>JALMGJ010000018.1:19222604-19630104 GCA_023362775.1 Charina bottae
TAACAGATCACTTGCAGTGCATAAAAAACCTGGGCAGGTAGAACACTCTCAAACTATGGCATTCCTGCTTATGGTGAAAAGATTACTAGCATGGATTTCTATAACAGTGGGTTTTGGAGACCCCTCAAAATGGATTCTGTCAGAACACAGATGGCTGAACAACTAAACAGAGTGCATTAATGTCTATCTGTCTGAGGGGAGGGAGGGGAAGGGATGGGACTTCAAAATATATGCATTAAGTATGTACATTTCTGGTTTTTTTTTTCTTTAAAAGACTATTATAAGAGAAGTTTATTTTGGTTTACAAGACTACATTGGCTAAATTTTAGAAAGTAGGTAATTGGAAAAATTTAGATAAAACAAAAGCCTGTTGGAGAAATGCATGTTAAAAACATTGCATTATAAATGAACTTGTGTGCAAAAACTCCACAGCCTAGAAGAGGATGCAGATGACTAACCAATCCAGATTTTTATTTAATGAATCTTCTTAAAAATCCATTTTAAATCTGGATGAATGCAAAATCTTGGTAACCTGGAATTAAAATAGGCAAAATTTATACAGATCCATGCAACCCTCTTTCCATAGAGAGGACTCAGGGGGGGAGGGGGGAGACAAGGGGAGGGAAATTATGGAAGTAGCATTATACCTTAATAACATGGGGACCTTCCCTTTTGTGCATGTATTATAATGTTGCACACATGTACAAATATTTGCATTGTGACAATATGACACACGTGATGGAGTGAGCTTCCCACACTTGCCCCAGATCTTGCCAACCTAGCAATTCGAAAGCATGCAAATGCCAGTAGATTAATAGGTACCACTTCGGTGGGTAGGTAACAGCGTTCCGCGTGCGTCATGGCAGCCACATGACTGTGGAAGCATCTTTGGACAACGCTGGCTCTTCGGCTAACAAATGGAGATGAGCACCGGCCCCTAGAGTCGGACACAACTGCACAAATTTGTGGGGGGAACCTTTACCTTTACTAATATGACACTGCTTTGACAAAGATTTTGATTCTATGGACACCCCTGTCCCTCCTCCATCTTCTTCAATAGTGCATGCACACAACAGGTTACTTAAAGCTCTAATGGCTGTCATTTATACAGTGTGATAAACCTGGATGGTTTTAATGCTCTTTTGGGAGGGAACTGGCATAGCGTCTTGTGAAAATACAGTCTGCTGCTCCTTTGGCTGACATCAAACATTATACCAGCCTTCACCCCCATCTGAGAAGATTTTTAAAATGTTTTTAATATATACTTTGCACATATTACACCACTATAAAAAAAAATCAGAGAATTAAATTCAGTAACTGATTTACGCAACGTTGCCACCTTAAGTATAACATACCGCAGAGATTTTGTGATCCCTAAAAACCTTTGATACATGTTGGCTCAGAAACTAGCAAACATTTTTACTATACTGTAAATTTTAATGTGCCTGAAGACATGCATTATTAAATATATGACAGGAGAGTTATCACAGTAACCACGAAATGAAACTTGAAATCAAATCAATGTTTGTTTCGTTCTGGGCATCATCTCCTTCCACTTTTTGGATCATGCTTAGCCCAATGGAAGGGAAGAAGAGGCATCTATCACACTGCGGAAAAATACATGCATCACTCAAACTTGATTCCATGACAACCACAAGGTTCCTTTGCACCCAAATGTGTGTGTCTGTGTGTAGCATCTAGATGTAAAGAGGCGCAATATTGTATAGCTACCAAAAGCAACTCTACTTTAGTGTGACAGGAAAGTTGTGCTAATTCTAAGTTTTGAAGCTCCCTCCTTAGTACAGCTATATTTTTCTTTTATCATGAAACATTTATTAGATGAAAGGATGGGGGTGTGTGGAAATGCATGGTGTTGAAAAGGCAAATAACAATGCAAGCTGTCTCTCTGCCTAAATGTATCAAATTAGATTCTGGGAAATTAAAACAGTGAATCAGCTGTTAAACATAGTAAATCGGAAAGAAGGGGGGGAAACATAAAAATCCCTTAGAAATTGGGATGTTGACTTCATTAGGGGGGTGCAAATTGTGTATACTAAAAATACATGATATTTTTCTCTTTTAATTTATGCCTGATTTAATCAGGTTCAATCCTGCCTTCTTACAAAACACAATTTAAAACAGATAGAACCAGTGAAGGACACATTTTATTTTGCAAAATAAAATGCTTTATAATGAATTGAGTAACCCAAGGGCAATGAATCTTTGCTTGATAAACCACTGTGGTTAACTCAGACTATGGCATGGTGTAAACTCTGGTGAGGATCTGGATGTTGTTGGAATTTTGCTCCCATTTACCCCCATTTAGGCCATGTTGGCTAGTTCTAAAGGAAGTTGAGATTCAGTGTTATTTGCAGAACTAAAGATTCCCCATCCCAAACTTAATATTATGTCTGAAGTAGACCACCAAGGCCTCAGGTATTTATCCTGTTTGGATTCACACATTACATTAATCGAAGAGAAGGACTCCATGGACTCCAAATTATACTAAGCCATAAAACCTGGTCAATGACTGAAATAAAATATTGTGACCTTTGCCAAGAAAAAACTAAGCCATTCATATAATTTGTTTCATTGCGGCTGAGAACTCAGCCAACGTGGACTGTCAACTGTAATTTAGGCTCAGTGTGATGTGTGAATCCATCTAACTGTAGCTTAGTCCACAAGTGTGGTTGAATAAACAATAGGTTAGCAACCTATTGTTGGCCACATTTAAGATTTTTAAGCACTCAAGGCAGGGTCACCCAATGGGGGAGTCAAAAAAGTCAAGATGGCAGCTGCAACTGGACAATTGAAACCCTAACTCTGTTTTATATATGTGGTTTTGATCACATCCACAGATATCTTCTTCACTTAATTGCCCCATGCTTCCTCCAATGGATGCCCCGTTGGTAGGATATTGTGCCCTGTAAAATATATAAGAAAATCTCAGAACGCCAATTTCTTTCACGGTTTTCTTGGGCAGGGATTTTTTTATTATTATTTTTAAATCTATGTGTTAAGTCTAGACGTCCTTCTTTCAAATGTCCTGCTTGAAATTGGTGATAAACCATGTCACTGATTTTCAGCAACACAGAAGGTTCTACAGGACATGCCAATGGGATTAGAGATTCAGGTTAGGCATCCGTTTATTAGTACATTATATGAACTCGCTTACATTTTTCTTGTTGCATCAATAGCAACTGTTGTGCCATCAAAACCTCACCACAAGTCTACCAATATCTATGTAAGAACTGCATTGTGAGTCCACCAGTCAACAAAGCAGATGCACAATGTCAAACCATCATCAGAAATTAAGTGATAGAAACAGTAATTTTCAAAATCAAAAGGGAAGATTTTTCTGAACCACCTTGTATACAGACAATAGATAAAGCCATTTAAATCACATTGGCCGGCCATGAACAGGCTCAGAACTCTATTGGTAGTCAATGTACAACATTCCCCCTCCCCTGCATTTTGGAGACATAATAAACTTTGGAATTGCTTCTGTGCCTATTGAGACAAGCTTACTTTATATTCATTTGTTTTACATTATCTACCAAGACATGTCATTCATAAATTTCCCCCCAAAAACAAAATCTATAAAAAGAAATCTCAACATTCAATAGATGAATGTGCCCCCAGATTGACATTATAATAATTCATTTTCCCCTTATGCATTGGCAGTAACAGAAAGCATAAATAGAAGTGCAAAACGTTGCCACAAATTAGGGGCAAGAGAGTGACGTCACTGGATATATTCATTTTTATTCTTGATGCCAGTTATAAAGGAAATGGAGGAAATGGGCTGGATTCAGAAAAGATTGCTTTTATTTTCTAAATGTCATCTGACAAATGTACCCAAATTACAGTCCAGCCAAAGATAGACAGCTATGCTTTGAAAGATCACCTTTCTCTTACCAGACTGCCCAGATTTAAGGTATTGTCAGCCCTTCCAGGTAAACCAGACAGGAAACATGACTAGATGAACTAATTCTACTTTATTCTAAGGCTACCTTAACAGAATCTTGCAAGTCTGAAAGTACAAATCTCTCGCCCTCCCTATTTACCACCTGAGTGGTTAGGGCGGGTCCTTCCTAAGTTTCTTCCTTTGGCCATTACTCTGTCATGGACTCCTTTCTCATTTATCTGATCATTCCCTAGGCAGCATCTCTTCTCCCTGTCTTCCAAGGCCACCCTCACATTCCATCACATCTCCTTTCACTGCCAGTTGGATTAAGGGGAAATTCTGGTCTTCTCAGAAGCTCATGTGGAGTAATGGTAGACAAGTTGTCTTCACCAAAGGTGAGCCTCCATTCCCAACTTTCTCTTTCTTTGTACACACAACTGTAAAGGGACGTCTGGGTTTCCCCAGACACACTCAGTATATCTCTTCCCTCTGTCCTCCAAGGCTGCCCTCACATTCCATCACAGGTATATAGGGAGGCCCTTCCATGAGTCTCATCATCATAGTAGGTGTTTGATGGGAATTGACTGTCTTATCTCAAGAGACCTTCTCAGAGAAGGAGGAAGATCAAAAGGCATCCCAAGAGCTGAGAGTGGTAGTTCCAGGTTGTAGCAACCATGGTGAGCCAACTTCTCCACTGGAGCCAACAGACTTTGACCTAGACCAAGTGCGTCTTCCACTCAGTCCTTGAGAACACCAAGATTTCAGAAGATGGTAGGGGCAGGATTGTTCCTATGCTGAAAAAGAGCTGAAGGAGAGAAATACTCAGGAGTACCATGCTGATGGTTGATCAAGCATTAATCCTTCACTCCAACAGCAATTTACCTCCCCTCTCAATCCTCAAATAACCATCCATTATGCATAGCAATTATCAATAGAAAAAAATTCCTTTAGCATTAATGGCAGCCTTTTTATATTATATTGATTGCTCAGACCAGGAATAGATCTTCCATGCATACTATAATCCAATCTTAACTTGAAGACCTTGGGAAAAACAAGAATGTGCTGGAGAGAGAGGGGGATGAAATATCAGGTATAGAATGGGTATGGCACTTCTCTTTGTTTCTATCCCAGAATTTAGTCCTAAGAGATTATTCCAACAGAAGCCAGATTGCAAATATTTGGTATGTTTAATGTAAAGCCATAATGTCTCCCGTTGGGGGAGATGAGCGGTCATATAAATTTAAAGAATAAACCTGTATGGTTTTGACATTGCATAGGGTACAAACCCAGGCATTGTAGTCTATCAACCATTATGCATGTTTTGGTTTATCTTGTGCAACATATCAATTTTGATTTATGTAATAATGCATGGTTAATCCAAATTAGTGGTATTATGTATGGAACCATCCACAGAGTTAGGAGTGTATTTGTAAAACCCTTTAGTATTATTTGTTTTGAAGGAAGGGGGTGGAAAATTTTCCAGCTCAGCAATAACTAATGTTTATTTGCTTGCTATAGCAATTCCTTCCAAATAAGTGTGTTCATTATATATTAGACTATCCTGGAAAGTTTTTATTATTGAATGGCAACATTAATAAAAGTATATTTATACGTGAATAAAAATCTCACAAAGGCAGAACAAAGCTAAACAAAAATAAAAACAAAACAAGAACTATGGAGGGGCAAGAAAGAAATAAAGCAACCATGTTTTATCCAAAGGTGATAATGAACCTGTAGGATTAATGCAGTCTAATCCATGTAACTATTGATTTGGCTATAATGGGTGCAACATTTTGCAATTAACGATGTCATACATTAACTCTTCCACTTTACAAACTGTATTTTTCACAGCTTGTGAAAGAAAGCTTGGGGCCTTTCACATGGTATCTTTCTGTAGGTAAAAATGAAGACAGTAGATGGCGCCCCAAAGCATTAAAATCCTCTATTTTCCACTTAGATCTCTTAACAGGCTCCATTCTTATAGGCTTCCTTCAATTCAACCTTGGTTTTCAATGCTGCAGTATCTGAGTAACCGACCCAGAATGACAGAAGAATGTCAAGGTTAATGACATGTCTGTCTGTCTAATTATGGAGGAACCCTGACCAAATTCAATGATCACTATAATCTAGTATCTTCTTTGCCATAGTGGGCAAGCAGATGCTTCCCAAAGGTTACATCCTTGGCAGGAAAGGTATAACCATTTGTTATTACTGCTCTCTAGCCTTTGGCATCCGTTGGCACTCTCTCTTTCTGCAAATGGCAGGTATTTCTAGAACGTCTGTGGCTTTTTGCTGGTAACCATGATAGCGAAGGGCAAAGGGTGGATGCTTTGCATGCAAAAAGGTGAGATTTATTTCAGATCAGATTGAGATAGAAGTTTGCCTCATCAAGTAGGTCACGTTGCTGAAGTACAACAGCTGCCAGGGAAGCTACTGGTTGAAGATTCAGAAAGATGTAGTTCAGCAATATAGGAAAGACTGCAGGTGAACTTCTCTTGGTGCAAACAGTTTTGAGTTGTCGTAGATGACAGATCAATTATTGACATTAGCTCATGGCACAAGAAATTGACATGCAAGGTAGGAAAAAATTAAGCTATTCTGTTTCCAGTGTGAAATTTGTATAATGGTGGTTGTAGGTAACTGTTATTGCTGGAGATTCACACACATACACACACAGCAAACCACATGAGTCTACGCCTGCACAAGTAGAGATGGAGGAAAAAAATGTTTTGGAGCATTTTATTTTAACGCAAACATTCACAGTCTGCCCCTTCTTTGCTCTCTCCATGACATAGAACAAACTTGCATTTTTCAGAATATGACAACACAGATTGCAACTCGAAAAATTCACACCAAAATAGGGCTGCTGGTGAAAATACATATAAAAATACATTATTTTTCTTCCTAGTGTTTTTCCTGCATGTGCAGGGTCTGCTTTTTTGGATCAACTGAATGTTGATCTGTTGGTTGCAACAGGAATTGACAGACCGGCTTGTCACCCGAGCCTGACATCGTGGGCTGAGAGAGAGTGACTCTCATGCCTAAGTCAGGACTAGAACTCACAGCCTCCTGGTTTGCCATTGGCTCCTTCCTAGGGCTGAGGCGGGACTAGAACTCTCAGTCTCCTGGTTTCCCATTGGCTCCTTCCTAGGGCTGAGAGAGAGTGACTGGCGCAAAGTCACCTAGCCGGCTCTCATGCCTAAGGCAGGACTAGAACTCACAGCCTCCTGGTTTGCCATTGGCTCCTTCCTAGGGCTGAGAGACAGGGACTGGCCCAAGGTCACCCAGCTGGCTCTCATGCCTCAGGCGGGACTAGAACTCTCAGTCTCCTGGTTTGCCATTGGCTCCTTCCTAGGGCTGAGAGACAGGGACTGGCCCAAGGTCACCCAGCCGGCTCTCATGCCTCAGGCGGGACTAGAACTCTCAGTCTCCTTGTTTCTAGCCCGTTGCCTTAACCACTAGACCAAACTGACTCTCACATATAAAAATACAATATATTAAGGAAAATGCTTCAGAAATTGCCTATGTTGTTTAAAGTCCATGCCAAGAGAAAAGCTCATTAAAAATGTGCATTAATTTTCATGCAGGCATCCTCCTTCTGTTCCCCCATATAAAATATGCTGAATCAAACTGAAATGAGGCAAAATTATTTCATAGAAGTCTACGGTTCCTGATGGTAAGATCTGTATGACAGTAGAAAAGTCTACCTATACAATTTGGGGGTTCTCCATCTCAGGTGGTTTTGAAGAAAAGTCTGAACAGTAGCTTCTCAGGGATGGTTTCATGGGTTCTCCTACGTGCTGCAGAATTAGACTAGAAGATCCATATGGTCGCTTCCAAGTCCACAAATCTGTAATTCTGCAGTTCTAAATGAAGCTACAATAAAAAAGAGGCATTTGTGAGAAATGCAAGAGAATGGATTCACTCATTCTTATGCACTGCCTGTTTTTTTATTAAAGTAATTATGTATGCACAGAGCAATAGTGATTCAGTGCAAAATTCATTGAGCTGTTTTTACAGATAAGTGTCCTGAACATGTAATGCTAGCATATAAACCAGCAGCAGCATCTGCTGGAATAAACAATCAAGCTTCACCTTTTCTTGACAAGAAATTCTACAATAGTCCTGCCTCGCTATTAACCGGTGTGTGAACCTAATTGCCCCAGCTCAAAACAAGGGCCAGAGGAACAAAGAAAGTGAAGACACGCACCCCTGCTCGGCTGTGCCCAGTTCAACATAAATTGGCTTAGCTACAGGAGCATAAACCTCAGCTCCCTGCCAACAAGGTAAAAAGGTAAAGGTTCCCCCCGCACATCTGTGCAGTCGTGTCCGACTCTAGGGGCCAGTGCTCATCTCCGTTTGTTAGCCGAAGAGCCAGCGTTGTCCGAAGACGCTTCCATGGTCATCTGGCTGCATGACATGCGCAGAACGCTGTTACCTTCCCACCGAAGTGGTACCTATTCATCTACTTGCATTTGCATGCTTTCGAATTGCTAGGTTGGCAAGAGCTGGGGCGAGTGCGGGAGCTCACTCCGTCACGCGGGTCTCGGGTCTCGGACCTCCGAACTTGCGATCTTCTGATCGACAAGCCTGGCGTCTTACCCGCTGAGCCACCACGCCCCGCCAACAAGGTAAACATGTTGGCATTTGAATGGCTGCTGACCTGTAATGGCCACACAATTGTAAGGTTGAACTGGAACTCACAGTGAGCAAATGGTTGTTATGGTGGCAGGTGGTGAGTTTTGAGAGAGCAAGCTTATACTGCAGGTACCCATCGCCACGTCTTTTCTGCACTCAGGTTGTGCCCGTGCCCCTGCCATGACTGAGACATGTCAGCAGAAAAAAGTTTCATTCCCAACACAGCATGTACAAGTAGGCATGCTCATATGAAAGTTATTTCTTGAGATGAATGGGAATACAAATACCACTGAGATCCAGGCCTAATAAGGACAGGAATGGTAGTGGGTGAGTAGTAAAATTGGGTGAAGGCTTTTTTTGAATTTCTCCAGCAAAAGGAGAATGTCTCCAACAATCTCTTGAAAGAAGGAGTCCCCATTAAAAGTGACAGGACCATTGCTACTGGAAAGAAATCTTCTCAGGATTAAATGGAAGTGTAGGAAGCCTGGGATAGTTCAGACCACAAGGCAAGAGAAGATATTCATACATATCCAATGGCCACCTCATTCTTGGATAAGTGCATAAACATCACCATTCATCAGATTTTTCTCTGAATGTCTCTTCTCCTTTGACATGCATCTTGAAAGCCAGTCCTTGTCCATCAGACTGAATGAGAATTGGCACAAGAAACTCAGAAAGGATTTGTCTGCCCAGTACTGAAATCTAATATCTCTGATGCTACCATTACCAGGTTATCTGCTTAGCTTCATACTTTAATGTACTGTAGATGGACTCCTTCAGGGCCCCAAACAGGACTTTTCTAGAAAGACCCCTTCCTCTTCTGCCACATAGGAACAAGAACCGCGGTAGGTGACAACCACTTGCATGCTACAATGTTCACTTACGTGGCATTTGCACAGACATAGTGTTTATGTCCCATGCCCAAAGATGTATGCTGGCTAACACTGTAAACAGTAATGGATGCATATTTAAGAAGTTTTAAAGCAACGAAGAAGGAAGAGCAGAAGAAGGAAAAGGGAGAATTTTGCAGCAAGGGGAGAATTTTGTACATTAGCCTCCAACTGTTTCCTTCTTTTTGTTTATTATAAGTCATCATCATTGGCGATCACTCGTAGCCGAGTAAGATTGTCTTCCAAAGGTAAAATTTTAACGGTGAATCCGTAAGTGGCTATAAAGGCCAATTCTGGATCCGCACAACCTCCCACAATGAGGGCATAGGTTTCCGGGTGGGAGACGGTCATGATGAGGGTTTGCCTGACGTGCCTTCCTTTTAGCTCTCTTCTCCTTTTCGCCCTGTACTCGTGCTTCTTCAAAGTCCATAGCGCCATTAATAAAGGCTGACCTCCAATCGCTGGATCGTCACCTTGTTGTGGTGAGTGGGCTTGTGTGTTCCCAATGAACCCTGTGAGCGAAGCCGTCGGGAGTCATGTACTCCTGGCAGGGTCACCCATGGCGGTAAGGTCCAGGGGGAGGAACCAGACAAAGAACGATCCAAGAAAGTCCTCAACGGCAGAACAGGCGGAAGATAACAAGGTGTATTGTTACAACGGCTGCGAAGGCGGATGAAGGCTGCAGCAGACAAAAGGTCACCAATCGTCATGGTATCCATGCCATTGGATTAGAGCCTTTTTCTGTGAAGGTTGTGTGCTGATCGTTGTGCACCGATCTCCACACATAAAACAAATTCACGCACAGGCGTCTTCCAACCACACCAAACCCAAAACAACCAAAAGTCCCATGGCGATTGACGAATGGCAACGGGGGCAGGACTGTGTATTATAAGTATCAGCTACCAGAAGGGATGATTTATGAAGAGAGTTATATACAGTTCCTGGATTATGTTCTCACCAGCTTGCGTCAGCCTTTCTCTTAGGATAGGAGAAAAAGAGGCGAGAGACCACTACACAGTTAATTTCCTGGATCCATATATGATATAGTATTGTCCTTTTCAGAGTCCTGTGCCCTCTGTTATTACATTACTTTCCATTTTACTTGATACCCTAAGGAGAAACAGCCTCAGCTCTGAAAAGTATTGAAAAACAAAATCTCTTTTTCTTCCCTACATCACTGTCATACATTTAGCTTTGTTATTTTGGCCATCAAGTCTCTGTAAATGTCAGTATCATAAATAACAATGATATCTTAGCTGTGTGTGTGTGTCTGTGTCTGTGTGTGTGTCTGTGTGTGTCTGTGTGTGTGTGTGTTCATTCATTCATTTTTGCATACCTGAATATAAAATCCATTTCAGTCCCCTTACCTCAGCCCCCAAGCATGGTATGGAAATAAATATTATTTGAAAAGAATAAAATGTCACCATTGATTGTATATGCATCTATAGGGTAAATTAAATAAAAAAGCTACGAGGTAGAAAAATCCCTTTTCTTACCTATTCTTGGTCACATGAAATGAAAGCTACACAGTATTTTAATGACTGGTTAGAAATAAAATAAAAAGAGAAAAATATCCAATAATTCAAGAATGCCATCATTTTCAAATGTAAATGTGGAGCGGCAAAATTTCATCCATTCCAGCTAATGCATTGTGTTTCTATGAGCTTCATATCTCTAGTCACAAGTTCCCCAAAGTATACTGGGAATTGTAGTGTGTTATAGATGCTACCAAGTCTTCATTCGAGATTCTCTTGTAGAACTAGTGATAAATGTGACTTGCCACATTCTCCTTGCAAGCCAATATAGCAACAGCCATTTTGGAAGACCTGAAGAGATAGGGGAGAAAATATAAGCAGACTTATTCCATCATCACCTCTTCTGAAGGACAAGCCTCCTCTGAACATCTCTCAGCTGTCACTGGAGTGCCTGTTTTCTAATGTGGCCTGAAATATTTATCTGACCTGGTTGCCATAAGAAAAGTATTGTCAAGAATGGAGGCAGGATTTTTTAAAGAAGGAGCTGTAAAACCAACCTCAGCAATTCCTCTATCGCTGCATGAAGGACATTTCTGTGTTGTTGATATTGATCGAAACTATTACAAACATGGGAGGAAGGTTTCAGAGAAGGATATTGGAAGATCACCTTTGAGTTAGACCCAGGAGAACCTCCATGCCTTCTCTGCATGTAACAGTCGTTCAAATGACTCATAGGATAGATCAGGTGAGTTTATTTATTTATTTATTTATTTATTATTTAAATTTGTATCACCGTCCATCTCCCCCACACCTGGGGACTCTGGTTACTTATTTAATCTGAATTATTCCAATCATATGATGCTGGACAGGGTACTAGAAAGTGATAACAAAAGACAAATGAACCAAAGAAAGATCAGTACTACGCGAAATAAGCTATATAACAGATACACAGATGAGTGCCCAAAGACAACTGAGAGGAGCTGAGCCGCTGATGAAATTGAAAGGTTTTAACATTCTTC
The DNA here is from genome assembly GCA_023362775.1 of Charina bottae. Classification (NCBI taxonomy): domain Eukaryota; kingdom Metazoa; phylum Chordata; class Lepidosauria; order Squamata; family Charinaidae; genus Charina; species Charina bottae. The sequence goes on from JALMGJ010000018.1 coordinate 19,234,534, forward strand.
TGGAATATGAGAAGGAAGGCTGCCATTTGGACCTCTGGAGGAACCTTGTCCCACAATACAGTGTCTGCCGTATAAGAGTTATTAAATCAGTATAATTTTGTGTATAGTTATGCCCTGGGTAACTATGCTTCAGATACCCGTCTTAGGGGGCTGATGGTGTTTTATTAATGTGGTCAGCTCCTCCTCCTCCTCCCTCCTTCCTCCTTCCTCCTACCTCCTACCTCCTACCTCCTACCTCCTACCTCCTACCTCTTACCTCCTACCTCCTACCTCCTACCTCCTTCCTCCTTCCTCTTTCCTCCTTCCTCCTTCCTCCTTCCTCCTTCCTCTTTCCTCTTTCCTCCTTCCTCCTTCCTCCTTCCTCCTTCCTCCCTCCTCCTTCCTCCTTCCTCCTTCCTCCTTCCTCTTTCCTCTTTCCTCCTTCCTCCTTCCTCTTTCCTCTTTCCTCTTTCCTCTTTCCTCCTTCCTCCTTCCTCCTTCCTCCTTCCTCCCTCCTCCTTCCTCCTTCCTCCTTCCTCCTTCCTCCTTCCTCCTTCCTCTTTCCTCTTTCCTCCTTCCTCCTTCCTCTTTCCTCTTTCCTCCTTACTCTTTCCTCCTTCCTCCTTCCTCCTTCCTCCTTCCTCCTTCCTCCTTCCTCTTTCCTCTTTCCTCTTTCCTCTTTCCTCCTTCCTCCTTCCTCCTTCCTCCTTCCTCCCTCCTCCTTCCTCCTTCCTCCTTCCTCCTTCCTCCTTCCTCCTTCCTCTTTCCTCTTTCCTCCTTCCTCCTTCCTCTTTCCTCTTTCCTCCTTACTCTTTCCTCCTTCCTCCTTCCTCCTTCCTCCTTCCTCCTTCCTCCTTCCTCCTTCCTCCTTCCTCCTTCCTCCTTCCTCCTTCCTCCTGTTTTTATTTTTGCTTTGCATTATATTTTCATCCATATCACCGATTGTTCTGTACCTACCTGCATTCTCCTTTCTAGCTCACTTGACTTTGATATATGTTGCTAGTTTTTCAAAATGCCAGTGGTGTTCCCTTTGCTTATCTTTCAATTTCACATTCTTGAAGCTGTGCATAGTCGACATTGAAAAGAGGGAGCATTCTGTGAATCACAAGACTTTTTCATAAGAGATCCCTAAATTTTGTATTATTCTTATATTTGCATATTTAGCTCAGGTTGCCATAGACAAGGTGTTTGAAGAAGGACATAAAAGGTGTATAAAGTGATGAATGAGGAGTGAGGGTTCTGGGCATACTCAGATGCTGGACTTCTATCTTTATTTGTTAAGAATCTGGGATTCATGCCCTTACCAAGATGGTTGGAAATCTTTTAGATCTGAGATGGTCTAAAAGATTGTTGTCAAGGGAGGGGAAGGGGAGAAGGAACAAATGTTTGTGATACAAAAATATTTCTAAAACCAGGAATTTATTACTATGCATAGCTATGTGGTGAGTGTCCAAGTTTACAGATCAGAGTAGAACCATTTTGTGGGCAATGAATTTTTCCAAGGCACTGAACTGATTCTATCATGGCTTTTGTCCACAGGATGTACTACAAAAACAATAGGTTATCTGGCTATAAAATGTTTCTTGGCTCATTCTTACCCCTGAATTATTCTCCAATCTGTGCAATCTGTAGGGTTTTTTTTTTTTTGTCTTGGATTTTGATTTTATATAAAAAATCAGGGTGTTTATGAAAATTATGTAACCACTTTGCAGTTTTGCAGCCCCAGGACAGATAGGATTAGCCCTACCAGATCATACTTTGTATCCCACCCCCACCCCCCAAATCAGTTATCAGAAGTACTCTTTTCAATTGGTAAATATCAAGTCTTGGCAAATAATAGATTTCCTTTGAGCCAGTGCCAGCACATTAAATGAGATTTAGAAGGTCTGGAATGATGGTAAGAAGGGTTAAATACACTTCTAAATCCCAGCCAATCATAGCTGGGGGGGAAAAATTTCCCCCAAACATTTGTTGACCTTTTTCTACTTGCCAAAATCTTTATGGGAGGTGTTTTAACTTGATGCTGCTTCTCTTGACAAGGCATCAGCCACAGTTTTTCATTACAGCTTCCCAGCAAGAGAGGGAGAAAAATTGGCTGAAATACTGAATATTCTGGAAATTAGTTCCCAGGAAATAACTCATGTGCCAATGGTCAGTTAGTCATTTACAATAACAATTGTGTGCTATTAGCTTTCAAACAGAAAAAGAAGTCTTCATCCATCCTTCCTTTCAATTTGGTCTTTCCAAAGCCTTGAAGGCAACATCCTACTCAGTACCCCACAGTTAGGAATAGTTGTTTGTGGCTTAACAGAGTATAGATTTGAAAACCCTAAGTAGGCATACATTCATTTAAATATTCTGTGACCAACTGGTGCCAGTTTTAGCTACAGAGACTTCACTCTGAAAAATCTTCTGCTGATTTGCTAGCATTTCATATCCTAGTAAGGATTTGGGGGCATTGTTGATACAGTACTTAATAGAATTTTGTTAGATAGAGGTAGGAGAAGCAAAGAGGACAAGTTACGTAGATGAGTAAATTTCCCTAAAGGCAGCTTGTCTGTCTCCTGCAAAGTGCATTTCTTGAAATGTATTCAACTTCCACAATAAAAATTGGGTGATATGTTGGAAGTACATTTTTGGAAGTCAACGAAAGTCATTTTAATTAAATAAATATGGAAAGGGGAACATTTAAAGAAGCAGTTGAACAGCCCTATGAAAAAGCGGTCACATTTTTGTGTACTGCAGAGGTGAGGTATAAAAAATATTTTTTCCTTTATGGGTATTAGTTTTCTTGTAATTCAGGTAAGTGTGGCGATTTAATTAATGAATAATATGATTCATTGATAAAACCACCAGAATGCAATGGAACACTATCTATTTATTTAGAAAATGTATATGCCACCCCCTTTTTTAATGGTTCTCAGCAGCGTACAAGTTTCCAAAGGAGACAGCTGTGTTAATCCTTGAGAGAGAGAGAGACAGAGAGAGAGAGAGTGTGTGTATCTCTCTCTCTCTCTCTCTCTCTCTCTCTCTTTCTCTCTCTCTCTCTCTCTCTCTGAGTGTGTGTGTGTGTGTGTTTGTGTGTGTACATATACATATACCACCCTTTCTCAATCTTTTGACCCTGGAGGAACCCTTGAAATATTTTTCAGGCCTCGGGGAACCCCTGCACATTCAGACTCAAATATAGGCCAGAAGTTACAAAAGTATTGTATTTGTTTCATGGGTCGGCCTGTATATGCATTAACAGTGTTCTTAAACTAAAAGTAAAGAATGAAACTTACCTCTTTAATGTGAAGTTGCCCAAATTTGAAATATTTTTTTTAAATAATTTGTGATCTCCCAGGGAACCCCTAGTGACCTCTCACGGAACCCTAGGGTGCCACGGAACCCTGGTTGAGAAATCCTAGTGTACATGTACATGTACATGTACATGTACATATACATATACATATACATATACATATACATATACATATACATATACATATACATATACATATACATATACATATACATATACATATACAGCAGAGACGTTTATAAAACAGTTATTCTAAGCAACATCTTGACTTGAGTCATCATTCTTAGTGTCAGAGGGATTTTCCTTCTCTAGTCATCATGGTTTATATACCTGGGACTTTTTCTTTAATGTGCCTCTTAACTCCAACCTTCTCCCCTGTTTGGATTCTCTGGGTCTAGGGCCATGGCACAATCTCAGAAGTGTGTCAGGGCCACCAGACGTGGCCTCTAGCATGTGGATGTTTTCCAAATCGTTCTCTGCATTGAACTTGCCATATGATGCTCAAATGATTGTGTAAGCAGCAATGGAAAGTTAAATATTTGATGTCACTGACCTTGATGCCTTGGATGAATAATCTTGTTGCACATAGAAAAGAAGAGATGATAAATAGTTACAATTAGCTTTTAGGCATGTATGCCTCTATTCTTCAGCAACCCCATATGCAAACATATATGAATCTCTTTTGCTGACAAAGGATATCGTCATTCATTTTCTAACTTCCAGGATCAAACAGGGCAAATTGATTCATGTGTTTGCTTCATAACTCATTGGACTGAAGGTTCTCTGTCCCACCAAAGCACCAAACATCTATGTATTGTCGAAGGCTTTCACGGCCGGAGTTCAATGGCTGTTGTGGGTCTTCCGGGCTGTGTGGCCATGTTCTGGAAGTTGTGGTTCCAGAGATTTTGCTTCTATCTGTGCTCCTGCCCTCTGAAGATGCTGGCCACAGATGCTGGCGAAACGTTAGGAACCACAACTTCCAGAACACGGCCACACAGCCCGGAAGACCCACAACAGCCACCAAACATCTGTTTTCCCAGATAACTGTGAATAGTTATAATAGTTTTAAAAGTGAATAGAATAATTCCCTCTGCTGAATTCCTTGCTAACGTGAGCTTAAAAGGTAGACATTGAGATACCTTCTATCATTTTTTTTAATTGATTAATAACAATTTCAGCATGGGTGTGTATTTCAGTAAGGCCCTAATAAGAAGGAAGTGATTATATTCTGCCTTTTGCACAGTGTGCTGGCATAAACACCATCTCAACAAGTTGGATGCTAAGAGCAAGGTGTTACCCAAAGAGGAGCCTTAGGAGATGAATCAGATCCTTATGACTCAAATGTCTCCAAGGGCAATTGGCTTTGAAAATTCCCACATTAGAGCTGGTGGAGAGCACTTTAGAAGCTGCAGGTTTGGAATTGAGGCTCCTGTGCCTGATTTAGAGCTTGTAAGTATAGCACTGCCGAACCCAGAGAGTGCAGACAGGTGAAGGTTCAAAGTGAGTAGACTGGCAGGAAATTTCCTGAGACTAACAGGTCTCCTGAGGACCTGTTTGAAAGTAGTCCTGTTTGTTAGGAAGCCTCTGAGGAATTGCAACTGGATCTGGGTAGCACAAAACTCTTCAGTGTCAGTTGGATCAGTCTTGGAACCCCATATAGCATGAGATTTTGCTGATCTCTGTTTGCATTCTGCTGCCCATCTCCTAACTTTTGAGCCCTTTCATGCCTGAACACTTGGACTGTACTTTTTAGCCAACATCAGTCAGTGTCCTTCAGCCCCTGATATTTGATTGTCTTCTGCTGCCATCTTTGACTTATTATTTGACTCTGAAAAATGACCTGTGGACAGTTTTGTTGGTATTGCCTTCCTGTTTGCTAGTCTGAACGATCTAGAACAGGACACAATTGGGTTTGCCCAACAAACTAGCTGATGATGTTTCAGTGCAGTGTGCAGTGAAACAGTATCCACCCTGTATCTGACTTTCCAACGTAAGCATCCTCCAGGTGTGAGGACTTCAACTCCCAGAATTCTCTGCAATTGCCATATAGCCAAGGGGATTCTGGGAGCAGAAGGTCATACATTTTGAGGGCAACCAGGATGGTGAAGGCTGTCTTATGCACACAGTACCAGTCTCAACCCATGCCATCTGAGCTAGAATGGCTTTTATTGAGAATACCGCTTTGAAGTTGAAAGCAGCACTGGACTAGGTCAACTAATGATCCATCTAAGAATGAAGCAACCACTTCTGGTGTACAAAAGCATGAAGGAAAATGATGTTCCGTTGATGGATGCTTTGTCAACAGACACATAGAGGTAAACAACATTTACATACCCATCATAAGAGACAATAGAAAAGCCAGAAGACCAGAACACCTCCTTGCCAGCAATCATCACCCAGATAGCAAACAACAGCCCAGTCAAGGAACTACTAAGGAGAGAACAACACCTCCACCAACACAAGCAGGACAAGCCAGGGTATATAAACAGAGAGCAAGTCCCACTCCCTTTTCGCACTGAAGATGTTGCTTAGCCTGGCAATGAAACATCTGCAAGAAAACAACAAGGCTCAGAGAGCACCAAGGACTCCACAGTTCAACCCTGAGCTACAAATATTCTCTTCGATTGATATTAAAAGTCCCACCCAACCTCTCTGTTTTAATGAGAGTGGTTGCAGGTATTTGTCCATTGACCACAAAAAGGGTGAAGGAGGCCTATAGCCAAATTTAGTTGAATGTGCTTAGAAGCTTCTGAGAAATCTGGAATCTTGAATGAACAGCTAATGTGTATAAATATGGGGTCTCTGTTAACATTAACATTGGGGATCAGGAGGAACTATAACGGGGGGTTAGGGAACTGGACAATCCCACAGTAGTATGTCAAATGTATTTAAGACTAGTAGCTTGGAGATTCTGTTCTATGTACTGAGTTTTGAACCCTTTCCAAACAGCCAGTTGTGTTTCCCCCCCCTCTCCTCCACATTTGTCAACACATTTAATCACTTTCCCAGTTGCAAAACTCATTAAAACAGAGAACTTTTGCATCTGCTTTATATTTAGCTGTGATTATTTTCCCCTCTTTACTCTTCCAGACTTCATACCGTATTTAAAGTAGAATTTAAACGAGAAGAAACATCAATAGTGAGATAAGGTCATTGTATTATCTAAGTAAATTGCATGTCCTCTCTGTGTTCGAAGGATGAAAACAAGCAGGAAAACTTTTTTTCTTTTTCTTTTTCTAAAACATATGCTTTATGTTTATTTATTTTTTATGTAGCAAAAGCAGCTGTGACAACAAAAACTGGTATTTTCAAGCCAAAACTCACTGTATGAATCCTCAAATAATGAGTCAGGTGTTTGCATTACAAACTGATATCCCTGCATAGTTTATCCCTAATTCATATTGTTATAATGCAAAATCTTTAAAAGTGACAGGTTGGAAACAACCAGCATTCTGTTCCCACACTGGCTAATATATTCCTATGGAGAGATAAGAATGATAGAACTTTTTCCAACATGTTCCCCAATAATTGCTATTTAGAGCTATACAGGTAGTCCTTGCTTAACAACCACTTGTTTAGTGATGGTTTGGACTTACGATGGTGCTGAAAAAACGACTTACAACCAGTCCTCACACTTATGACTCTTGCAGTGTCCCTATGGTCATGTGATCATGATTTGGGCACTTGGGAACCAGTTTGCATTTATGACTGTCGCAGCATCCTGCGGTCATGCAATCACCATTTTTTACCTTCCCGGCTGGCTTCTGGCAAGCAAAATCAATGGGGAACCGCATGATTCACTTAACAACCACATGGTTTATTATATTCTTACTTTTTCTTTCTTTTCTATTTTTCTATTTTTTCTATTCTGCACTTTTTTTTCTTTTCTTTTTTTAAAAAAATAGTTTTTATCTTTTTTAATTGCAATGTTTAATAAAAATTATTATTAAAAAAGACTTCTCCTATAGAATAAATGAAGTTGTCTTAATGTTGTGAGCAACGTACCTGGAAATTTATATTAAGTAAACTGGCCTAAAATTTCCAAATTCTGCCCTGGGTCAAATTTTAAAAATGGTATTATGTCATATCAAAACTGGAACATGATTAAAACCCCAATTAGGAACATAAATAACATATATGACATCCACAATTTTACATCTCAAGTTGACTTTTCAGATAATATTATCAGGACCTAAGGATTTGCTTGTTTTCCATATATCAGTTATGTCTAGACCTCTTATCATCACTCTGTGTCTCAGCAGTTTAGACTTCCTTCCTGAAATATTAGCTTAGTTATGGGTATCTGACATGCACTACAGAAGCCAGATGCAAAATATTAATATTCATTTAACCCTTTGTTCACACATCCCTAATTTCCTGCTTCTAGTTTATTTATATTATTTATTATTATGCACAACATGAAATCACAGCTGCCAGTTTTATTATTATTATTAGTAGTATGTCTTTGTGTTATTAATGACATGCTCCTCAAAATAATCATATCTTCCTCTTCCCGTCTACCCTTGGCTTCTCCCTGCATTTCCTTTCTGTATGTTTGTGTCAATTTTTGCTTTCTGAGTGATATTCCTTTTCCTCAACAGTGGTTCAGAGAGCCAGTTTGGTGCAGTGGTTAAGGCACCAGGCTAGAAACTGGGAGACTGTGACTTCTAGTCCCACCTTAGGCACAAAACCAGCTGGGTGACCTTGGGCCAGTCCTTCTCTCTCAGCCCTAGAAGGAGGCAATGGCAAACCACTTCCGAAATCTTGCCAAGAAGACTGCAGGGACTAGTCCAGGTAGTCATCAGGAGTCAGCATTAACTCGAAGACAATAATAATGCTAATAACAATGGTTTACAAACCACAGTGGTTCATAGATCTCATTAAAGCACAACCAAACCATATTATTGCTTATTATGATGGATAAAATGAGATCCAAAATCATTGGTTCAAGATCTTTAATGTCTTTAATCCTTTGCCGCCCGTTATGTCCCTGACACCGGGCCTCCAAAAGTTCCATGGCCTTGAAGTACCTTCTAAACTAAGTTTGGTACAAATACAGCCATATTTCATTATTTCATTTTGACAATTAAGCTGCTGTTGCTCTTTCTTCCCCTCCTACTCTCTCTCCCACCCTCTGGTGTGACTGATGCAGACTGAGTAGAAGTTATTTAATCATTGGAATTATGGCTTAATTTTAGATGGGGACAGGGAGGCTCCTTTGGCAACGAATTATATGCATATTCATTGGGTCATCTGCTTGTTTTATGATACAGAACAATAGGTTTTTAAGATATTCTTCCTTTGAGATAAAAAAAAGTGCTCATATCATAAATAATTATCTTAAACTGGTTACCAAGGAGGAACAGCCGGATGAAGTTGCTATGGAGATTTGCAGGGGGGGGGGGTTGGTCCCTGCTCAGATACACTTGAACAGCTAATATAGCCAGTCACAGATGTACAAATTTAGCTGTATACAAATGAAAATAAAGATAGGGAGATTAAGCTCATTTAACCTGAGGGAAGAAAGGTTTTTTTTTTAAAAAAAAATGCTATTCTTTGGAAGCCTCAACTTCAGTGGAACAGATGCATCTGCGGTTTCTTCAAGCACTCTGCTTTCAGATCAGGCAGATAATCCTCTCAGTGAATTGGTTCCTAGTCTGCCTAAAAAAGATAGTACGGAAAAGCAGTGCATTTACCCCAAAACAATTCATACTGTTGTTGGTTCACAAATGGCAGAACTAGGATAATGTGTCCTTAAGCTAGTGCTTCCACATAAATGGTTTAAGTTTCTAAGAGAAACATCTTCCTTACTCTTTTGATTATTGATGAAATAAGTAGCTTATAGTCATGGTACCAGGTTTCCTTCTCCAGCAAGGAAATCCTACACAGTTACCACAAAACATCTCTGTTGTAAAGCATTCTGGAAAACGTCAAATTTCTCAGTCAGTCCATGGTAGGTGCTGGTTTGACCTGCTTCACCATCACCCCTTCAATGAAATGAGAGTATGGTGTCCTCCCCTCTTTGCTATAAGTCTGCAAACCTCAGTGATTCCAGGTATCTGCCTATACTTCCATATATTCTCTGAATATCACCAATCTGGCTATATAAAATCCATCACACAAGTAAGTATTTCACTATGAGATTATTAAAATGTACATCCTGTTTCAACAGATGTTTTTCAGTGCACAAACTCATCAGATTCGAACATTCCCAGACTGGTCATTGTTTATCTTTGATTGCTTAATAATACAGAGAAACAATTGCGTTTTGTCTATGTTTGCATAATTTGCATTGTATGAAGGATTAGGGATTCTAAACATCACTAAACATTAGTGATGTTGTCTGCTTTGGAATTATTGTTGCTCCATAAATGCTTTCATGTTTCTACCTTCAGAATAGCTTAATTTGGATGATTATAGAAATCTCCTTTACCATCCATCCAAACACCACTTCTGAACTAACAGTAAAAAAAGATGTTGCAGTTTTGAGAAAACTAATAAACCTGTGACAGATGTTCCAAATGAAGGAAATGAATATTACAGTGTCTGCTGTAGTGTAAATAAAGACTTGAAACAGCTGTTGAGAGAAGGAAAAAAATGAATACTGCATGACTTGTGATCAGTTAACTCTTAGTTGATGTGGCTTCTACTTCCGCTGAGGGTATTGTTTAAGATTATGGGAAAACTGAGTAGAAAAATCAATTTTACCAGCTATGGCTATGAACATAGAAAGCAGACAATCACTGCATGAACGATTCTATAATTTGATAAACTACTGGAGCATTTTTATTATCGAATGGATGCCAGTTCCCTGTTAGTTATTCAGTTGCATTGATATTCAGGAACTCATATGGAAATGGACAGTGATATGGTTATGCCCACACCAGCTGACATGACAGAAATAGGAAATCTTTAAATTAACACTGAGTTGTAATGTCAGTTGTAGTACTTCTTGTACGGACAAATTCTAAACTTCCAAAGGTCTGTGCATTTCCTATCTAATTCATGACTAAAGTGATTTTAAAAACAAGGACAATTGGGTTTTGAGTCTTTGAGTCTTATCAGCATGGAAATGTATAACTTTTGGAAATGTATAGCTTTTTCAAGGTTTGCATTCACACCCATGGCATTTCAGAATATCAGTTTCAGATCATCATCAGCTCTGAAGACTGCACTTCTACTGCAACCCACCTATTTTAGTTGGTTGCTTCTAGGATCTGCATCTAGCTTAATTCCTATTTTTGAGGGATTTATGATCTGTTTTGGAAATACATATTTTTGATCTGAGATTCTTATGGGCTGTGCATCATCTTTTGAGAAAATATTTTCTATCAATATTCTACATTATATTTTACCTGACAGATACTATTTTTTTTTAATCTCATTTTTTAAATCCCATCTGTGTACTTAAAATCATGTAAAAAGAGCCTTGTAGGATCTGGGATCCTGTTGTTTGTTGGTCTTGTGAAACCAGAGGCCTGTTGCTCTCTCAAACTCACATGGCTTGTCCTTGTTGCTTGTTTTGACTACAAAGGTGACCAGCTTTCTCTTTATCCCATGCAGGAGATAGTGTCACATCCCCTTGTTGCTGAGACTTCTTAACAACTGGTATCCTGGGGAGCTATTCAAAGGTTTGTAGAGTTATCCTTCATAATTTATTTAATCCCTTTTCAAAGGCCATGAATCATCCTTGCATCTTGGGGCAGTTAATTCCATCAATCTATTCAACCTGGTGTGAAAAATAAAGCCTTTATTTGCACAACCTAATCTACGGCTAGACAAATTTACTGGATGACTCCATGTTTCACTATTTCATATAAGGTAGAGGGAGGAAGAAAGCATTCATTCCTATATACAATTAAGTAAAAGATTCCTGGCATAGGGCCTGGCTCCTTTAGCATTTGTTTATTTGTTTGTTTCCACCCATCTGGTGAGGTCAGGCAGAATGGGCTTGCTTCTGGTTCCATCATTCAAATAATGTCATCTTATGGGACCCAGAAAGTGGGCCTTCTCAGTGGTGGCATCTGCCCTCTGGAATGACATCCCACCAGAGATCTGTACTGTTCCCCCCTTAAGGACTTTCTGTAAACTGTTAAAAACTTGGTTGTTCTTCCAGGCCTTGGGATAGGATGTTCTAGAAACCCTATGGCCTTTGCATTTTTGTGGTATGGAGTTGGTCTTCTGGTCAGCTGTATTCTTTTTTTATATATATATATATATAGGTTGTTTTCTTTTAATTGTAAGATTCTCACAGTCATTGCAGAGTTTGGCAGCCTTAAAACTGAATTAAATCAATAAATTGACATATCAGCTATCATCAAGCTAGCTAGCTATCACAAACTAGATATTTATGTACTAAGCTTTACCACGCTCATATTTTTCCTAAATGGAAAGTATTGTTTAGCAAACATTTTCCATTAAAAATCAGCAATGAATCCTTCTGTCATCCTTGTGGTTGCTGTCAGTTATAATAAATCAGAACAGTCAACCATGTCCTTAGAAAGTCCCACTGCATTATCCCGGTGTCTCTAATGGTGTGCAAAGAATTCCATGCTTGGCACATTCTTTCATTATTGCTTACATCATCATTTGGCCAAGTTGCAACTTGGCCGACTAGAGCCAAAGTATTAAAAAGTAAAGGCAATATAAAAAAAAGGTAAAGGTTCCCCCCGCACATTTGTGCAGTCGTGTCCGACTCTAGGGTTTGTCATCTCCGTTTGTTAGCCGAAGAGCCAGCGTTGTCTGAAGACGCTTCCACGGTCATGTGGCCGCATGACACGCGTGGAACTCTGTTACCTACCCACCGAAGTGGTACCTATTTATCTACTTGCATTTGCATGCTTTCGAATTGCTAGGTTGGCAAGAGCTGGAGCTAGTGCGGGAGCTCACTCCACATGCAGGGCTAGGGACTCAAACCTCCAAACTTGCAATCTTCCGATCGGCAAGCCTGGCGTCTTACCCGCTGAGCCACCACGCCCCTTAAAAAAAGGCAATATAATGGACGTGTATTTGGTGTCTCAGTTTCACTTTGCAAAGTTGCAACACTCACCCAAAAAAACTCAAAAACAAACAAACAAACCAGAAAACAAATGTTTTCCTGATTGTCCCCATTCTTCAGATCATGGAAGATCTGGCTCTGCATGATTAATGAAGAAAAGCACCAAAGCTACTTTTCTCCAAAAAAAAAATTCACAAAGAGGGAATGTGCTAGAATTTCAGCTGCTGCTGTCTTGTCAAACCATATTTGTTGATCAGTGCTATGATTTTTATTATCCTCTTCCCATTTCCCAACATTTATTTGTTTTGCGTTTTTGCTTTTCTCCTAGGAAAGGAGATGAAGGAACTCTGGTGGAGATGAACAGATGGAAGAAGGTGGTGTAATAAACAGCTGAGACCATGCATGCTATGAGTTGGGTATCTCTAAAGCATTATTGGAGAGCCAGTTTGGTGTAGTGTTTAAGGCACCAGGCTAAAAACCAGGAGATTAAATCCCAAGAGCAGACATCAAGAAGTGCTTCTGTCACTTATCAGGGAAAAAAGGGGAGGAGGTGTGCTCTTCAGAAAGTGTTGGAAATACATCCTTCTTCTGAAGAAACGTGAAGAAATCATCCACTCAATTTTTCTTGCCCACATATTTAATGGGAGATTTCTAAAAGGCCACGAGAGACCAGCGGCACTCCATAGTCTATATTTTCTGGAACTGGACATAGGGCATCAATAATTCCAGGTCTTCCTCAACTTCTTCCATTTTCTTTTCCTTTGCCTGGTTGAAAATCAAATCAAGGGTCTAACTGCAGGCAAATACTTAGTACTGAGCCTTCCATCATCATCATAATTCTATGCAAGAGGAATTGCTTGCAGTCATGCCAGAAATGTTGGCAGAACATTTTGTCCTGGGAAAAAAGTTGACTTTATCTTTTATTGTGCTCTGACATGCTTGTTCAGACTGTGGCAGTGCTGCTCACAATGCTTGCCTATCATCACACCTGCCTGTCTTTTGGCACAATTATTGAATAATAGAAGCTAATGAAAATATGAAAATGAGTTAAATTGATGGCTAACTTCAGTGAAGAAGCAGTCAGACCTTGTTAGTTCAATGGTAGGTGACTGAACAAAAGGACAAAAACCATAAACCTCTGTGGGGAATCCTAAGCATCATCACCATTTGCAGAGGTTTTTATTCTTAACATTTGTAGCTAACTCTGTATTGAATTGAATTGTGCATTTGCAGTAACAATATCTCTGCATATAACAAGGGCATCTCTGAGTGTGCACAAGTGCAAGAAAACTTTTCATGCATCTCTGAATAGGCAGAAGAGGAATAAAACTCAACGTTCCTGACATGTATACATTCAGAAGACCAACTGAATGTTTTTGAAGGTTCTTTTTATTAATTAGGATCTCTACACACACACACACACACACACACACACACACACACCAGAGTCCCACATTGTGGTTAGAGCATATTCTTTGTGTAGAATCATATAATCCCTCAGCTAGAAGGAATCTTGGAGATCTAATAACAATTAATGATTACTAGTGATAATCTACTAATCTAACGCCCAGCTCAGTGCAGATTTTAAGAGGCAAGATGCCCATAGTTTCCCAGAGACAGTTAAATTCATTGTTAGCTTTTCTCCCCATGCCCAAAACTTTCCAAACAGTCGGTTCCAGTATTGAATAACTCTTGCCCATAGACTATTTCTTAAAAATCTTTTTCCTTTTTATTTCCATTCATTAGCTCTATAGTCTTATTTTTGGATCAACAGAGAACAATTGTGCCCATCTTTTGCATGTTGGCTTTTCAGCTGAGAAGTGCTAAATCATCTCTTCTTTTGGTTGAATTTACCCAGCTCTTTTAAGCTGTTGATAGAATTGGTTTCCAGACTCCAACGTTCTGGTGAGGCATCTGGAAATCAAATATACAGATGGTTGGGGAAAATACTAAATTCCCAACCAGCAGTGTATATATTTTCCTTTCTGGTGCATCTGATGAAGAAATGTAGTCTACAAAACAACATCATGCCATAAAGTTGTAATGGAGAGAGGAACAGACAGACACCCCTATGCAAATGTTCTTATGGGAAAATGTATGCCATAAAGTCATTTCTAGTCAACAGTCTCATATTTCACCCATGGATTAAGTATGAATTATCCTGCATGTATGCTTTGGTTACCCTAAGTTACCCTAAGTCTATGTTTCCCATTCTGGAGCTTTCCAGATGCATTAAAGTACAACAATAAGTAACCTTTAGTCATACCATCTGAAATAATGGTAAATGGAGTCCAATATATCTAAATGAATGAGATATACTCTTTAAAAATGCACTAGAAAAACTATTCTTAGCAGAGATTTGTTTCAGATGATTAGCCCACCGTACAGCCTTCTCTTTCTGATAGTTTCTAGCAAGAATGAAGAAGAACCCCATCCACGAAGATATCACATAAGGGATTTCAGTATCAAGTGTCAAGTGGTCAAGTGGTCAAGTGTCAAGGTCAAGTGGGCCTTAGGAAGCATTACTAACAACAAAGCTAGTGGAGAAGACAGTATCCCAGCTGAGCTATTTAAAATACTAAAAGATGATGCTGTTAAAGTGCTGCACTCAATATGCCAACAAATTTGGAAAACTCAACAGTGGCCACAGGATTGGAAAAGGTCAGTTTACGTTCCAATTCCAAAGAAGGGCAATGCCAAAGAATGTTCAAACTACCATACAATTGCGCTCATTTCACATGCTAGCAAGGTTATGCTCAAAATCCTACAAGCTAGGCTTCAGCAGTATGTGAACGGAGAACTACCAGAAGTGCAAGCTGGGTTTCGAAGAGGCAGAGGAACTAGAGATCAGATTGCCAACATTCGCTGGATCATGGAAAAAGCAAGAGAGTTCCAGAAAAACATCTACTTCTGCTTCATTGACTATGCTAAAGCCTTTGATTGTGTGGATCACAACAAACTGTGGCAAAGTCTTAAAGAGATGGGAGTACCAGACCACCTTACCTGTCTCCTGAGAAACCTGTATGCGGGTCAAGAAGCAACAGTTAGAACCGGACATGGAACAACCGACTGGTTCAAAATTGGGAAAGGAGTACGACAAGGCTGTATATTATCACCCTGCTTATTTAACTGATATGCAGAGTACATCATGAGAAATGCCGGGCTGGATGAATCACAAGCCGGAGTTAAGATTGCCGGGAAAAATATCAACAACCTCAGATATGCAGACGATACCACCCTAATGGCAGAAAGTGAAGAGGAACTAAAGAGCCTCTTGATGAGGGTGAAAGAGGAGAGTGCAAAAGCTGGCTTGAAACTCAACATTAAAAAAACTCAGATCATGGCATCTGGTCCCATCACTTCCTGGCAAATAGAAGGGGAAGAAATGGAAGCAGTGACAGATTTTATTTTCTTGGGCTCCAAGATCACCGCAGACAGTGACTGCAGCCATGAAATTAAAAGACGCTTGCTCCTTGGGAGGAAAGCTATGGCAAACCTAGACAGCATATTAAAAAGCAGAGACATCACCTTGCAGACAAAGGTCCGTATAGTTAAAGCTATGGTTTTCCCAGTAGTAATGTATGGCTGTGAGAGTTGGACCATAAGGAAGGCTGAGCGCCAAAGAATTGATGCTTTCAAGCTGTGGTGCTGGAGGAGACTCTTAAGAGTCCCTTGGACTGCAAGGAGGTCAAACCAGTCAATCCTAAAGGAAATCAACCCTGACTGCTCATTGGAAGAACAGATGCTGAAGCTGAAGCTCAAATACTTTGGCCACCTAATGCGAAGAGAGGACTCCCTGGAAAAGACCCTGATGCTGGGGAAGACTGAAGGCAAAAGGAGAAGGGGACGGCAGAGGATGAGATGGTTAGATAGCATCACCGATGTAATGAACATGAATTTGAGTAAACTCCGGGAGACAGTCGAGGACAGGAAGGCCTGGCGTGCTATGGTCCATGGGGTCACGAAGAGTCAGACACGACTAAACGACTGAACAACAACAACAATTTCAGTATAGTTTAGGGCTTTTCTGCCCGCCAAGGTCTTCAGAAGCTCTGTGAATTTAAATCAGATCAACACAAAGTTGGAAGCATTCAAATAGAGCACAAAAGTGTTTATTTTAACAGGAAGATGTACATCAGTGATGGCTTCTGCTAAAAGCGTATGACATCAGGGTTCTCTTTATAGATTTACTAACTCAGAAGTCTGGAGCAGAAAGTCCAGAGACAGATATTCACGAGAATATCAATGTCTGCTAGAATAATCTTTATCTCCTCTGTCGAATAAATGTTCTTTACATAGAATAGGGGTTGATTTCCTACCAGAGAATAAAAGAGGAAAGTAGAAAGTGGGAAATGCTAGTAGCTCTCCATGATTCCATGGAACTCTCTTTGGTTAGTTACAAGTTAATAATAAAAATGTTTTCATTAATACTGTTTTTAGGTACCAATGATGTTTTTTTCCAACTCACCTTGGATTAATTCAGAAATAAATGTGTTTTGCCCCAAAATGGAGGCAGGGGAAAGAAAATGATTATATGAAATGGCCCCAATATCCTGGATTTAATCCAGAAAGCAATCCAATGGGGAAAAGAACCAATGAAGAATAGGCTTCCTGATTGCTCCCAGATATTTTGGATCATTGCCTGTAAGCTCCAGCAAATGTGCCCAACTGTAAAGGATTCTGACAGCTGGCATCACAAATATCTTTGAGGACATCAATTTGTCTATAAAGTGGCCTTCTCAAGCCCACCCACTGAACTGAAAGGACAAACAGGCTTTGAAATAAGCTGGTCCTGCTTTATAGTTCATATTTTCTGTGCAGAACCTCAACTACAAAAACACTTCTATCTTTAATCCCTGCAAGGTTCCTGCAAAGCCAACAGATGTTTTGGAAGGATCAGAATCTTCAAGCCTGCTTTATTTTGATGAAGTATTTCTGTTCGAAATTATTCTGGGCATCCTTCCCTGAGGAATTTCATTCATGTTATTGTACTCTATTTTCTTCAAAATTCTTCAGGGTTTTTGCCTGATTCAGAATTAATATGCAGAGTTCGAAAACAGGAACAAATTGGCCCAGGCCCTGTCCACACTATAAGCCATTTGAAGGCCATCTGAACAGGGCTGTGTTCTGCAGAACATCAGCAATACAGCAGCATCTGCAGGACAGGTCACAATGGGCAAGATGGTGGTCATGGCAGCATAATCCAAGTTCCATCCCTTTTGTACATGCATCAGTGCTGGACACACATACAAAGAAGTGGGGCATTGATCATGCTGCTGGGACTGCAATCCTGTCTATTTTGGCTCACATGGCCCCTTGGACACTGCTGCAGAATAACTTTCTTTCTGAAATCAACCCAACATTGTATAATGACATTATTTTTTTCTGACTTTGCATTTTTAAGCATTTCTGTTTCATTTTCATGTCAGTTGTTTCTAAGGGTATAGGGCAACTGCTCTCATTACATAAAGTAGTCCCCTTAACATTTCCCAACATTGTGCACAAATGTTAGAACTGGGGGAAAGGACCTTTTCATGAATATTTATTTATATGTCTGTTTGGTCTTGCCTGAACAGTTCTCCTTACAGCTGGGGACTATTTCTAAGGGTAAAAGTGCTGTATGGAAATGCATAATTATTTCAGCAAACATTAATCATGTCTTTCAAATTCTGAATAGTTTATTTTTTTATTATTATTATTTAAATTTGTATCACCGCCCATCTCCTCCATACCTGGGGACTCAACAACAATAATTTACATATAAAATCCAAACAAAAAGATGTTAATAATAAGGCGGGTTTCATGGCACCAGCCACTCCCAAGAGGAACTATTGGCATTCCCGTCCCAAGCCAGGTGGCAGAACCAGGTCTTCAGGTCTTTCCGGAAGGTCGGGAGTGAAGAAACTTGCCTCAGCTCCAGGGGCAAGATTTTCCAAAGGGCAGGTGCTACTGCAAAGAAGGAACACCTCCTGGATCCCGCTAGAGTTATTAAGAAGGAATGGAAATCAGCAGTTTAATGTAATTTGGTGTGTCTTTAAAAACAACAACAACAACAAAAACACCTCCTATATACTTCCAAATATTGTACTTCTAAGAATTTACTAACTTTCTTTGTTTATGGGATTTCTTAAACCAATCTATTCAGCCTAGTGGCTCCCAACCAATTAAAGGCACAGGCAAGGGAATAAGGCCATCAACTGACAGTTTATGGTTCAAGGAATATAATATGCTGAACAGTAATAAAATGAAGTAAATTAGAATTATTCCAAACAGATATTTTTTTAAGAGGGAGGGAGAGAGAGGGAATTGTAACACATTAAAAATCTCACTAAGAGCACAGATTTCATGGGAATGAAAATCAGCACCCCTCTAATTTGAATAGTTAATTTGATTTACATCATGGATTCCCATCTGATTAGTTAGGCAGCATCCAATATCCATTCTGTCCATCCAAGGTTTCTTATGTGCCAGAGGAAACAGCTTCATTTCAGTTGTACTGAGGTTTTCTGATGTGAAGATTGTAATTCAGTTGCCACATGGACCCAAGTTAGGTTTAATTACAGATTGTAATCCTTGGAGGATATTCAGTCTAAATTTCTAAGAGTTATCCTGTTGGTTCTATATCGTTTCTCAAATGCATCTCTAAGTTTGAAATCCAGGTTAGTCTCAACTGAGGTCCATTTTATTGATCTACCACCTTAAGTATTGTCTTGCTAATATTTTCTTCATGGTCCTTGGCATGCCTTGCCTTATAGGATATTTTTCATTTCTCTTGGTGGACAGAACATGATGATAGCTTGCATCATTGTAGGTTTGTCAGGTTTTGTTTCTCCTGAGATTGAATAGGAGAGAGCTGACCTTGTTGCAACATATAATATTATATGAGCTTCATTAAAAATGGAGTGTGACTTTATTTTAGTCTCCACCCAGAGTACTCAATGATAGCCATTGTTGAACATTATATAAGCAAAATGTAAGTAATCCTTTCCTCTAAAAAATGGCAAAAGATTTACCAAATGTGCCACTGGACAGAAAATACTTGAACCTATCAATTTGGGTGGGATACAAAAACAATGTCTTCTCCTATTTCCAGTTGTATACAGAGCCTTGTTATTTTTATATAGAGTACTTCTCTTAGACTGGAGAGCAGAGGAATCTCACAGTATTTCCATCTTGTCAGATCAATATGACACCGAATTATGCACTATTGCCATGTCAATACATCAATGGCTATTTAAAGAACATTAGCTGCATTATTATTGTATAATTTTGGTTTTAAGCTTACATATTCACCGATATTGTAACTTTGCTATCTTTTCACAGACCATAAATAATAAATGTGTTATTATTAGTATTGTTACAGCAAATCTGAGTCAATGGTATGAACCATGCCCAACACTGAGTTGACTTGGAGGCATCCAGTTTGATTGAATAGTTTGTGTAAATTTTGTCTTTCCAAAATTTAACGGGATTTGAACCAAATCTCTGAAAGAAAACTTTGCATAGTTATCCTAGCTTTTACCCGATGCCAAAAACTAATGAGGTAGGGCCAGATGAATAGACATAAGGGTTAAATTCTAGCTAGAACCGGGGTGGGCAACCAGTAGATAAGGGCAGCTTTTCCCACTCCGCAAAGTCCCCTGATCATGAAGGTCAAACATTGGCGGCATAGGTCCCTGCCATACATAGGCAGAAAGCCCACAGGAACATCCCCTTCAAAATAGCTTTAATTCCATGTGTATAGGGGGCACGGTGGCTCAGCAGTTAAGACACCAAGGCTTGTCGATTGGAAGGTCACAAGTTCGGAGGTTCGAAACCCTAGTCCTGCATGATGGAGTGAGCTCCCGCAGTCGCCCCAGCTCTTGCCAACCTAGCAATTCGAAAGCATGCAAATGCAAGTAGATCAATAAGTATCACTTTGGTGGGAAGGTAACAGCGTTCCGCGTGCGTCATGCTGGCCACATGACCACAGAAGCATCTTCAGACAATGCTGGTTCTTTGGCTAACAAACGGAGATGAGCACCGGCCCCTAGAGTCGGACACGACTGTGTGGGGGAACCTTTACTTTACCTTTACCATGTGTATGTCACCCACTTTACAGATTTCCTCTTCCAATATTAAGTAGTATAGTCTCCCAGAGACTCCTGGATTCCAGGGTTGATTATGTGCCATCAAGTCATTTTCAGCTCCTAGCAACCACATAGATAAATTTTCTCCATGGCGATCCATTGCTAACCTGTTCAGCTTCCTTCAAAACAGCCCAACTGTTTTTGAGCTTTAGATACCCACTCAAGGGAAAATTCATTTATAATGTGTCCATGTCCTCAGACAAAATGGAAGACTTTTTTCTTCAACACTGCATGATTCCTGTGCAGCTCCCTGTCACCCTGTTATGAAAATTTCTTCAGCTCAAATATGGTGGGGGCATTTGCATAATTATGCTGAAATACTTCTCATCCTGGGACCTATTTTTATGTACCAGTTTCCTCTGGGTTTGTATACAGAATCCAAATGATATGTTTGGTGTGTGTAATGTTTTAAAATGGATAGCACCCTACTGCCTCAATCAGATTTCTCCACCGAGATGAAAGGAGGCTCTACATTATTCAAGGCCGTAATCTACACAAGACAACCCTACTGTACCTTCTATCTCCATTTTTTTTTAATGGCTGGGCTTAGAAAGATAAATATTCCTTCAGCTTTTGATAGAAGATCACTAATCCTGAAGAGATAAGACTGCCATTTCAAACATAAAATCAACCAGCCTGAAATGTAAAGAAAACTTTATGCATCTTGCTTTCTAAAATATTTATTCATTCTCCTTTTTGGCAAGAAAAGGGTGCTTACTTAAAAAAAAGAAGGAAAGAAAAGAAAAATATCAGGTTCTTGATAGTGAGAAGAGGACAGAGGACAATGCAATGATGGTAAACATGCTAGATGCATGTTTACAATTCTTTGGAGGCAAATTTGGGGGAAAGGAAAGGGAAATGGGGGCTGTAATGATGTCATCATGCAAATGACACAACTGATGTAATTATGGAATATACCACTTGTGTGATGATATCCTGATGCATATGTTATCATTTTGATGTCAGCATGGCTGCTGGGTTTTTCCATGAGAGGAGACCAAGGCAAATGATTTATATGACCTGATGAGAAACCAGGGGAGGAGATATTTGGAAGAGAAGTGTTCTTTGCATGCATAGCAACCCTTCACCTGCTATAATTAGTTTCCAGACCATGGGAAATTAGCACCACCCATTATTCTTTGTTGTTTAGGGGACTTGAGTATTGAGTAGTGTGTCCAGTTCTGCATACTGCATTTTAAGATGGATTCAAATAAACTGGGTCAAATACTGAGAAGGGCAATAAGGATGATCCATGGAGTAGAAACTGACTCATACAAGGAGAGATGGAGGGAACTGAACATGTTCAGCCTTGTGATAAAAAGGCTGATGTGTTATTTTCACTTTAAGATGTGTGGACTTCAGCTCCCAGAATTCCCCAGCCAGCATGCTGGCTGGGGAATTCTGGGAGTTGAAGTTGACACAACTTCAAGTTGCCAAGTTTGAAAAACACTGCTTTAGTGTTTTGAGTGTCACAGTAGGACTAGGGAGGGACCGCGTTTCAAATCCCCATTTACCCATGAAGCTTATTGGATGATCTTGGATTCATCATATAACATAATTAATCAGGTCAGCTAAAGACCCATAAGCTGCATTTGCACAACATGCTAAACTTAGTTAGCTTTCTCTCTCTCTCCCTCCCTTCCTTTCCCTTAATCCATTGCACCATATCAGTCTGTTTGGTTAGGGTTTAATGTGGTTTAATTTGCAGACCTGTCCTACTTTATAGCTACAATTGCAATAAATCCTCCTGCCAGGGAAGCAGCTGGTCAGGAGAAGAAAGAAGCTGAAAAAACACAGGCAGAGAACTTGAGGAAAGGAGGAGGCCTACAAGAAACAGTGGTGAATGTGTAATCAGTTGCCTATATCTGATTCATGGCTAGCTATTTCGGGCAGTGGTTAAATCCAAGGATCAGGAAGAAGAAGTGGATGTGGCTGGTCCACAATGTCAAGGCACATGGTTCTAAAGTCACAAAATAGATTCACAAGCAAAGTTCCAGATGTTCTGTTGCAAGTAACAATAAGATGGACTGCAACCTTGCTTAAATCTGCCCGGTGGGCTCCCCTCCCCACAGTGCTGCCACACAGTCCTTTTGCTCCTACCAACTCTTAAAGGTAAAGGTTCCCGCCGCACATTTGTGCAGTCGTGTCTGACTCCAGGGGCCAGTGCTCATCTCTGTTTGTTAGCCGAAGAGACAGCATTGTCCAAAGACGCTTCCACGGCCATACATTTGCATGCTTTCGAATTGCTAGGTTGGCAAGAGCTGGGGCTAGTGCGGGAGCTCACTCTGTCACGTGGGACTAGGGATTCGAACCTCTGAACTTGCAATCTTCTGATCAACAAGCATGGCGTCTTACCCGCTGAGCCACCACGCCCCCCGAGTCATCCCCATTCTCTAGGGCGGGGTGGAGAGGGGTTGGGTCTGAGTTCTAACAGCTCTTCAACTTAACCTGGCTCCATTTCAAGAGAAGAAGTCCCCTCCAACTCTTTCTTGATGGTGCCTACGATTCTCCTTCCATGAATCCTGATCCCAAACTCTTCTGGACACAATCCTAGCCAAAGCCAGAAAATGAGTTAATTCAGTAACTAGTGAAAGACATGATGGATGGACAACACCTGTCCCTCAGCCTACTTCACTTACTTGTTAGGAGGATTAAGCAGGTACTGCAAGCTCCTTAAAGGAAGAATCTCTGAATTGCTGGAGAGTTGCTGCTGGTTAGTACTGATGAGAGCAAGATAGAATTAGATTGTCATTGTATATATGATCAAGAACATGCTGGCTTTAGGTTTTTAAGTTACAGCCTTTAAGTAAATTCCATTGAAAAGGATGGCTGGATTCACACATTGCACTGAGCTGTTATTTGCTTAACCTTACTAAGCCATCATTGGTTGGATTTAAACAGAGGTTAAGCTATAAACAACAGTTTGCAAAACAGTCTGGTTTGCACACTCCACGGAGCTGTAAGCTATGGTTTTCAAACCACAGTGGCTGAATACACACACCTTGTGGCTTAGTGTGATGAGTGAACTGAATTGCTGAGACAGATGCATAGCAGTGGACCATTTCATACTCAGGGCAGCCTTGCAGCTGTATGACAGGCTTTCAAAAGGACCATCTGCATGTGTCATAGGATGAGAGAAAAGGGGGGAAGAGATAAATAGAGAGAGAGATTTTAAGGGAAAAGCTTGACATGATAATACATATGACCGCTTAGCTCTAACTCCCTTTAAAAAGTATCTGCATCTTGGAAGCACTGAAGTAGGTAGAAATCTACTTTACCTACCAATAGATTAATTAGCTAGGAGCTTAGAGAGTTAAAAAAAATAGCTGAGACTAATGAAGTTTCTATTTGGAACTGGGTCAAACACACTTGTGGGTCCTTTTAACTACTGTGTGGTCCTGTTAAGAGATGTGAAGATAATGGAGAGAACTTGATAAAGTGAAAGTAAGACTTTGACAAGGGATCTCTTAGATTTTGTTCCAGACCTGATTGATTGACTATTCAGGAATAATGGAATACTTTCCTGGAAGTATCTAGGGAATATTGGGAAGGAAGGAAGGAAGGAAGGAAGGAAGGAAGGAAGGAAGGAAGGAAGGAAGGAAGGAAGGAAGGAAGGACATGTCATTTAATTATTTGAAAAAGTAAAAAGGATAGCAGTGCATGATTGGACATACATTTAAAATATTATCTAAAGTTCCTGTTGACCCAACAGTTCGAAAGCTTAGCAAGTAGATAAATTGGGTACCACCTTAAGTGGGAGAATTTTCTGGCGTCCTGTCGGGGTTTGGCCACCGAATGGAAGACCTCTTGAATGGCAGCGGCGACGACAGATCCCGAAGCAGCAACATCTACAGGACGTCAGCAGCCGGCTCCAACGCAAAGGCATTGTGGGACATGTAGTCCAGTAGCCACGGACGAGTCGGTTCCCTTATCCCTTCCCTTAGTGTTCGATTTAAATTGTAAGAATGTATAGAAATGTATACGATGTATGTAAGCCGCCTAGAGTTCTCCGTTAGGGAGGGGATAGGCGGGGTATAAATATAAGTATAAATAAAATAAATAAATAAAGCTATTCCCAAGACTACTATCAATGAAGAGTTCACACATTGCAGTAAACTGTGATTTGTCAACCATGGGTTGTGGAATAAACAGACAATTACATTAAAGTATAAATGATGCTTTATAAGCCCCAATGACTGTGTTCACTAAACTTGTCAAGTCATATCCTCACTACCATAGCTGTGGAGCTATGTGAATTGATGGATGTCTCTTAACTGAGCTTGGGGAAGTGATGATAGTATATCAAGTTAATAGGTAAAGCCTTTTTTGAACAGAATGCAGCCCCACCTAGATTCCAGGGAAGCTTCCCATATCTAAGAATAATGAGGTCTTTTATAACAATATTATTAGTATCTTCCACTGCTGCCAACAATTAAGTTCAAAAACACCACTAGGAGAATTTCTGAAGAATAGCTACCATACCTGGGTTGCAATATTCCAGAGATATATCTTTTTTCTATCTAGCAATCATCTAGATCTTTGAAGACTAAATATGTTAGCTCTCTTCAGAATAGTTTCTTAGGCCTCCTGAAAATAAGGTAGAAAAGCAGAAGTCTTGTCCATAGGGGAAGAAAAATTTTGAGAAGTTGCATGGTTTCATTATTAGAAGTGGCAGTTAAACGAACTGGTAAGGAAGAAAGAAACACTGACTGACCTCTGAAATTAAATTGATTTGTCCTGAGGTTCTCTGAGGTCAGAAAGCTACCAAGCCCAACCCATTATGAAAATGTGATCTAACAAAGTATTGAAGGAGATTCTATGCACTGCAATAAAATATGCAGTGCATAGAATGCAGATTTCCAGTTATGACTGGAAATCATTACCCAGGAGAGAAATCTTCTGACCAATTGTTTTAAAATGAGTAGATCATTGAGTTTCAAGCTTTGTAGGTATTCTCTTCATTAAATTATTTGGGTCGCATTGACAGCATGGAAATAGATCATAAAGTTCAATCAGTTGGTAAGCTATCTTTATTAAGGGTGAAAACTCAACACTCTTGATGTCCTGATATTGATTTTATTCTGAGTTCTCTTACCTGGGAGACTTTCAGTTGTATACTGGGACGCGGTGGCTCAGCGGGTTCAACCGCTGAGCTGTAGACTGCCGATCGCAAGGTCGGCAGTTCGAACCCCCATGCAACGAGGTGAGCTCTCGTTGCTAGTCCCAGCTCCTGTCGACCCAACAGTTCGAAAGCTTAGCAAGTAGATAAATTGGGTACCACCTTAAGTGGGAGAATTTGCTGGCGTCCTGTCGGGGGTCAGCCACCAAACGGAGAAGACCTTATGAATGGCGGTGGAGACGACGGATCCCGAACAGCAACATCTACAGGACGTCAGCAGCCAGCTCCGGCGCAAGGCATCGTGGGACATGTAGTCCAGTAGCCACAGAAGAGTCGGTTCCTTTACCCCTTCCCTTAGCACGTGGTTTAAATGTATGAAATGTATAAAATGAAATGTATACAATGTATGTAAGCCGCCTAGAGTCCTCCGTTAGGGAGGGGATAGGCGGGGTATAAATATAAGTATAAATAAAAAAAATAAATAAAATACACCAATTAGGTCAGGACCAAAAAAATGCCAAGCATAAACATTAGTTCTGGCTGGAAAGGCTCATTATAAACAAAACCAGGTTATGTGATGGAAAGGAACATCCCTATAGAAGTGCGTTTAAAAAAAAAGAATTGTCACAATCATCCAAATGACCTGGCTAGTTTCTCTGTTAATAAAATGTTATAACAGCTGCAATTATGCAACGTACTAAGCATGATTAGTTTTAAATTGGATTGTTTTTGTTTGTTTGTCTGTTTTGGGGCTCAATGCATTGGAATTAACCAGTTCAGTAAATTTATAATGGTGCAGCTGCAGAAAAATGAGTTTTATCAATAACAGAGATTGAGATGTGAATGCAACATTTGGGTAGATCTGCAATTTCCTTCCAGTTTTAGAAAATGCTACTTATGCTGGCATACAGTGGCCTCCTGGATGAGGGATGTAGCTAGAGAGCATGTACCCCTCCAAGGTCAGAGAATGAACATGCTGTACTTTCAGAAATAAAATTCATCATGGCTTCCCCATTTAGGCTCTTGTGAAAACATCCATATCAATTCTCTTCTGCTATTGAGACGACTCTGTATAATTCTAAAGTGCCTTCAATCCGGAGAAAACAGTCCCTGGCTGATCTGAAATAATTATTTCCTGAATTTATTTATTTATTCTTATCCTGCCTTTATTATTTTTATAAATAACTTAAGGCGGCGAACATACCTAAAACTCCTTCCTCCTCCTATTTTCCCCACAACAACAACCCTGTGAGGTGAGTTGGGCTGAGAGAGTGACTGGCCCAAGGTCACCCAGCCAGCTTTCATGCCTAAAGCGGGACTAGAACTCACAGACTCCTGGTTTCTAATCCAGCACCTTAATGACTACTGAATTAAATATGTTTCTATTCATATTCTGGTCCTACCTGTTTCTCACTAACAGAGCCAGTGTGTCAGAGCTATCTATTTTTTGAGAATAGGACATGCTATCAACTCTGTAATGTGTTGATCTATTCTTTTGTACTACGAGAGGATGGAGTAGAAAATCTTGGAGAATAAAGACTGATGGGAAATATTCAGGGGCAGTGCTGAAATGTGGCCTTTCTCTAAAGGGGAGTGGGCTCAAAGAAAGAAATCTCTAATAGAAAATTCAATTCTTTAGAAAATACATTCCAACACATTTAAGTTCAACTAGCTAACCATTGGGAAAGCTTGCTGTGATTGGTCTGTGGAAAGCCTTCCTTCCTTCCTTCCTTCCTTCCTTCCTTCCTTCCTTCCTTCCTTCCTTCCTTCCTTCCTTCCTTCCTTCCTTCCTTCCTTTTTGATATGCAATCACAGTTAGAAGAGCCTCCATGCATTAATCTTCAGTGTCATCCAGAGCGCTTTTGTGCTGCATGACAAATAGGTGCACGTGAAGAGTGGTAGAATGAACAGATCAGAAAGAAGAAAAGCCGTGGAAGGAAACAGGCAATTGAAATAAATAAAGTGCAAAGTAAATTGGTTGCCACTTTTCACTCTCTGATTTGGGATGGGGCTGGTACTTCCTTCTAAAATATCCCTCAAAAGGAAGGTGATGATTAAGTTATAATTGCTTTTCAATATTTAACAAAGATGCAGGGTCATCTGCAGACTTCCAAAGGGTTTTTCCCATTTCCCCCTTCCCCATTTTGGAAGAATTTCCAAGACAAGGAAGGGCAGATTATCTCTAAATGATATAACACACATTAAAGGACAAAAGAGAAATTCCCAGTCTCTTTGACTTTGAACTACTGCAAGAACTAATCTATATCTCCTACCATGTTGCCTTTACTAGCATTTTTTAAAATGTTCTCTGCGCTGAAGACTAAGCAGAGAGATTATATGCACATCTCTCTGTGCATAGATGCAGAGATGACCCGAAAAGGTTCTCAACTGATTCCACATGTCTAATAGATTCGTCAAATCATCCCTTTCAATCCAGTATTTGAATCAAATTGACAAATGTATTTGATGGGTTGAATCAAGTTATGTTGATAAGGCAGGCAACTGGGATGGCAAGGAAAATTCTTTATTTGCTGTGTTGGCTGTTTAGAAGGAATATGTTTCACCTTCCACCACAAGTGGCTTCAAGGCAGTTTCTAACAACAACAAGCCATTAAAATTATAATATCAAGCATCAGTAAAACCAAGAAGCTACAAACAGCAGAGCCAGCAAGTTCAGCATCTGCTAAACAGAGGCTTAGCAGGCGTGATTGCTATTAAAAGCACAGGATAATAAGATGGACTTCTCCTGGGGCCTCATAGGAAACCAGCAGGTGCTATGTACACATGCCAACAGAGACCTTTCTGTAATTTGGGCACTGTTATGAAGGTTCTAAAAAGAGAAGTCTAGTTCTTGAGCTACATGGTAGGGGAGCAATCATTGTTTAGATACTCCACTAACAGGTCATTCTGGGCTTAAAAGAGCAGTGTTTTGACTTCAGAAATAAACTAGAAGCTAGTAAAGGTATTCTATTGTTGGGATGATGCAATCATGGAATCCAATATTTTATGGTTACCTGATTGTGCATCAGATTGAGCCTCCAACGTTTTTTCAAAGGCAAGCTCAGCATATTACACATGCCATCATAGTAGCTTTTAAAAAAAATTCCTTCCTTCCTTCCTTCCTTCCTTCCTTCCTTCCTTCCTTCCTTCCTTCCTTCCTTCCTTCCTTCCCAGGAAAGATACAATATTGCACCAGCAAAAGCTATTGAGAAAGATTACCTTCACTGCATTCCTTTTACAGTATATACCCATCAAAACTACTAGATTTAAACATTCAAGTCCCACCATGCATGTGATTCAAGAAACCATCACAGTATTGGTATTATAGAGAAGTTCTATGCAGCTTTCATTGGCAAACATAGTTCAGTGGGATTGGGTAATAAGAAAATGTATGTGCGTCTTATCCCAAAGTCCCTGACACATGAATTTATATGAAGATCTTTGCATATTGAACGTAAGATCTGTATCAATGTGTAAGTGCAAATGGGTAACAGGGAACACACCTTTTCTGATTGTGGATAAGAATGTTAGTCCATTCTCCAAATGTGAATACAGCTCCCTTTTAAAGTTTATAAATGCAAGGTGAATTGGCAATGTTACATTGAACAATATACCATGGGACTACTTCTAATCACATTATTACTGATCTTAAAGAGTTTCCCAAGCAGGTGGTAATACTGTATTTCAGACTGTGTAAGGAATTGGAAAGACAATTAAGGCTGTGCAAAGCACTGTTTTTACTAGTATTTCCAGTATAAATATTTATTTATTTTTCATATTTCTATTACCACCCATCTCCCCCAAAAGGGGGACTCTGGGCGGTTTACAATAAAAACAAGGATTAAAAACCATTCAAATATAAAATTACACTCAGACAACAGGAAATAAATAAATATAAAATCCATGTGGCGAACGATCACATTCAATCGAGAGGGCTCTATGGCGCCAGCTATCCCCAGGAAGAACTATTGCTGTTCCCATACCAAGCAAGGTGGCAGAGCCAGGTCTTCAGATTCTTCCGGAAGGTCGGGAGTGAAGGGGCCCGCCTTACCTCTGGGGGCAGAATATTCCAAAGGGCGGGCACTACTGCAGAGAAGGCCCGTCTCCTGGACCCTGCCAGATGAAATTCCCTTGTCGATGGAGTCCGGAGCATGCCCTCTCTGTATGACCGGGTGGGACAGGTTGATTTTATGGGGATGAGATGATCCCTCGGGTAACCTGGTCCCATGCCATGTAGGGCTTTAAAGGTGATAACCAAGACCTTGAATTGGACCCAGAAGCAAACCGGTACCCAGTGCAGCTCATGCAGCAGGGATGTTATATGTGCTGATCTTGAAGCCCCAATAACTGCTTGCGCGGCCACATTTTGGACCAGCTGAAGCTTCCGGATACTCTTCAAGGGTAGCCCCATGTAGAGCATGTAGCCCCATGTAGAAATATTGTGCAGGCACACACAGCTACATGGACCTTCTAGAGGACATGGCCACTTTAACAATTTGAGGACAAATGCTTTGTTCACAGCCAGAGATTTTCCAAAGAATGTCTTTCCAACCATTTTGCCATTTTAGCCAACATCTAATGAAAGAAATCTAAATGTGGATTTGAGGAACTCAGGTATCACTGGCAAGTCAGAGAGATGGGAAACAACCATAAGGAAGGCAACATTTCAGCTCCCAGACTTCTGATACTTTGAGTAATATGGACTCTCTTTGCCATCTATATTTTAGTCAGCTATGACTTGTAATGATGAAAAATAGAAAGAAAAAATGATCTTCAGGAGAATGTAATTGGTTCCCTAGGAACAACATAAGAAATGCAAGCAGAGACAGAGAATTAAAAATTAAAGACAGGAACTGGACTCATCCAGATAGGAAATGAATGAAAAAGAATTCATTAAATATCTGGAATATTTAGGGGGCAAATGAAGAAATAATACACCCACAAAACTATGCAATAATATAAGTCCATGAAGAGAAACATTTATTTTAGTGGATGCCAGATAGGGTTAGACAGATACAACCTCAACACCAACTTGCCTTTAAAATTCGAGCCAGGGACAATGTTGTTTTATTTCTTTAAAAAATCTCCATAAAAAAGAGGAATTGGGGGAACACTTTCTCCACATTTCATCAGGAAGAAGAGAAATTCTCCATCAGTTTCTCAAGAGGTCTTCTCTATGGATTTAAGGGAAGCCAGGGAAGCTACTGAGCCTTGGAGGCAGGACACATGGGCAGCTCATCCCCAACCGCTCCGTGAGGATTTCAGCAAAACTCTCCTTTTCTTTGAAATAATATCTAAACCAATTTCTTTTTCATCAAACTGAACTGGAAAGGTAGAAATAACGCAGGAACAATTATCTACCAGGACGATTTACAATTTTCAAAGGACTATCAGTTCCTTCCTAGAGCACTAGGCAGCCCCTCTATCCATTGCTCCGGGTGTCCTCAATCAGGGCTTCTCTCTAGCTCATAGCTTTCCAAATGGTGTGTCGTGACACTTTAGTGTGTCGCGACACACAGTTTAGTGTGTCGCGACACAACCCGTGGATGTGCATGGCGGCGGTGGCAGCGACAACGGCAGCAGCACGCCATCAGCACTTCTGCATTTTAACGGAAAACACGAGGCCGCCGCTGCCGCCGCGCCCCCCCGTGCCACCGCCGTGCACGCCCCCGCGCCGCCCCCGCTGCTGCCGTTCGTGTGTTGCCAACGGCGGCAGTTTGGAAAGCACTGCTCTAGCTGCTTCCAACTTCTCTATTAGCCTTTCCCAACCTGGATGCACCGAACAGAAGAAAAACTGTACTATATTTATAGTATAAATGTATTACAACCAATCCTCCATCAATACTGTACATGTCCATTCATACATTCCTTGGACTTTCTTGGGCATGGAAATATGGCTTCTTTCTTCTTAACATGCAGCCCCATTCTTGTGTTGATTGCTGCTGATTACAGTTCTCAGGGCCTCCTTTACCACCTTCCTGTTCAATCTCCAGTGCAAATAGCTTTAAGGGGGGGAAAAACCCATGCTAGGAATGCCAACATGGCAGAAGATAAAGATTAGTTCTTTCGTAGAGAACTGGGTCAGGAGTAGGTTTCCTGCTTCTTGCTTTACTGAAACTTCCAGAAGAACTTAGTCTGGAAGCATTGCAACATACAGAAGCAATCTAAGGTAGTTGAGGAACAATACTGGATCATAAGCAAATTAACCAATAATTACAATAACCCAATACAATACAGCTACATCTTGTCCTTTAAACTGAGGAAGGACAGATTATGTAATATATATATAATCTACAACAGATTATGTGACCAAATGCCTAAAGTAGAGTTTACTGTAATAATTTGCCACCTACTGAGCGTTTCCACACAAAGCTCACTTTCTCCTCTCTTCTCCCAAGGAATCAGTTTTTCTTTAATTTGTTTCACTTGTTTGGCTTGTCCAGTTTTCTGTCACCTTTAAAAATTGAACGTCCTTTTTTTTTTTTTTTCATGTTTAGGCATATTCTCTTTGATTCCGTTCAACGTTTAGAGATGTGGCAGGTTCTATATCAAACTGTCCCCTGCATGTAGAGTATTTTATAGAGTCGTTTCCGGGTTGGGGGTAGGGGAGGAAAAACACATTCATTCACCGTCATTGTTCTTTTCAGCAACTTCCACTTCTACAAATGAGGAACATTTATTCATCTAATTTTCCTCTCCTTGTCGTTCTTTTACATTGATCTGTCTGCAGTCATTAGCTTCATTTCACTGCTGTTTATGATTGTACAATCACGACTCTGTCAATTTATTTTTATGACCTTATTTTTTTTTTTTAGGCATTTGTTGTTTGGAGGCAAGGAAGAAATCTCAAGCTTCAGCCATGAAAGGGTGTGCCTCCAAAGAGGAGTGGTGGATACTAGGTTCTTCTTATAGGGGTGGATCTGAGACAAATGGATTCTTTATTCTTTTATTCTTTATCTGTGGGATTCTGCCAGCAGCATAGAACAATGCTACTGCTTATATTGGTGATGCTAATTTGGGGGGGTAGAAGGAGATGAATGTCTATAATGAATCACCCAGAGAATCTCATCTGCAAATGTTGAAGCCCATTACTTTGGGCAGAAATGAAACTTGACTATTATACTTTGCAATCCTCTTAGAAGGCCTACTAAGAGTCAATAATACAGGACTGGATGGATCCATGGTCTCTCTCAGTACAAAGCTGCTTCCTCTGTTCTCATTAAAAATTGAGAGATACAAGGAGAAAGAATAGATGAAGAGTTAAGCTGCACCAGAGGCCAGGAGGCAATGCATAGCTACTAGGATTACATCCTTGGGTGAGACTTGACTGGTTTGAAAGTGGAGGCTTGGAAAAAATATATATTTCCTTCTCATAATACAGCGGTGTGCAATTTTGAGGTGGACCACAGCCTCCTTTAAGATTTTGCAGGGGATGAAGACAACAAAGTGGACAAGGCCACAACACACATATGGATGAGCCCATATTTGAGAAGGAAAAGCCTGTTAAAGGCTCATTCCACACTTCTGAAATTGTCCCACTCAAAATGTTAGGAGAAGTTGCTGTCAATTTTCATCAGTCATGATCAAAGGGAGTTTTGAGGAACACAGAAAAGGAACTTGGCCCCACAGTTTGTCCAGCCCTAGATGTAAGGGGAAAGCTTGTCATGCAATCCAACTAAAAATGGAGCAATTTTCTTTTCACCGAGTAGAGAAAAGTTTGGGTGGAAGGATTATGTTCTCATTTTGTTTCAAGATGCATCATTATTATTTTCCCTTAAAGCAAACAATGTAATAGCAAGTTCCCTTAATGCCAGGTTCTCATGCCAGCTTTGTTTATGCAGCTTATTTTTAAGCTTCACTTCACCTTGATAGATATTGTAATTAAAAATGTGGCTATATATTTGAATACCTTGTTGACAGAGCAGTTTCCCTTCCCCAAATATAGTTGAAAGACCCTAATTCTAATTAAATAGGCATTGCAGCATAGTGAATATTGACATTTTTTAAAAATGCCGATATTTCCCCTTCAATTCCTGTAAACAGAATTACATGTTATTAATACACAGCAACATGTCCATCACCGTGATGGAACTGATACAGTCAACCTTTGGGAGTGGGGAGACTTATTGTTTGGATGTCTAGGTGCTGATATTTTTTTTTACTGTCTACTTTGTCCAGAGAAATGTATTTTCCTAACCTGTGTAGTTCTCACAATGCAAGGGTGGGTGGGTGGGAGGAAATGAAATACTTTTTGGGACAAGCCCACATTTTACACATCAAAAGGGGTAGTAGCGGGTTAAAAACTCAATGTGTCCCAAATAGCCTTCTCAAAATTATCCACCTAGAGAAGTTGAGTAGATTACTTCTTCCTATTCCCTCCTGAGAAAAGAGAAGTTTCCCCATGGAAGTGTGGGAATCCAGGGAATCTGCAAACTGCTGGAGAGAAGATAGTACAATGAAAGACAGGACCTTCAAACTATTATTGTTCAATGCATTGTTCAAATCCAAAAATTAAGTTTGTCCTGTTGTGTGAACCTAGACAAGGTGGAGCATTGTAGAGTACTGTGATGGGAAAATCAAGGGGAGACATTTCTGGGTTAAGGAGACTTCATTGAGGGAGTTTCACAGATATTGAATCCTTGATATAGAGATCTTACTGTATGTTCCACTTGGCTACTTCAGAAAGAATGTGACAACCTGCATTCAGCCATAGATCTTTGCTGGCTGTTCATGTATCTATGCAGAGCCTCAAATATTTTCTGCTAGCTGGCTGATAACAGAAGCCAAGAATGGGAGTTAGTTCAGTTTTTCATATGAAAATCTTTCCAGAAGAGGAAGAACGAGTATTGAGCTGGTATCAGAGGTGGACTTTAAATCAGCACAGGACTTGAGGAAGAAAAACTGGAATGGAATGGAATGGAGAAAGTACAATGGCTGGCATCTAAGATGGATCTAGACCGGTGTGTGCTGAAGATTGATGGTTTTAGTAAAGAGCAGTGAGGAATGGGCAGCAGAACACTGCCAAAGGTTTGTTTTATTCATGGGATGTTTGTTTGAGGGACGTTTAAAGCCCCATGAAGCAGAAGACGGCACACTCTGAAGAAGTGTGTCAAAGAGAAAGACTCAGCTTCACAGGACCTACTTCACCCACTGCAGATGACCTCTGGTGGAGACTGAAGAAGATGAACGATAAGAAGGCTTCCCAGGAATCCAGAAGGAAATTGCTGGCCAGTATCTTTACACTTTTTCTTAGTAGGAGATAGAAATACTTGAGGAAGACAGGCTGGCATACATATTTGAGTGAGCATACATGGAAGTAATGCTTGGATTGGGTGGGAGTTATGGAAGTTGTAGTCTAGTTCATCCCGAGGACATTCCTGGTCAGGTTTCTGCCTCCATTTCCTCCTTTGAGATCCTGTTTTGTAAGTAATTTCCTGCAGCGGGAGGGGACATTGGCAGAGTGAAAGGAAACATAGAAAGCTGGCTAGTATACAAACATTTGTGTGTTTGGCTTCACACTCTTTGTGGCAGGGGGCACGTTTTTTTCCTAGCTGAGCCAAGAATGATAGGAGACTATCAGTATGTCAGCTTTGTAAAAAAAATAATAGTAATTTTTAATGCACACTTTTCATTAGCCAATGTGATAAAACTAGTTTGGTAAAACTTTATGGAGGGCACAAGATTAATTCCTATCCCATTGTGTTTTTGTTAATTCTTTGCATGTTCTTTTCACTGATGAAAGGAGCAGAAGCAACAGACCTTCAATAAAGCATCCCTCACACCATATGGCCGAGAAAGGCAATATAATCTTGGCTTAAATGAGGGCGCCTGCACCATGTTCTGCAAAACATAAGCAAGATTTATCTCCAAGATGGCTGTTAATCTTCCAAATGGAGATTGAACATTTTGTGACCACAGAATTTCGGTGAGCCGGTTGTTACAACAGCAGCGTCTGCAAGAATTTGAAAGGCCACAAAAAGGCTACCCAACTACAGAAGAGGAAATCCTTCTTTCTTTGAAAACCTCCCAGATTGTAGCTGTGTAAGTGTGTGTGTACGGGTGTGTGTTTTCCAGGAATGAATGGGACCTTAAAGGGCAATAAATTTATTACAATAAAAGCTTTACATGGGCTGGTATCTCAGTCATCAGCACAGTGATATTCTGAGCAGCAAAGAAGAGGAAGGGTTTGCCAAGTGTGAATTTAGAGGAAATGAAATGGGAAAGGTTGGTGCTACGGAGAGTGATAAGGATTTTGAGTTGTCTGTTCACACAGGCAGTTTGCTGGGTGATGAGAGAGAGAGAGAGAGAGAGAGAGAGAGAGAGAGAGAGAGAGAGAGAGAGAGAGAGAGAGAGAGAGAGATGATCAAGCAGTGTTTCTCTCAACCTTGACAACCTGAAGATGTGTGGACTTCAACTTCCAGAATTCCCTAGCCAGCAATGATTGATAGATGATAGATGATAGATGATAGATGATAGATGATAGATGATAGATGATAGATGATGATAGGTGATAGGTGATAGGTGATAGGTGATAGGTGATAGGTGATAGATAGATAGATAGATAGATAGATAGATAGATAGATAGATAGATAGATAGATAGATACTTCTGCTCAAGATCACTAAGTTTTTCTCTTCTCAAATGGTCTTCTTATGTTTGGTAGCATACTATCCCAAGAAGGTGAAATCAGTCCCTTTGCTAAAATGCCTTTAAAATGGGTTTATAAGATGGAAAGAACTTTAAATATTCTTTAGAAGTGGGAAAGAAGTAACTTGAGGGTTTTTTAAAAAAACAAATCAGACGTAGGAGAAATTAAAATGACTAATTCATCCATTAGATATGACAAATGTCAATTACATATTATATGTTTATGGCTTTAAAAAATGTTCCTTCTTACTGTATCCTTGACAAGATGAAAAGCAGTAGTTAACCTTCAAGGGGGAAAAAATGTCCTTGCTCTTGTGTCTTGCATGCCAGC
Organism: Charina bottae; assembly: GCA_023362775.1. Taxonomy (NCBI): domain Eukaryota; kingdom Metazoa; phylum Chordata; class Lepidosauria; order Squamata; family Charinaidae; genus Charina; species Charina bottae. The sequence continues at coordinate 19,271,040 of JALMGJ010000018.1, forward strand.
TCACTCTGAGGTACAAAATTACAAGTAGAAATCTACTGGGCTGGAAGATAACATATGTCAAGTCTGTAACTTAAATTCAAAGATCCTCTGAAGGAGTAAACCAGTTAGAGTAAATCTGAATTAAGCATCAGATTTATTTTTGCAAGAGTGTGCATCAGCAATTCAAACAACATTCAACTTCAGACAAACCTTTGCTAATTATTTTCTATCTCTGGTAGTTGTAGAGTTAACATTGGTGCTGTGATGTGCTGCTGTAGCTATGATATTTGCACAAAGAGTCTGAGAGCATAGAAGCTATTAATAGATTCAACTGATATTGATGTTCAGTAATATCCAGGCCACCATCTTCAGTTGGGTTTAAGAGGAAGGAAGGAAGGAAGGAAGGAAGGAAGGAAGGAAGGAAGGAAGGAAGGAAGGAAGGAAGGAAGGAAGGAAGGAAGGAAGGAAGGAAGGAAACCAAACCAACATTCATACAGAAGTTTAAGAATGTGTTCAAGATGTTGTTTCTCTTCTCTTCCTTTTTTAGTGTCAGAAAAAAAAAGCTATCCCACCCTTTAGAACTATAGCAAGTCTCCCCTAACTTGGCATTACTTGAGTAAGTATATGCATTACACAACACTGTTCAAAGGGTAATAGTCCTTCTGGGGAAAAAAAAAGAGTAAAAACCAGCCAAGCAATCTATATATCAAGACAAAATAGACTGTCTCTCCCGGAGGTGTTTTGAGGAACAGATTTATAATTCCAAGCAGCAGTTTATCAAAACAATCCATGATAAGTTTATTCAGCTTTTTTTTTACTCCAAGTTTCTCCAAATGGAGTTAATGGTTTCCTTGCAATTCTCTCTCAATTTTCTGAGCTAAAGTCATAGATTTGTTCCATTAGACCTGGTTCAGTAAAAGTTTCTTTCTATAAAACTGCCATATTCTAGGTACTTAAATCTCAACTATGATGTTTGTGTGTACAATATACAGTATATAACCGCCCAGAGTCCCCCTGTGGGGAGATGGTGTGGTAAATATAAATCGAACCATAAATAAATAAATAAATAAATAAATAAATAAATAAATAAATAAATAAATAAGTCATTTTGAACATATTGAAATATATATCACAAACTTCAATATGTTCGAAATGCCTTTTTCATTATAAGCTTATTTTCAGAAATATGTCTCTCATAAAATGACAACATCAGAAAAGAAACTCCTGCTCTCAAGTTGTTTGATGTTACTAGTTAATAAGATTGGATAAAGAACAGTCACCATCCCAATATGATATTTTGAAAAAAAGATACATCTGGCTCTACTGTTGGCGACTGTGAATCTCACATTAATTTACTAATATATGAGCTAGATTCTTCTAACCAAATTACTTGTCTTTTTTATATAAGGTATATGATGTTGAAACTAAAATTTTGTCAATGTTACTGGTGGATTTAGTATTAGTTACCTTTTGCTACCCTATTCAATTGGTGTCACTATAAATTTAATCTACTCCTTCATCCAAAATACTAAACCACACTGGACTAACTTAGAATCATCTGTTGCCTCTCCTTAACTGCTTGACAAGTTGATGAGAAGCATTTATGAGCACTGAGTGGTTGCAGTATCGTCATCTGGGCCATGTTTTCCCACCATGCCAATGAAAATATTACGGGGGCCCATCAGAAGCATGACTGAAATCAGCACCCATCTTCCCTTGTCTATCCAAAAAGGGTTGATGGTAGAAAAATAGGATGGGGCATAAGCCAGTCCTTAGTAGGCCAAACGAAGAGTCCTCATGGACTAGAAATAGCTCATGGATTGGATGATCTCCACCTGATACTAAAAATAGTCAGGATGTGCATTCTTCTTCTATGTGTCCATAGGAGCATAGGCTGCTTGATGCTGAATTAGAGTGATATAACCATGTATAGTTTAGTCCGGTATGTATTTTGCAGGAATTTTTTCTCAGCAATTTTTGGAATTGAATCTGAGACCTTCAACTTTCTCCTCCTTCCTTCTAAATGAAAAAAAAATATTTCCACAAAGCCATTATAAATCTTTCCTCTTTTATGAATGGTGACCCTGAGAACCAACCATGAGCTTTTGTCTGTTCTTAAGAAGGGAAAAGTAGTAGCTTAAGTCACTGCTGCTCATAATCATGACTCTTCCATGCTCAGGCTAGCTCAGGGAGGGGCAGAAACCTTTCCTGAGAAACTCTTTAAAGCTCCAAATTTCCATCTCTGCCATCTCATGCATTAAGAATAACAGGGTTGCTTGTATAATTTATTAAGGCACAAACATAATGGCTCAGAAAATCATGACACAAGGAAAACAGGATCTACTTCGTTTGGTCTAGTGGATAAGGTACTGGGCTAGAAACCAGGAGTCTGTGAGTTCTAGTCCCACCTTAGGCATGAAGCCGGCTGGGTGTCCTTGGGCCAGTCCCTCTCTCTCAGCCCCAGGAAGGAGACAATGGCAAACCAGGAGACTGAGAGTTCTAGTCTTGCCTTAGGCACAAAGGCCAGCTGGGTGACCTTGGGCCAGTCACTCTCTGCAGCCCTAGGAAGGAGCCAATGGCAAACCAGGAGACTGAGAGTTCTAGTCCCGCCATAGGCATGAAAGCCGGCTGGGTGACCTTGAGCCAGTCACTCTCTCTCAGCCTAACTCACCTCACCTCACAGGGTTGTTGTGGGGAAAATAGGAGGAGGAAGGAGTATTGGGTATGTTCGCCGCCTTGAGTTATTTATAAAAATAATAAAGGCAGGATAAAAATTAATTAATAAATACTCTTCACTAGAATATAAGAAAATCTTACAATCTGCTGAGTTTTTAATTACATTTTCTCTGCTTCTGCAAATGTTATCCCAGATCCAGCTTCATATGCCACGAATCCATTCTGAGTGAACAACTAAGTATCATTGTTTGCAGAGTGAGGGTATGCAGTGAAGGACTACCCTCCTTCTTAACTGGCTTCTTTGGCTTTGGTGATATCATCACATAACCAGATTTATTAGGCTCTACATCATTAGGGCACCATAATAAAGCTTATTCCAGCACTGTCACCAGGAGTAATTGGAACTGCCAAAAAGATGTGTCTAGTATTTTGTTTTATTTGTCATAGCATTAAAACAGCAACTGCTCTGGGAATGAAAAAGGACAAACAAGAAGTGGAAGTGATTGTGAATGCTTTGAGTTCTCCCAAAAAAGCTTTAAAAAATGTATTGCCATTGTTGTTGTTGTTCTTGTTATTTGTTAAACTTCTATGCCACCTGACTCTCACCAGCTCTGGCTGGCTCACAATAATCAAAGAAATTACAATAAAATGAATAAAAGATAAAAAGATAAAGATAAAAGATGGGTATTGGGTACCTTATATAGATTGGATGATATGGAATAAATATTTTAATCAATTGCTTCCTTGCTCCAAAAGCTGAGTCAATTGGCAACAACTCTGGCATGGAACTCTTGGAATCCTAAGGTCAACAGAACAGAACCATAGTGAAAAGGGACTTGCTTCGTCTCTGCATGGCATACTGGTGCCACACCCAGAATGGATTGATTTCCTCATTTCACTATGAGCTGCATCATTTCAATAATTAAAATCTGACTGGCTGAGCAGCCTTGCAATGCAGCTGCAGCACCCTTAAGACATTTTTAGACAGGCTATTAAAGAATGATTTATGAAGCAAGCTTTTGTTCAACCAAGAGATTAGAATGTAATAACCTAGCCTACTTCAGCTTTGAACTAGACATGATCATCCCATGCAACAACCAACCAATCTAGTTTCCTCAACCAGGAGGACTCTAGAAGAATGCTGGTATATACCCTTGGCTATAAATTCTCAAGCAGGTGACATAAAAATGATGAAACAGGTCAACATTACTTCAGTCTGTTCTTTGGGTGGGTGTGTTACAGTATATCCTCTGGCAAATATTGCTTCAAATTCCTTGAGGGTTCATCGAAGACATCTTCTAATACTTCAGTTTTGCCTTGTAATTTCGTCGCAAGCAAAATTCAAAAGAAACCATTCTGTGCTAAAAATGTCATTTCCAAACCAAAGCTGTTTGAATCTGATACTGAAGGGGGGAAGAAAATATGTCCCCAGGCACACATCTTTATTTTGTGTATCTATTCTGATTATGCAGTTGTGGAAAATTGGCTATGCAGCTTCTTGCCAATTTCAGATAAGAAATGCATGAGAAAGATAATATGGGCAAAAAATGGGTTGGTAGGTGGATAGATAGATAGATAGATAGATAGATAGATAGATAGATAGATAGATAGATAGGAAAATGAACTCTTCTCCTAAAACAACAACAAAAGAAACCTACCCACCCCAATCTCCTTATTTCAACAAAGTTACTAGCTTAATAGTTTAAGGGAATGGCATGGACATTGGTTATCTTGATCTTAGCAAGCAAAAACAATATCTATCTTGAGATCCTGCTTAATAAAATGTTAAAATTTATAGTCAATTGCATTATGTCTCAAGGGCTATAAATCCTTGAGGAAACATTGTCCTGGTTGTCGAGGACTATTTCCCCCCTCTTTCTCTCCATTTATGGTGAATAGAACACTTGAGGTTAGAGATATCCAAGCAACAAGAAATCATAAGGATCTCTCTTAGGTGAGTAGTGCAAAATACAGCCAGGTCTGGACAACTTACACATTCATTTGAGGCATGCATCTTTGTGTTCCTTCCTAATATTGAATCAACACATGAGCAAGAATGTGCTGAATTGTCTCACTCTTATTCTAAACATTGTATATATGAAGGGATTTCGGTGATTTAGAATCATGATGAAACCAGCTTTTAGGTTATATGGATGTCTTTATGGAGGCCAGTTGGTATGACTTCAAGGAGCAAGGTTAGGTGGCATGAATTTATTCCCTGTTCATGAATTCATTCTACTTATGGACGATTCCTATTCCAGGAAAGTGGTACTTTGGAACTCTCCAAGGTCCTGTTCCTCCAGTGTAATAATTACATTTTCCATCTGTGAATCAACCATTGAACCTGCATCTGTTTCACCTTTAATCACCCATAGAAGGACCTCTATCTACCTGAGGTCACCTCTTGCCAATTGCCATGATCTGTGGGCATGACCTTGGGAGACAGGAGGAAGAGCCACAGCCACCGAAACAGAAGGGGTGTGGAAAGCGCTTCAGAAGGGACCGTCTCTAATTTTATGGATAGTAAAAGTTCCGGAGGGGAGAAATGCTTTCAGACTTGCAAGATTCTGTCAATATAACCTCACAATAAAGGTAGTGTTAGTACACATGGTTTTGCTTCTCGTCTGGACTACCTCGAAGGGCTGACACCAGCCTTCAAGTAGAATTTGTGAAATGTGAGACCCCATAATTAATTTGCTTACTTTAGGCAGAATTCCCCAGCAGTTCTTCTTGTTGTACCTGTCCCCTACCAAGATTGCTGATGACTCTAAGGGCAGATTATCTCCCATTTTGCAAAAAATGGAAGAATGCAGTAATAGGAAGCATTATTTGCTCTGGAGTGACACCCCCCAAAAAAAGGGGGATATAAAACTTCCCATAATGTTTATGACTCTAAATAGCATGAGAGCTGTAAACTAAAGAAGACTTTTAAAAGATAATAACTTTGGCAGTAACCTTTATGATATCCACATCTCCTTAACTAGCGAAACCATATCCTAATGCTCATAAAGTAAAGGAACAAAATATAATTAAGTCAATGTTATTGATTTTAAGATGAATTTTGCCATGTGTAATCACATTTTCACTTTTATTCTGTAAAATTCTGCAGACAGATGGCTTTGTTGTTGTTGTTGTTGTTGTTGTTCCTCCAAAGAAATAGAGCTTTCGTGTAAGGCTGAAAGCTTTATATATTCAGTCATCACACGTTGAAGAAGATACATCAGAGGAATAATTCAAAGAAATAAAATCTTTGCACAACCACACTGGAACCAGTTTGATTGATTACTACATTTTTGAAGTAATGAAAATAAAGTAAAAACTGCAGGCAAGTTTAGAGATATACATATTTCATTGGACAGACCTTTACTTTACTAGATGGTTAGCCATTATATTTGGAATGGCATTGCTTTGTATTGAAGGACGGGTTCAATGTGATCTTTGGATCTCCTGAATGTATAAGAGAATTCACCAGAAATCTAGATATTTGCAAATTAGGAAAAATGCATATCTTTTATTTATGTATTTAATTGATTTAAAACACTTATTTAAAACACTTATTTAAAACATATTTAAACTACATTATGTTGAACTAAGAAAAGGTCTGAACAAAAATGCATGTATCAGAAAGGTGTTTAAAAATGCACATGACTCTGCATGCAGATCTTTTTCTTCTCCTTGCTGGCCACATCTTAAAGTGTAAATGCTGTAAGATAGAACTTGTGCTTGTTAAAATGAGGAACTGAGCAAAATACACAGGTTCACCCAAAATTACAAGCATTAGACTGTGATGCCGAGTCAATATTTACTTGACTACAGGAGTCATTACTACAAGCAAACCCAAGTGTTGAGCAGCATGTATAAATCAAGCTGGGGAGAAACCCTCAAATGATAAGGAAATATAATTGATAATCTGATACTTGTAAGATTCCTTGGAATTTTTATTATTAACATTTAGTTAATTATTTTTCACAAAAAAATCATGTTCTAATTTTGCAAAGGAAGACACTGTTGGAAACTTATGGAAATAAAGAAGGAACTATTCCAACTAGTTCTTATAATGGCGAGACGCAGCCACTAGAAATATTGGATACCTCCTTTCCCCTTGGAGAGGTTGCCTAAATTTCTGTACCCACAAATAGAGTAACAAACTCTGAGAGATCATTGACCCACAACTCTTGAGGAGATCAAAGGACAGGGAATGATCTACAGCCACTTCTTTGGGGATGGGGAGAGGGCTATTGTCTAGTTTAAAAATCAGTTGCTAACCAGCATCCTAGATATTCTGAAATCAGTTTTAGTGCCCCATTCCTTGACTTCAAATTGCTATATCAGTTCTTTGGCATTTGACATCTGAAGCACTGCTCTAGCATTCAACATTTCATCTCATGAACAAGCTATCAAATAGAATGTGGGTGGAGAAGATGCACCAGGCACTTAACTTTTGCAAAGGCCAACACATTCAAGGGAAACAACAAATCCACTTGGCACAAAATAGACTTCTTCCAGGCTGACAAAAGAAGCTGTTGCAGTTGGCATCCTCCAGGATGGTGTAAGAAATTTATCACAATGCTTTATTTGGATAGTCTTGTTCAACCACATTCTACTGTTTCTATGGTGATGAGATTATTGTACACCAGGTGGTCAGATCAAAAGCTACCTGAGGTTGTTTCATTATTGTTTTCCTCTCCTCTCCTCTCCTCTCCTCTCCTCTCCTCTCCTCTCCTCTCCTCTCCTCTCCTCTCCTCTCCTCTCCTCTCTAGAATCCTTTTCTATATCTTTCAGGTAAGCAAGTGAATCTTACACTCAGATTGAAAGAGAAGTACAAAAATTATTCATTTGACATATTTATAGTAAAGCAGAACTCTGAATTAAAGATAAGGCCATAATTGGCAGCTTAACAGGTACAAGACAAGACAGACCTCCAGGCTGAAGCATTTGACTCATGTACTCAAGATGAGTACTCTTTCCTTTTGGTTGGATGTCAACACAGAATGTAGATTAGGGAGTGAAAGGCATAAATCTTTGCTGTTTTCCTGATAAAGCCCTAACAATGCTTCACAGGAAAGATCTTCAATCAATATTTCTCCAAACACAAAATGTTTGTATGATTAGCATGGTTTTGGAATGACCTACATGGTTTGAGGAAGAGATGTTGTTAATCTTATAAACACTTTGGGCATATTTAGTTGATTGATTGATTGACCTGATTTGATTGATTGATTGATTATTTATTTATTACATTTCTATCTTCCATCAAGGCTCAAGGTGGCTGTTCTGGTTCAGCCTCTGCCCCAGGACTTCAGTGAGGAGTCAGAAGACGAGCTGCCCCTGGTGAACCCCCAGGGGACTGAACCAGACGAGGTCCCAGACACAGGCACGGCCCCAGACAAAGACCCAGCACCACAGGACAGTGGGGAGTTGGCAATACCCGAGGCTACAGGGGAGCAAGCTGGGGATGGTGGTTTGTCCCTACCCTCTAACCAGCAGCCAATAACCGAGGCTACAGGGGAGCAAGCTGGGGATGGTGGTTTGTCCCTACCCTCTAACCAGCAGCCAATAACCGAGGCTACAGGGGAGCAAGCCAGGGATGGTGGTTTGTCCCCACCCTCTAGCCAGCAGCCAGCTGGATCCCATCAGACTCCCAGCTCACCTGAATCACCCAAAGGGCAGAGACGGAGCCGTGTGCGCCTCGCCGTAAAGGACAGAAGGAGAAGTGCCCGGTTAGCTGCAAGAGATTTACGCAGAGGAGAAGTGGAGTCTTTGCAGGACCCAGATGACAGCTCCTAAACTCCTAATAAATAACCAGCAGAGCGGTGAGTGGGTTGTCGGAGAAATGTAGCATATTGGCTTCGTGACCACTCTGGCAACCTGGCTTGATTCCTGATTTCCTGACTCGGTTTGGACTACTGTTACTCTGACTTCTGGACTCCTTGACTTGGCTTTGACTTCTCGCTGACCTACTTGTTACCACCCCTGACCTGGCTTTGGAATATCAGTTGTCTTCTGGATTAACTCTGACTTCGGCAAACGAACTCTGGACTTCTCTCTCAGCTTTTCCCTACAGCATAACTCTGGCTGTTGGTGAGTGAATTCCTGCCTGCAGCTCACAAGCAGAGACTCTGTGTAACTTGATACTCGAGGCTAGCCAGCACAGTGGCATCACATCAGACTTCACACCAGGCATTACAATAAATCCCAACACTCTAGTCCGTCAGCCTCAAGCATTCAAGAAAGCGCTTACAGCAGAAGCTTCTCAGATGCAACACAACTAAATAAGTGGCTTAATTGTAGGCAAGAAAGAAGTGATATATTGCATGGAAGATCGGCCTACTACAGGAATCAAATCCTAATCCTTTTCCTCTAACCCTTTTGAGACAATGGACTTTGGTCCTCCTGTCCCAGACTTTAGAATCAGAGATATCAATTTTATTTTTACTTAATAATTTTGTCTGGCCTGAGAATCATTGGTTCTTACCTCACCAGCTTCACCCCTTACATACACATTGAAGAAAGGGTTTCTCTCTCCTCGGTTAATTCTGAACAATATCCTGGCAAGATGGACGGAACTGAAAGTGATTAGCCAGGAAGCTCTGTGACCAAGTGTGATTTTGAACCTGGATTTCCCCAGTACAGGTCCAGTATATTAACCACTGTTCTGTACAGCATTTCAAAACAAAATTGATCTGATGGTGGTCTTCCACAAATTCATTGACAATATTCTGCCCTGCCAATCTAGAAAGGCACCAAAAAGGTATAGGTAAGAATATGCAGATTTTCTTTTTTTTTTAGTCTACAAAGAACAGTGGTTCTATTGCTCTTTGGGGTTAACCCACAAACAGACACCCAGGATTTGTTTCCAGAAATCTTTAAATTTTATTTATTGATTGATTGATGGCGGCGTGCCATCAGCGCTTCCGGGTTTCGCACGACATACCTGCCCACCGCCACACGCACCGCTGCGCCGCCGCCACCGCCGGCGTTGGTGTGCGTCACCAACAGGAAAAGTTTGGAAAGCTCTGCTTTAGTGAATGATTTTGACCTGGGTCTCCTCTGGCTCACTTAATCTTCTTTCCATTTGTCTTTCTTTCTTTGTTTGTTTACCTCTTTTATCTATTTTTAGCTGTTTAACATGACTGGCTAAATTAATTATGATGTACTGCTCGCTTCACTCATTAATACAAACCAGTTTATATACAGATGCTACAAATCAGAAATGCCAGATAAGACTTTCCTTTCTGGCTATCAAATGGAGGAAGGGGAATGGATGGATAGATGATTTTATTTATTTATTTATTTATTTATTTATTTATTTATTTATTTATTCATTCATTCATTCATTCATTCATTCATTCATCCATCAAATTTTGCCACCGCCCATCTCCCCGCAGAGAGATAGAGATAGAGATAGATAGAGATAGAGAGATACTAGTAGTCCTCACTTAACAACCACAATTGAGACTGGAATTTTGGTTGCTGGGCAAAGTGGTCATTAAGCGAATCCAACCCAATTTTATGACCTTTTTTGCAGCAGTCATTAAGCGAATCACCGCGATAGTTATTTATTTATTATTTATTTATTATTTCTAACTTATATCACCGCCCATCTCCCCCCACAAGGGGACTCTGGGCGGTTGTTAAGCGAACCACGTGGTCATTAAGGGAATCATGTGGTTCCCCATTGATTTTGCTTGCCATAAGCCGGCCGGGAAGGTCGAAAATGGCGATCATGTGAACCGGTTGCCAAGTGCCCAAATCGTGATCACATGACTGCGGGGATGCTGCAGCGGTCGTAAGTGTGAGCACCGGTTGTAAGTTGGTTTTGTCAGCACTATCGTAAGTCTGAACTGTCACTAAACAAATGGTCATTAAGTGAGGACTACCTGTAGAGAGATAGAGATAGAGAGATAATAGATAGATATCATCATCCCTAGCAGCTGTCCAACCTCTACAATAAGAAACAGCTGGTGGTTTTTTGAAGGTTTAGCACTCACACTCTTGGGATAGAGATGGACAATCTTTTGTAGGGGTTGGGGAAACACAGTGGGTTCCATAGAATACTTTAAGTCCACACAAGGGTTCAATTTTGAAAAATGGGAATTCCGTCACACACATGCAGCATAAACACATAACTCAGATTCCTATATACACCCCAAAGAGGCAGAATGGTATAGTGATTATGTAGCTGGACCTTCAAGTTAACACTCTCCATGGAAGATCAATGGAAATAACATAGTCCAGTCTACCTCACTGAGTTATTGGGATAAAACTGGAGGAAGGAATAATGTCTGTGACATCCTGAGTTTCAGAAAAAGAGGCAGAGTATACATGGAGCAAAATCATTTAAGAAATACATTAACATTTTCAGGACTCAGGGAAATGTATCAATGAATTCTATGTCTATACAGAACTCCATCTAAGAGTGAAATCTGCAGAATTTTTCCCAAATATTTCTGGTTCTCCCATTGCCACCATTCATTGTTGTGTAACATGCAGTTACTTTCAATCTATGGATTCCTAGTTTTATAAGTACCTACAATGACTTAGACAAGGCCAGTTCATACTTCTTGACACACACTTTTAGTCCATTCATTTATAAGGGCTATTTGAACCTTTTTGAACCTATACTCCACTCCACAAGATCAGATCACCTGTACTGAAATCTATTATGTCCTTCCTTCCTCTTCCATGTCTTGTAGAAGGAAAGAAAGGAAGGAAAGAGAGAGAGAAAATAGGATATTTTGTTTTTCCTAGCCCCTCCTAGACTTTCACAAGCTTAAGACACAGATGCTAATTAATTAAAAGAAAATGCTTATTGATGTTGCAGCACCATTGCTATTCTACTTAACGAGAGATTTATTGACTCGTATTAAGCTCTATTCCAAGAATGCTACCAGTAATAAAAGTATAATCTCTTGGCATAATGATGATAGCTTGCAGTTATTTCATCAGATTTGGTCTGCAGCTATGAATTGCATCGATTTAATTTTCAGTGCTTTATTTGACAGAGGAAAAGTTGTTCATAGAGCTGTGGATATTACCTTGTTTAAGAGGTTAACGGTGTCACAAAAAGAGAGAAAATGAGATTTGTACTTAATGTTGCATGTGAAGGAAAGCAGTTTGGAGGGAGACAACTGTGCTAGGGAACAGCTACTCAGAAATGCTTCATTATTTGGAGTAACATCATTAAGTCACCTTCGGCCTTTTAACCTTCAGGGGTCCCTTTTCACCAAAGGAGGGGCACCAAAGCAACAATGTGTAGTGACCCAGGAGCCAACTGGTGCTGGACCAAAGAGTGAATTTTGGTAAATGGACCAATCACGAAGATGTGACTCAAAAGAACAATCAGGCCAAGAACAATCAGGTGTATAGATACACATGAAGATTAAACAGATGTTTAAACACACGTTGACTTGCAAGTCAATGTGATACCATCAGGTATAGGCTGACCATACGTCCTGTTTTGAATGGGACAGTCACGTTTTTTTTAGCATTTTTCAACCGTCCCATTGTTTTGATAAAAGTCTCTATTTTTTCCTGTTTTTAAACCTGGCAGGAATGGCGTGGAAGGAGGATCTGAGCCAGAGCTGCCGATTGGAGGCAGCCTGGAAAAGAAAGCCCTCCCACCTATCAGCACGTGGCAAAGGAGGGTGGGGTTTGCAGGTGGGAGCCAATCGCGCGGACCGGGGGTGGGGTTTGCAGGTGGGAGCCAATCGCGGGGACCTGGGGGCGGAGACCCCTGTCTTTTTCATGAATACGGAATATTACATAAGACCCCATCCTGTTTTGCCATCCCAATGTCCCATTTTTGTCTCAAGGAAATATGGTCAGCCTAATCAGATATGAAACCAGGGAGTATCTCCTCAGCACACTCCTCACCACTCATGAACTTACATGGACACCTTTTAGTCTATGTTAACATGGAGGTCTATTTTTCACCTTTCCTGTGCAGTCACTTTCTCCAGCTCTCCTTAATGCTTGACAGTGATGCAGATATACTCAGAGTGCCGTAAGGAAAGTATAGAATACTTAAGTCATGAATGCATCTTCTATAGATAGATGCCATATGTTTGGGTGATGTTAAAAATACCAGAGAGCAGAGCTGGGAAGAGGTGCTGCATCAGATATGTATGTATGTATGTATGTATGTATGTATGTATGTATGTATGTAAGGAAGGAAGGAAGGAAGGAAGGAAGGAAGGAAGGAAGGAAGGAAGGAAGGAAGGAAGGAAGGAAGGAAAATAGGTATACAGGAGGAAGGGAGGGAGGGAGGGAGGGAGGGAGGGAGGGAGGGAGGGAGGGAGGGAAGGAAGGAAGGAAGGAAGGAAGGAAGGAAGGAAGGAAGGAAGGAAGGAAGGAAGGAAGGAAGGAAGGAATGGATCTGGTACATGTGACACACCCCTTCAAAGCTATTTCACAAAAAAACACACATACTCTACATCTCCCACACAGCTTCTAACAGTGAAGTGAAGTGCATGCTTTGCTTTGTTTCAAGGCATCCCAGAAGCCTTTTCTGGCTACTGGAGGATAATAAGGAGAATTAGGTTGCCTTTGTAATGCAAAAGCAACTGGGTGAAGTGAAGCCAACTTGCCAAGCACAGGATCTGCTCCCAGTAATAAATACAATAATCTCTTGGCATAACAATGATTGGTTGGAGTTCTTTCATCAGATTTGGTGTGCTGACATTATCCTAAGGTTTAACCTTTTTTCTGTATGAGATAAAGTATTATGTAAAGAGAGAGAGAGAGAGAGAGAGAGAGAGAGAGAGAGAGAGAAATTCTTATCAAATATAGATAGATGCTCCTAAGAATGATCTCTTGAATTTGTGTGTGGTTTTTCTCTTCTGTCTTGGCGTTTCCAAAACTTCACTTAATGTATTTGTTTTATAGACTGGAAAGCAATTGGACATGTAATTTCTCTCTGCCTATACTTAACAAACTGATTTATCCATATTTGTTGAGGACTGTGATTTTTATAGGTGTTGCTGTCAGATGGGCCATTAGCACATAGTATTAGTCTTCCTTGGAAGATGTTGTTTTCTATTGTGTCTTGCAAAAAATAAAGTGCATCAAGGTTTAGTTTAGTTTAGTTTACTACGGTTGTAGGCCTGAACAAAAGTGCAGCAATCTCAAAGTAAGTAAAATGTATATATAGAGGTCTATATCTCTTTGAAGCTTCTGCTATTTTCTAATGTAACCCAAAGGCAACAGATTAAGCTAAAGGTAGGGCAATCATCCTCACTATGAAGAAGATACTCTCCAGAGGTGTAGCCCTAGAAGGTACCAGGTTGAGGATGATCAGCTTAGAGTATGGGAATAGGACCTAGAGAAAAGACAAGTTCAGATTTCTCATTAAACCATGGTGAACAGAATATGACTTTCAGCCAGTTGCAAGCTTTCAGGATCCTTCCAGAGCCTTGTCCCTGCTTTCCATCCTCATCATTGTATTTGTGTTTGTGGGAAAATAACTGATTTGTGTAAGGGTGTCTTGCAGTGCCCCTATTGATGAAACTTGGGGTGAGAATATCATGGCACAGTTTAGCAGCTGCCGGAAAGAAGGAGAGTGAAGGAGCTGGGAGGTTGGAGGTGGGGTGAAGTGGAAGTTTCCTGCCAATTGGAACCCATCCAAACCAAATGTCTACAGAACCCAGAATTGTCATGCCAAAACAAAGATTTTGCTCTTCCTCCTCAGCTAGGAGAAAATCAGCTCAGTTGCATGGGAGCAAAAGAACCTCCTGCAGATCCACGACCAGCTTCAAAGTATTGTGTGTTTGTTTCAACAGCCTAACACACCCATAAGCTTATTTTGACAGTAATATCAGGATGCCCCTGGCAGAACCTAGCTGACCTTGGCTGATCTAGAAAGTTTAAGTAGGATCACCCCTGGTTAGCATTGGGATGGTGGGTTAGCTGGGAAGTCCAAGTCTGAACATTAATCTGGGAAGTTGGAAAAACTTCCAGAGAAGTAAATCTCTTCTGCCTCATGCCAAGAAAACTGCACAGATATGTCCCTGTAATTCACCCGGAGTCAATGCGAATGAGATTTTACTTATTCTGTATCCTATTTTAAACTCTTCGGTGAAATGAAGGAATAGAGGTATAGTAATAAAACACAAGGTGTTGGAAAACGCAGTTTAATATGTAACATTGTGAAGCGACATTATTTGCATGAAATCTAGATTAGAAGTGCAAAGCCGTTCCAGTACATCATCTGAAGGACCTGAAAAGAAAATGTTCCTAGTAAATACAGTATCTTATTTCAAAGTTGTAGTTTTGGTGTTTTAAAACAAGGGGAATTGGGGGAAGAAGTTTAACAACAGTTGGTGACTTTACTGGGATCATTTTAGATCAAAGGGATTGACCAGAACCCACCTTGAAGCATTTAAATGGCAGAATTTGGGTTTGAATTTCACAGCTTTCACAAAATGAAACTAAAGAAATGGGGGGGGGGAATGAAATTCCTTATAAAAATGTAGAAGGATTCCCAAATGAAAAGAAAATGAAAGAGGAGGAAAATTTGAATATATAAATTTGAATAATAAATAAATAAATAAAAAGAATAGAAGACAGAAAGTTGTAGGTGTTTTTTATTTTTAAAAAAATCCATCCATTTTAAGCTATCCAGAGATACCAGTATGTCTTAGTTTGGAATAACAATTATTATGTTTTTATAGAAGATAGCTCATACTGGCAGGGTTGTTTTTGATTCAGGGAGTCTTAACTAGCCAATTTTTTTTTATCTGAAGACACACCAAGGAGACCATGGACAATGACTTCTCTCACTGAGACAATGTCACAATCGCAAGACCTATTCATTTCTTTTCTACGTCAAAAAAACAAGAGTGAAGGTTTGTTTGGCCTTCACCACTTTCTGGATTCTGCATGTCACAAGAAGCTTCTATCATCTTAATAAACGTTTCATTATTAAGGAGTTTGACCATGAGATGAATTGGCTGAAGTATGCAATCATTATGTTTGTTCATGTTGGTCTTTGAGGCTCAAGAAGTATTTGAATTGTCCAGCCAATATTGAAGGTATTTCTCAGCAGACATGAAAAATGCATCTATCTATCATCTGTCTGTCTGTCTGTCTGTCTTCAGCAAGATCATTTAAATTCTGCACTATGTGATTTGAGAAAACCCACATGATTTCTCACCTAGAAACTGTCACTGAATTCAGCCTGGGGTATCCTGGTATAGAAGCACTTTTGAGATTGAAAATAGAATCAGTACTTTTCTCCTCTGATTTCCATTGCACGGCCTCCCATTGCGAAGCAAATCATTACTGTTTCATAATCAAACTCCTAATGAAGAACTAACTGCTTTCTTCATGAATTATTTGCCTTCCCTTGGATTTGTTACATCTATGAAAAGGTCAGTAATTTATCTTTACTTTTCTACAAATGCAGGCTATGATGTTTACCTGTGGTGGGTCTGTGAGTCATGGTGAAAATAGCCACATGTGGTAGCTATCTGAAGGGGAGAAAAGGTTCATATAGTAAAATATATTGTGCATTCGTTAAACCTCTCCACATTGAAGAGGATGGAGTCAGTAAAAAAAAAAGGGGGGGCAGGTAATGTATACATCCATAACAATGGAAGAGTAGATTGTATGTTTGGCCTACACAGATAGTCCACATTATAGATCCTCTGTATTATGCACTGGTCAGACCACAACTAAAATATTGTCTCCAATTCTGGGCACCACATTTTAGAAAAGACATTGACAATCTTGAGCATGTCCAAAAAGAGCAACCAAGACAAGTGTCCTGGAATAAAAAAATATTATGAGGAACAATTGGAGACGTTTGGTATATTTAGCCTGGAGAAGAGAATAGGGGAGACATAATAACCGTCCTCAAGTATCTCAAGAGCTGCCATGTATTAAGATGGGGTAGAACTGTTTAGAGTTGTGTATAAGATAGGACAATATGTAATGGGTTCAACTTACAAGAAAACAGATTTTGATTGGACATTGTAAAAATTTCTTAAGGATAAGAGCTGTTCAACAATAGGACAGACTGGCATGGCAGGTGGTGAAATCTCCCATTTTGGAGATGTTTAAACTGAGGCTGGATGGTTATACGTGAAGACCATTGGTGAACTGCTAGGATCACTGAATGGAGCAGAGCGTATAACAGCAAAGAAACATGCACACACAGAAAGGAGTTTTTTCTTAATAGCATTAATGAGCACACTAGAAAAATATAGGTTTTTGATCTTAGGCACATAGCCCACCCAAGCATAAAGAATTACACGCTTAGACAACGTAGGTTACAAAAAGAGTTCTTACTGTTTATTTGGTCCAGTTACATTTTCATCCAGGAAAGATGACTTCTTGATCTTCTTTTGTCCCTAAACTTAATTTACCCTCACCCCTCACTGCTGGTGAAGGCTGTGTGGAGAAAAGGGGAAAATTCTGGAGTTGAGGCCTAGCACATGGCCTCTCCATGGAAGGACCAGCAGCCACATGGTCCTTCTTCTCCGGGGGAAGGAAGCAAGAGAGAGAGAGAGAGGAAGTGGGAGGGGCAACAATCAGCTTCCTCTAGAAGGACATAGAGAGTTTGCCTCCTAGAGCAAATGAGGCATGCTGATTTGCTGGAACCTCCAACAATACGTTGGGGTTGCTATAGTCCTGGATTCCTGCATTGGGCAGGGGTTTGGACTAGATGATCTCCAAGGTGCCTTCTAACCCCTTAAATTCTATGATTTTATGATTTGTCAGTTTGCATGGTTGCCTAAGCCATCTCAGATCAAAGGCCATTGAAAGTATGTCCATACTTCACATGGACTGAAATGGAATTCACATGGCTTTCACTGGAATGAACTTACACTTCTTTTGTGAAGCAAAAGAAAGTCAGAACTGAGATGTATGTATGCATGTGTGAATTACCCTTGACTTGATTTTCCTAAAGAGATGCAAAATGGAGGGATGAACTGGAAGTAGATTCAGAAGAAACAAAAGAAATGAGTTTTGCACAAAACACACAGATATCTTCAGAAACTCCCCTATAAGTCCCCTATTCGGGGAGATGGGCGGGGATAAATTTAAATAAGAAATAAATAAACTCACTACTACCAGATATGGAAAGAACACTAAAATAATGTTGTGATTTTCAACACTTTATTGATTAGACACTATATCCCCCACATGAAAAATTATGTGCCAATGAATTAACAATTATTGAATATCAAGCAGTGGGGCAGGCCTCTTTTCATCACAAGGTCTACATGTAGACATTTGGATGATCATCGTGGGATGTAACATGCTGGAGGAGACAAATTTTTGATTGAATCCACAAGAATCTTTTCTGTACTACAAAGTCAGAATACTTACAAATCTGGAATGCTAGAGAGCTGACCAACCAAAGGACCCTCTCTGGATCTCAGCTAAAAATACAATTAACCTTTTTATTTGGCATCAGGTAGGAAGTCATTTTGCTAATGAACGGTGCTTTCCTTTCAAAGAACAGTAGCGTAGTGTTAGAAGTAAATTTTATCTTACCAAGTTCGTTCCTGAGCCGGGAGTAAAGAAACTGACCAATTGCATGAAGTTAGGAGTTTATTCACCCAAGAGCAAAAGCAATGACAGCAAGCTGTTAGGTGGGTGGCCGCGCAGGACCCCCTTCCTACAGCACATTATATATATTCCATTCAACTCCTCCTTTAGAAGACCACCCCTTACTCAGTTACCCATACTCCACCTTACCCTCATTCCATTTTAGGAATTTCCTTCCTTCACTCCATATTAGGAACTTCCTTCCATCCTTGCTAGGGCCCCTTGACCATTATTAAACAATATATTTCCCCTGGAGAAGCTATCCTTGGAAAGTACACTTTATCTTTCTATGGGCACAGCTATCTATCAAGGCCTGTTAGAAAGGAAGGGTGTCAACAAAACTCTTCAAGGAAATACAACATGGTTTCAGAGCCATAATGCAAGTGCAAATGTTTCTAATATATGAATATGAAATATATTTGTATTTATATATACAGAAATGTAAGAATCCAACAATCCAACAGTAGGAAGAAAAACAGTTTTTTAAATTCCACATATGACTCAAACGTGTTGCTGTTTTTCATAGGGTACCATGCAAACAATAACAGGAAATCACATCCGAGAGTGAATGTTCCCAGAAGTACAGGGCAAAAAACAAAATGCAACAGAATATGCCAGGTCATGAAAATGTGTTTATATTTATTGTAAAGAAGGATATTGAAGTTGGCTTGTAAGGAGACATTTAGAAATAGAATCGGTATTGCTGTGTTTTATTTCCCTTTTCAATCTGGGGCAAGGAGGTTCAGGGTGGATTTCAGGGTTGCAAGAGAAAAAACATCACTTGCATCTGTAATATGTAATAGACTGATGTTCTGCAGAAAAAAAAATCCCAGTCATGCTTATAATGAAAGATAGATTGCTTTGTGATGCTTCTTTCAAGGGAGAGGAGAATTTTGGAGAAATTCTCATGGTTGGAATCTAGTGTTCATGTGTGTTTGTGTGTGCGTGTGTGTGTGTGTGTGTGTATTCATATAACAATAACAAACCAAAAGGAGAAAGGAGAAAAAAAGAAAGGATAGGAAAGGGTTAAAAAACCACATTTTTGTAATTTGTTCTCTGACCAAACAGGTCAGTTTCACAATTTCAGCAAATTTTAACATTTTCACCATCCATTCCTCCACTATGGGAATTTCATTCTTCTTCCATCGTTGTGCATACAATAATCTTGCTGTGTTCTTATCCTTATTTATCATGTGGTGACTAAGCTATATGTCTAATTGTCTTAGTTCTGGCCCGTTTCAGCCTCCCTGCCTTCCCATACCTCCATTAAACCCCAAATTTAATTTTCAGAAGGAAGATCACTTCCAGAGAGGCTGCATCAGTGGTAACGGGGACTGAAGAAAATGTGGCCAGTGATAAGTGGAGCAGAAGAACATCATGGGTGTGGCCAGAGCCCCAAGTGGGTGAGGCCACTGTTCTTTCCCTCTGTTGCATCACTTTCTCCTTTCATTCTTTCTCTCTGTCTTCTCTTTCATAGTTTCTGATCTCTTCTTTCTCTCCACTGCCACAGCACCAGGGGAAAGGAGAGAGCATGCAGGCCTCCCAATTACATCTAAAAATGTTCTAGTTCAAGAATAAATTCCTCTTACAGTCCAGGTGGCTTAAGGTATGTTACACCATACATCTTAAACCAGCTGTTCCACTGTTTTCTACTTCATACTGATCTGTTGAACTGAGTCCAGTCCAATCACTTTAATGATTGGACTGGACCTTAGTTCACCCAATGTGTACATCATCTTGGTTTCAGCACCTGGCTGATACTTTCATTCTTTCTCTCTGTCTTCTCTTTCATAGTTTCTGATCTCTTCTTTCTCTCCACTGCCACAGCACCAGGGGAAAGGAGAGAGCATGTATGTGCAATGCATACTGAAAAATAAAACATATGACAATAGCACAGGAATTGCCTTCGCTGCTCCCGAAATGCAAAGCATTTGGTTGGAAGCAATCACCCAAAAAAATAAATTAAAAAAAAAATCTTCCTCCTCCAAATCTGCTGCTTTAACATTAATGAAGCTGTTTAAAAACAAAACAGCCACTTCCACTCTACCACGTCTGCAGACTCCAGCAATATTTTTTTTTCTTAATTGATAGTTTGGGGGCCTCATTCAATCTCAAATGGGGAGTTTATCCTTTTCCTTAATTATTATTTGTGAATATGATATTTGTATTCATTATATTTTAACCCAATCTCCAGCAGTTGTTCCTATTTAGTGTATAATTATTATAATTGTAGAAATTGGGCATTCTTCTAGATCGGTATTTATTCATTTTAAAGAGTTATATTCATACAATGAGCAGAAGCAAATCACAGGGAAGGTAAACATGTGGCATATGCTGTCGTATAGCATCGATAGAGAATAATATCACATAAAGGCTTAAAAGTGGCCTGGACGACATTAGGAATAGAATGGAATTTAAAAACATGAAATAAAAATCCATCCATGGAATAACTAATTGCTTATACTGTACCACTCTGGGTCTAAAATTAGCTATTCAATGGTGACTGCTAAAAATAAGATTAAAAATACTTTTAAGAATTGGTGGTGAGGGATGGTTGCTCTGAAGTAGGGGGAGAATTAAACTATGGCCTGTTATGCCGTATTTTTTCATCAGGAAAAAAGATGATTTCATACCCATCGTCCCATATAAATACAGTGACCATATTTTCTTGGAAAAACCTGAAAAAGGGGCCAATCTGAAAGAGGTTCATAAGGATTAATTTTTAAAAAAATGTGTATGTTGATAACTTGGCTTTACCAAGGAAAATCCAAGAGCAAAACCAAGAAAATAAATAATTAAATTAAATTAATATTAATTGATCTTAGAGCTTAAAGAATGAAACGGAGCGGGCGGGATCAAAAGGCCAAGCTTTGGGCATGAAAATAAGCCAGATAAGTAGGTTTTTTTTTCCCCAACTCTGTTTGAAGGCACTAAATTTTGGTATGTCTGTTCTCCAGAACCAATCCTGTTCAGTTTTTGAGATCCAAATTAGACTTTGGCCATGGGCCTAGCCCTGTACTAATCCTGCGATAAAGACCTAAATTGATTAGCACATTTTAATTAGCAGGGATTTTGAACAGAACAGGGCACCTCATTATCAGCTCCCAATCAGAGATGCCTTCTGCCTGAAGCTTTCTAAAGCTCAAGAGGTTTGCTGAATGTGGAGGAGTAAAATTTAACTATGCTGTACCAAAGTTCATTTGTTATTGTTGTTAATTCAAAGATATTTAACATGTTGAAGACAAATCAAATGCACTGTTGTTTTATGCTATAAAGTGCTATCATTTAACAAACTCTGCTTTAGGTTCATATTCTTTGTTAATCTTTTACAGATAGATAGATAGATAGATAGATAGATAGATAGATAGATAGATAGATAGATAGATAGATAGATAGATAGATAGATTAAAGGTAAAGGTAAAGGTTCCCCCCGCACATTTGTGCAGTCGTGTCCGACTCTAGGGGCCGGTGCTCATCTCCGTTTGTTAGCCGAAGAGCCAGCATTGTCCGAAGATGCTTCCATAGTCATGTGGCCGCATGACGCGCGCAGAACGCTGTTATAGATTATATATAGATATAGATTATATAGATATAGATTACAGTTCATTAAACCTACAAAAGTAATTTGGCTGATTACCAAGAGGTTCCTTCACACCCAGCACAATCCTGGAGATTCAAAGTAGTTTGGAAGGGTAACTTGGAGAAGACAATTTCCACCCACTCCTGTAAATTCAGTGAAGCCATCCAGATGACAAAGACAGATGAACAATTCATTAGCCCAGCAATCTTGTTGTCAAACCTTCTCTTCAAGAGTACACTCCACATTAATTTTTGACTCCCAAAGAAAACCTAACCATCTCCAGTCTTCCCTATTTTAACTCAGATAAATGTGGAAAGGCTTTGAGATCTTCCCCACTTTCTCTGTTGTTTTGTTTATTTGTTCAGTCACTTCCGACTCTTCTTGACTTCATGGACCAGCCCACGCCAGAGCTTCCTGTCGGCCGTCGCCATCCCCAGCTCCCCCACGGTCGAGTCCGTCACCTCCAGAATATCATCCATCCATCTTGCCCTTGGTCGGCCCCTCTTCCTTTGGCCTTCCACTTTCCCTAGCACTTTCTCTAGGAACAGCCTAATATTCCATAAATCCTTGTATCAAGACATCACTGTCAATCCTTCATTACAGCACTAGTCCTTCATCATTGAGTAGGCAGAGAGCAATTGATGTAGCTTGCAACCAATTTCCAAAAAAACCAATTGGCTTTGCAACCAATCAGGTCTCTGCCAGTGAACTCCATAATAGAGATTCTTGCTTTTTCAAACACGTTATATCTCCAATTCTTTTATCTGGAGGACTTCTTGGGTGAGTTTGGAAACTGCCATTTGCCTAGATGTTTACCCCACCACTGAGCCAGTTAACTTCTTGTGTGGACATGATCATTCAGTATAAAGGCAGTTTGTGCCTCTTATTATTATGAAGAAAAGCAAAGCAATATATTTAAAGATATTTGTGATGAGCTGAAGAGTAAGTAACCCAGCCCTCATGAGCAAGAATCCTATAAAACAAGTGTGCAAGACTCTAGGCTAAAAGCTCCATTTGGGTTTCTCAAGAGCTGCATTTGAGCAAAGAGATTCCTCTCCATCCATATATATAATCGTTTTAATTTCTGTTACATGAAAAATGACTGTTGGGTGATAGCTTTTAGAGATTCTTAGGAGGCTACATCCAAAGTTTTGGGGGTCTATGTAACCTCAGGGCCTCAGATTGTGTGCCTTTGCTGCAATTTGTTGTTTGGATGTGTTATCCCTGTGCCAAGTGCCATACACAAACCCTCCTTCCACAGACATATCACCCACCATAATCATCAGCGTTTTGTTGTAAATTATCATTTTAATATCAGCTTCTTGCCTTGCTTCTTTCTCACTATTACAAGCCAAGATTCTATGTGAAGTAGCTGTGGAGCTTCATTAAGATGATAGTGTGTCCTATTTTTATCAGGTTTTTCTTATGCCTGCCAGCTATTTCTAAATATGAACTCCTTTCTCCATCGGTCTTGTTATCAAACATGGGGCATTCTTCTGTCTCCCACCCATCAACAGAAATCAGAGGGACAATAAGATATACTGTAAATATCAGTGACCTTGAACAACTTACAGCCATTAGCTCAAGGGTAAGATTTTCTTTCCTTTTAATTGCATGATTAAAACAACAACACAATTCCACATTGTCAGATGAAGTGTGGAAAGCCAGGGAGGCTGTAAATTGTTGAGGAGTGGCACATACAATGGAAAATAGGACATTCTCATGCAACTCTTGGGTACCTAATGCTCATTAAATGCAAGAACCCCACATCCTGTCTTTGAGCCTTTCCTTGCACCTTCCTTCCCATGAGTTTCAAAAGCCCATCTCAAATTCAGTGACAACTGTAAAGGGGAAAAGATGCTGATTTTTTTTTCTGCCATGCACTAATATTCACATTTGCCCTTCATGAACCTGCTTAATCCCTTTGTGAAACATCTAAGCTAATGGACATCACGACACCTTGTGTCAGTGAATTCCATAAATTCCGTAATGGGTAAAGACATAGAAAACTGTTCTAAATTTAATACCAATCAATTTCATTAAATGACCCTGACTTTTATGGACATCATATAATTTCTTACTAATCACCCTTTACGCATCATTTTATAAGCATTCATCAGCCTACCTCTGGCTGCAGCCAAAGAAGGATGATGCCACCTATTCTCTTTCTGAAATCTGTTTTCTTTTCTCTTTTTCTTTCTGACACTCTCTCTTTCAATCTTTCTCTCCTCCACACCCCAGACAGCTGTCTAAACAGATTATTTTATCCAGAGACTGGAATTGCTGGCTTGCTGAAAGGCCCCTCTGAGTCGTTTGCATGAACCAACATGATAGCTAATGCTTTTCCTTGGCCACAACTTGTCATGAATGTTCTTCTTGACCCATATTGAATAAATCCCTCACTGCTGAATGATACTATGACCTCTTTCCCTAAAAGAAGAGTTTCAACTTCTTCATGTAACGATAACATCTCCTAGAGGGGCTGCATGCAAGAGGTTAACAACGCTTTCCCGTTTTTGACATCACGGGTAGAAATTTGTCATAATAAATGAACCTTATGAATATTGGGAATCAATATGGCATTGTGCAGAATAGCTCGGGAATGATTAGACTGCTTCTTTTCAATTAGATAAAATTTGGAGAATATCAGAAAAGGGGGAAGAAAATGCAATTAAGCAGTGGAGGCCCTCTATTCAAGTGTGACACATTTGTGATAGAAATTCTTTGGAAAACGCCCATCGTTCTGAAGCCTGTTGAATGCCATTCCCCCTTGGGGCAAATATTATGTCAATTTGGAGACCAGGTAATCTGGTTAATGACATGGGAGTGTTTATTTAAGTTTGTCAGTAAAGTGCCTTGCAAAAGAATGTTGAATCCAATCTTTTCATCTGAGTTTGTTTACAGCCACTGCACCTATGGATTTTACATCAGGAAAACATGTGCATTTGTGTGCATGCAATTATGTATATCTTGATGCAATTATGTATGTGACTACATGCCAGGATTCTGTTTCTCTCATCCCTGGGATAATTCACGCCCTAAATAGACATCCTATACTACCTTGCTCATTTTCTTATCAGCAATATAAGATTAGTAGGCCTAATAAACAGGGTTTCTCTAGCCCTTTTGCACGGATTTGTTCAAGGTGACAACTATGCAGGCCTCCCAATTACATCTAAAAATGTTCTAGTTCAAGAATAAATTCCTCTTACAGTCCAGGTGGCTTAAGGTATGTTACACCATACATCTTAAACCAGCTGTTCCACTGTTTTCTACTTCATACTGATCTGTTGAACTGAGTCCAGTCCAACCACTTTAATGATTGGACTGGACCTTAGTTCACCCAATGTGTACATCATTTTGGTTTCAGCACCTGGCTGATATTTTCTGGGTTTGGAAGCCAAGTAGGATCAGGCCGGTGGAGTGGGAGACCTCCCAGGATTACACATTAGACTGCTAAATTGAAAAACCTCTGCAAAGACTAGTGATATGAAGTTACCAGGAACTAAGCTGAGCTAAAGGGAGACCTTATCTTTAGATCATCTTCGGTGTCTACAGACTCTGATTTAGAAGTACAGGGGGGAAGTGTGAAAGATGACTAGAAAACCATCGTTTATGACAGTGCAAATATTGGAGAAGCTTCTTCTCTTTGATTTAGATTTGAAGGGTGTATTCCAAGAAGCAGTGGGGATACTCCTGGGTTATTTAGCCAGTTCAGTTCCTGTGGTGGTTAATTTTCGGTGGTCCTGGATTGGGCAAATGACAACCCATGCACTTCAAGCCTACCTCACTTCTTGCTCCCTCCTTTTCACACGGTCAAGTAGTCAGCTCAGAGCCGGCTTTACCATCCATGGCATTTCTGATGCACGGAGCTCCTGGCAGAAGGCTTAAGTTTGACCGACTGAGGACGAGACAGACTCTTCTTGAGAAAGCCATGGCAATTTCCTCTTTCCAAGGCAAAACAACATAGTAAGTTAAGTAACACTTTCAATCAGGAAAAGCATGGCTAGAGTTGCCGGTTTTATAACCAAAGGAGATGTTTGAATAGCACACTATTTTTTAAAAAAATGTGTTTCAGTAGCATACTGTGTTAAAAGAGTGCTTAGTTTTGACACTTTTATCTGAAGGAAGGAAACCCTTGTGCAGTTGCCACTCCTGAGGAATCCTGGAGAGTCAATTAAAAGTGGGGGATTGCATAGCAAATTGTCTTCCATTCTTCTGCTTTGCAATGAGCTGGAGAGGAGCTGAAAGGACTCCATTTCCCTGCCATGCAGAAATAATCCTTCTAAACATCTCCCTTGCTGAGCTGTGTACACCCAAACCTCTTCTGACACTTCTAACACAAGTGTCACACCTGAGCAGAAGCCTCTTCTGCCTTTTGCAAGTGGCAGGAGAGCCTACACCAGTGTGGTAGAAGTTTATGAAGGTAAAGGAGTGCTTCTAGAGTAAATTGCATCACCTCTTCACCTCGTCAAAAAAGCTGTTGATTGTACATGCTTTGATTCTGGAATTAATCAACTAATTAAACTTGGATTTAGGAGACAAGGAAAACAAGGAAGAACAAACCCACAGAACCATAAAGAAATGGTGTGGTGGACATTTGGTTGGTTTATTTATTCTAATCCATACAGAGTGCTTATGTAGACTAGTAGTTATTATATTTCTATGAACCGGGATGAGAATCTGTATCTAATGTCTAATGTCTAATGTCTAATGTCTAATGTCTATCTATCTCCATCCATCCATCCATCCATCCATCCATCCATCCATCCATCCATATCTCTCTCTCTCTCTTTCTCTTTCTCTTTCTCTTTCTCTTTCTCTTTCTCTTTCTCTTTCTCTTTCTCTTTCTCTTTCTCTTCTTTCTATCTATCTATCTATCTATCTATCTATCTATCTATCTATCTATCTATCTATCCATCCATCCATCCATCCATCCATCCATCCATCCATCCATCCATCCATCCATCTCTCTATCTATCTTGGAATTTAAAAGACTGCATGAAACATGTGGTAATCAGATCAGAAACAGAATCTGGTAAACTGTTCTTTATTAATTTTAAAGGTCTCCCCACCGCACATACACAAACATCTTTTCATCCTGGTTAATCTCAGTTATTCCTCCACTCCAAGCTTAGTCCTTGCATCTCTATTGGATAATTTGGGCGAAAGTGCTGACATTGGATTTAGAAAGAGCAGTTTGATACATACAGGTGCATGACACCCTGAAAAGGGATCAAATCCGGATGCATCTAATCTTCCTCAAAAATATTAAAAGACCATTGTCCTTTATAACAACTTTCCTTTGTGTTGGGTGGGGAAGAAAGTCAAAAGGTTAATTTGAAATATCATCATCATCATCATCATCTCTTAAAAGTGTTGCATACTTCAGTTGATGGAGTTTTTATGAAGTAACTTGTTTTTTGCAAATTTGCAAATTAGTTCTGTAATCTTGCAGATAAGGAATTGGAGCAAGAATTCAGAATAATGTCATCCCCTTGCCTCCTTAACTATATGAGGTTTTTGACCCCTGTGACTATTGCATAGTCTCAGACAACCACACTCTTTATCACCAATGAATTACTTCTGGGATTTTATTTATTTTATTTTTATTTATTCTTTCAATTTCTATCACCGCTCCATCTCCCCCGAAGGGGACTCTGGCGGTTTTAAATAATTGCTCCATTTTGGTGCCAAAGCAGCTTGACATTTCTTTCTTAGTGGCAACCATTGTTCACCTTGAGGTATGTGGCTGAAGAAGACATTTGGCTGAATTCCAGCACAAGTCAAACTGTGGTTCAGAAATGACACTGGAATGGGCTGCTCAAAATGAAATGGAGATGAATTTTCAGAGCAGCGATCAAAAGAAAAGCTCGAGAATTTTAGTTCCAATCTACTGTAGGCAGCACCCTCAATCTAAATAGGTTTATTAACCAAGGGTAATAAACCCTGGTTCTTACTCTGAGTTTATAAAAGGCTTGGATGATAGCAGTGAAAAAGCAGCAATAGAAACAAATGAGCATAGTAGGAGGTTAGAAGAGAAATCACAGATGAGAGAAAGCTCAAGTCAGTATTTGAAGTTTCTCCAAATTCATGGAGGTCATAAAAGCATTCTAAGGAAGATGGTAGTCATGGACAAGTCCTTCCCTTTGAGGTTACTAGATTGCTTTCTTCCCCCACTTTTCAAGGTATTTTTCAGAAATATTGCCGCTCAGATTTGTGAAGTCCCGAAATAAGGTTTGTCAGGTGTACAAAAAAGGAGTTCACACTTAAGTTTACGTACTTATGCAGCTTGCTATTTGATGCAAATATGTGTGATATTCTTTGAAGGAAGGTCTGCTTTTAAGCAGAGGAATGTGATATGTAATTAAGTCTATTATATGACATATAAAATGGGGACTAAGGCCTGTCATTTGAAAGCCATAGATTTGCTTTTATGGATAAGTGCTGTGAATACAAAGTGTCATCATTTTGGTCTCCTGTTGAGTTGAAAGCATATGGAGTGCTACTGAGGTTTTAGGGTGGGTAAAAGCATCTCATTTGCCCATTCAGCCCAAAACAGAATAAGACAAGAAAGACAAATACGATGTGGATGTCAACAAACTGGGTAGTAAGAACAAGATGGTTGTGAAGCTTGACTTGATCACTAAGCAGTAAGCTTTTTTTAAACAACAGCAAAAATATTATAGACTGACTTGAAGGCACACAGTATACAATCCCCGATTAATTTTGCTCAATGCAAAAATTTAAAAATACAATCTCTGAGAAATAATTGACTCAACCCTGTAAAATTCCTCAAGCACAACCTGAGATGTGAACAGGGAAAATCATGGAGTTCCACTCACCCTACTGTGTTTCAGGTGGGTAGAAGGGAAATTCATCCACGTTTTTGAATACGTAACTTTGAAATGAACCTTTTGTAGCCAAGAGGTGTACATAACACACATGTATGGAACTGAGATTTTGCTGTTGGATTTAGGGAAATCTTTTGTTTATTGAACTGTGATTCACCTATTTTGAAACTTATTAACAGGTTTTCATGAGTCCTTCATTTTAAAATATCAGGAAACTGGTATTCTGTTTCTGGCAACCATATTTAGAAGGTGTTGGCCAACCACTGAAATAAACAGTGGTTCTGCCTTAGAGAAATTGTGCTACTATTGAATTCTGAATTGGTAGCAGAGGGTGGAACCATCTAAGAGAAACTAGAACTGGGTTTCCTGTGAAATATGAAAAAGAGGAAAATGGGATAATTATTGACTGCTGTAGCAATTTCGCTTACCATTTACCAGCGGCTACACTTTTATTAATGTCAAAACTATTTCAGCACCTTCATTTTATTAAAATATGTTTACTCCACACTATACTTACAGATACACAATACTTACCTGAGTTACACATGGCCTCTGAAAATTTTTGATATGACCCACAGAGACCTCCAAAAATGTATGCATAATTGTAATGTTTTAATGTGACAGGAAAGGGGGATTATTAAAAACATGACTGGAGAGTAACCATACTGTGATATTTAATTTTAATTAAATGCTAAGAAATGACAGCAAGCTTAGATTTTGGTGTGACACTACCCTCTACCTTTTGCATTGTGGGTCTTAGCAAAACACTCAAAGAACAAAGGTGGGTTTTGGCTTGGGAAAAAAGAAAAGATCACACTGCAATGATTATTTCAAGATAAAAAACCAAGGAGCCATCTCATGGTTGTCAGATGTAGGTAGTCCAGATCTTATAAGCCTACCTCAACCTGTTATTTAAAATTGGGAAGAATTGTTCAATATTTGATAATATACTGTAGCTGAGGAGATATATTCCATGATCCTTAACACATGTTCACTGCTTTCTCAAATGAATTTACAATGAATACTGTGGACCTCAATCGCACAGCATTTACCCATACAATTAAAGCCATTTAAGCCTTGTCGTGGTCTTTGGAGATGTGCAGATGCGCATTTCACTTTGAGTTTGCACTGCCTCTCGCTTTTTTCTGCTCCGTTTTTGGGTAAGGTTTAAACGTCTGTTTATCTGATCCAGAATGGGGAAAAAAAAACCTTTAGAGAAAAGCTTTAACACAATCAATCATTTTGTCAGGCACAATAAAGAAAGTGCTATTTACAGGTATTATTTAAATGACGGGGCAAAAAATATCGATATTCTTACATAAAAGGTTTTCTTAACAAATAAGAGATGAAGGGCTGTCTTTCCAACACACACACACACACACACTCCCAAAGAATCCAGTTCTTATTCTTGTCTAATTCTTTTTGCATCATTTATTTTGCATTAAACAAAAATGAATTAGCTCTATTGTTTCCCGTTATTCATTTAATTTTTAGTAATTGTATAGCTGTTACTGGGACCCATGTTTATTTATTTATTTATTTATTTATTATTATTTGGATTTATCCCCGCCCATCTCTACCGTGGTAGACTCTGGGCGGTTAAAAGAAAAATATTAAAATGTTAAAAGAAACAATATTGATATAGACTACCCCTCCATTGTCCTGGATATTTTTTCCCCTTTTGAACAAGTGTTGAAGAAAAAAATGTAAAAAGGAATGGGAATGAAGTGAAACTCCAATGGTCTACTAAAACAGCATCAAAGCAAGTGTGTTATAGGAACCAAACTAAGTGAAGTCTTTATACTATTTGTCAGTGAAACATTCATTGTGTTATGAGAACCACTTATAAAAGACTGTGTCAAAATGTGTTTGCTTCTTGGTGGGTAGCGAGGTGTTATGGAAGTGAGGAGGATCAAACTAAGAGATCAGTGTGCAGGATGTAACTGATCAAAAACTTTGTTGGAAAACGGTGATACGACTACATAAAAGTGACCAATAAAAGTGCCAGTCCAGCCTACAGCATAAAACACATTGTTGATACTCCATAGAGCATTCTGTGGATCACTTTACATTGTCAGATTGATTTGAATCCCTTTGATGGTGCAGACTGATTCAGAAGTATGTCTTACTAGCATATATGCTCATCGTCATCAATTTAGAGCTTCAACCGGTTAAGAAATGCACACACATATATATAATATTGCATATGTTTTTGTGTAAAGAAGTAAGGAGAACAAAAGATGAACTCTAAGGAAGGTCCTGGTCATTCACAGCTGAAGAACTGTACTCTAACCCATGCTAGGAGAGGTGGAATATGATAAAATGGTGCATAAAAGGTAAAGGTTCCCCACACACATTTGTGCAGTTGTGTCCGACTCTAGGGGCCGATGTTCATCTCCGTTTGTTAGTCAAAGAGCCAGCATTGTCTGAAGACGCTTCCATGGTCATGTGGCTGCATGACGCACGTGGAACGCTGTTACCTACCCACTGAAGTGGTACCTATTAATCTACTTGCATTTGCATGCTTTCAAATTGCTAGGTTGGCAAGAGCTGGAGCTAGTGCGGGAGCTCACTCCATCACTAGGGGCTAGGGATTCGAATCTCTGAACTTGCGATCTTCCGATCGACAAGCCTGGCATCTTACCCGCTGAGCCACCATGCCCCTTAAAAAAAATGATGCATAGGTGTGTTCAGAAACCTTCTTTGAAGAAAACTTTGAGATGATTGGTCTCACCAGAGATTCCCACTGAAGGAGAATTTCAGGAGCCACCATTGCTTTGGAAATCATCTCCTTCATTCACCATGAGCCTCACCTGGCTTCCTAACCAAGCCAGAGGACATCTCTTCTTTCAGACCATGCAGTTTTGCACCGACGAAGCAGAATTTCAGCAGTTTGCTTCATACTAGACTGTTGTAGTCATTCAAGTGACTTTCATGGAGGGGAAAAATTCAGAATAATATATTTTCTAAGGCCCATTTTCCTTGCTAGGAACTCATTCCAGAATGATAATAAAAAGTGCCTGGTGAAATCAAAAGTCTGAACTTTTGCTGTTTACCTTCAAAATGAACATCAGCTAAATGTGCTCCTTCAGCTAACCAGCACAACGCACTTTCCCCCTTTAATTAACATTGGTATGTCTGGAGAATTGATCTCTTATGCCTTTTGCATTTAATTTCATGTGTTTTTCTGCACAGCAGCTTGAATTTCATCTCCTTCTTTCTTCCTTGTAAGAACTTGAAAAATTAAGGAGACTATTTGGTTTTTTCATTATTATTTTAAAATAAAAGAAATAGGTTATGATTTCATACCAACTGTCTTTTTCTTCTGCATCACTGAACAAATACATTTTGAGATTGGATTGGATTTTTTCTTTTTTGTATTCATTTTCAATTAATCCATGCTTCACATGCTGTGGAAATATTCTCTGCCCTGAAAGAAACTTGCCAAAGATTTGCTGGAACTTGAAAAAAGCTGGCATTAGGAATGCATCAATATTTTCTCCAAGACTTTTCACCAGACTGACTCAATGTTGTATTCAACTTTGCGGTTTGCACATCCAGGAAAAAATACACAAGAATTTGTACTTATGTCCATGAATATCACCACAAAATTCACATTTTATACAGACTTTTCGTTATAAGTCCTTTCTTGCAAGCCTTTTTCCGTAAAAAAAATTACTATATATTTTTGTTGTTGATTTTTTAAAAAACAGTTGCTTAGTTGATATATGATCAATTCAGATATGCAGAAACTTGGTTAAGCTGATCATGTGAACACAACTACAGAATTGGAAAGGTTATGAGTTCAACACCTACTCCTTGAAGGCATCCAAGTTATAGTATCCATGATCCATGGCTGTCTATCCTCTTGCTTGAACTGTTCATTGGGTGATTCTTTTTCTGGATAGCATAGGAGGTTTTTTAAAAAAAATTAAGTGGCAACATTCTGCACTATTGTAGAATTGTGACCATCCAAATATCTTTCTTTATTTCTACAGGGCCATCCTGTGTTAGGCTTGACTATTTATACTTTTCCTGAATCTGACCTTAGAAGAAACATCATTTCCTTCTATATAAGAATGTCACTTAAGTAAAAGTCAAAGTGATCATACGAAGCACACAACATCTGAATTGACTTTCTTGATATTTAGAAATAAAAAGTCTTATCTTCCATTTCTCTTAAGCTAAGCACATTGGATAATCAATACTTATATAAAGCATGTTACTTTGGGTTTTTATATTCTTTATAACTCCTATATTGTTTTGCTATAACCTCCTATCATCACTGCAGAACTACTAACAGGAGAAGATTAGAGAATAAAATGACATATAAATCTCTCTCACGGGACATGAAAACTAGCTATGAAGATAAAATACAAATGATTGTTTTTACCATCTTAACTTGGTCATCAAAGAGATGTGTCTTGCTGTTTCTTCATAACACCTGCTGAACTTGGACCACCTGCTAAGGTTAACAAACCCATCAGCTATGGGGGATCCAGGGTTCCCATCATCTTCAAGGTGGTTTAAAGTTAAAGGTAAAGGTTCCCCCCGCACATTTGTGCAGTCATGTCTGACTCTAGGGGCCAGTGCTGTCCGAAGACGCTTCCACGGTCATGTGGCCAGCATGATGTGTGCGGAACACTGTTACCTACCCACCAAAGTGGTACCTATTCATCTACTTGCATTTGCATGCTTTCGAATTGCTAGGTTGGCAAGAGCTGGAGCTAGTGCGGGAGCTCACTCCATCACGCGGGGCTGGGGATTCGAACCTCTGAACTTGCGACCTTCCGATCAACAAGCCTGGCGTCTTACCCACTGAGCCACCACACCCCTTCATTAATATTATAATATAATAATATAATATAATATAATATAATATAATATAATATAATATAATATAATATTATAATATAATTATTATATTATATTATATTATATTATATTATATTATATTATTATATTATATTATATTATTATATTATATTATTATATGTTTGTTGTTTATTCGTTCAGTCGTTTCCGACTCTTCGTGACTTCATGGACCAGTCCACGCCAGAGCCCTCTGTCGGCCGTCACCATCCCCAGCTCCCCAATGGTTGAGTCCGTCACCTCCAGAATATCATCCATCCATCTTGCCCTTGGTCGGCCCCTCTTCCTTTTGCCTTCCACTTTCCCTAGCATCAGCTTCTTCTCCAGGGTATCCTGTCTTCTCATTATGTGGCCAAAGTATTTCAGTTTTGCCTTTAATATCATTCCCTCAAGTGAGCAGTCTGGCTTGATTTCCTGGAGTATGGACTGGTTTGATCTTCTTGCAGTCCAAGGCACTCTCAGAATTTTCCTCCAACACCACAGTTCAAAAGCATCTATCTTCCTTCGCTCAGCCTTCCTTATGGTCCAGCTGTCGCAGCCATAGGTTACTACAGGGATATTATTATATATTATATTATATTATATTATATTATATTATATTATATTATATTATATTATATTTATTATATTATATTAATAATATAATATAATATAATAATATAAGTCCATTATAATTTATGATATTGTAGTTTTACATTCCTCAAGCTGGTTTACAGGAATGTAAAACCACAATATCATAAATTATAATGGACTTCAGAAAAAAGGCATAAATAAAGCTGTGTCCAAAGGGCCACATCTGAAATTATCCAATTTGTGCGCAAAGAACTGGAGTAGATGAGTTCTCCATGTTTCTCCAGGAGAAGGAAAAATTATCCTGGAGAAATAGAGTAGAATTCCCACATAGCAATGATCATAGCACTGTTCCTAAGGAAGCCCTCTTGGTGCAGCTTTCTCTAATGCTAATTACATCTTGGGATGTAATTGAAGTATGGGAACCTTCTATGCTGACCACTGAAAAGAGAATTTCACAAGGAGAGACAGGGCCACATGCTTAGTCACCTTTAAGTAAATAAGTACAAAATACTACACTTCACCCATGAGTGTTTCTCTAGTATACTTTTCTCCTTTCAAAAAAAAAATGTGTTGATGAATTGGCATTTGGATTTAATGGAAGTAAAGATGATTTGCAAAGATAGAAAGGTATGGAGAGCATTGATGTAAACTAGATTTACCTTTTTTTCTTTTTTCTTATCTCATGCTTTTCATTTCTTCGGATTACCATTCCTTGTGTTCTTTCTCCTCTTTGCATAATTTTGTGTATCCAAAAAAAAAAAGTCATGTGACAGGTATGTATGTAAACAATTGATAAAGCAAATTGAAAACTGCTGGGGGGGGGGGCAAAAACGGTTTCTCTGCCTGGTACGAGTTGCTGATATAACAGAAGCAGTGAAAAGCTGCATGTTGCCTATGGACAGCTCCCTTCTCCCCTCCTCCAACTTTCATTTATTTTTTCTGTATTTTTAAAAAAATTAAACTGCAATAATAAATAGGAAGTTACAATCCTGAAAAGTGCCAGGCTTCAAGATGTCTTAGGATGCCACAAGGACCCACATAAATAGAAATGATGGGTGGCTGCAACTCAGGGTTTTGTTTGGATGAGTGCCAACCTCACAAAAATGGGTGTTTTGTAGCTGTACCTGAAAATGACCATGGTGCAGATGGAATATTCCAGGAACATTGGAAATTCTGTTTGCATGATCCAGATGGTTTAATAGTTCTTTAGAAGGAAACCTTTTGTGGTGCCCTGAACATGGTCCAGTCCTGAAATGGTCAAAGCACCAGTGGATCACTTCCTGATCCAGGTTTTAGTCATAACTGAAATGGACTTTTAGGGTCATTTTCAACCAAAAATAGAACATTCTCATGTTCCCTGGAATGTTCCATCCTGGGAACCATGAATTTTGCCCTGACTAGTCATGTTTGGTATATCACTCATGACATGTTCTCAAAATTCCAAATATGCTGCACAGATCCAAAAAACTTTGACTTCCCACCCCCACGTGCACATATACGATTGAATGGATAAAAAAAAATCTCTTCAGAACATGGATTAATATAAACCTTCTTGGGGTTGTGGCCATTGGTATTTTCCATGAGGATTAGTGTTAAAGTCTATTGATAATTAAAATTATTATCAATTTCTTTATTTTATATCCCACCTTTCTACTCAGATCAGTTTGAATCAGTTTGAACATTTAATAAATGGAGAATATAAGTGTCAAAGGAAAAGAAAAACTAATGCAAATATTAAGGAACAATTAAAAGCTGGCCTGTTAAAGCAACTGTACTTCTACAAATTTTCAAAGAAAGGAACAGGGGAGTGGAAGGCAATGGGGAAGGGGATTTGTCAGATGCCCAAGCTGAACAAGTAGGAAAAGGCTTCAGAAGGGCCCTTCCTTCAGATCTGAATGGCTCGACGCATTTGTAGCAGGAAAGGAATCCCTCCAATAACCAATTTCTGAGCCTCTTAGGACTGGAAAGGAAAACAGCAATGCACCAGGGTCCATGGGTGGTGTCAAACCAGTCAATCCAAGAAAAACAGCAAGACCCACTGATTTTGTCTGTACATCATGATGTCACACGTGTGTTGCCAAGGGTAGGAGGACCTTGCAATGCAAGAGGGCAGTGCCGCTTTCATTATTGCGACAAAAGCGGGTGGACCTGTGGAAGCTCAGGTGCCAGCACTTTTAACGGCATCCATTAAGGCAGGTTGTGAGAGCACACTTTTAAAAACGAAAATCCTGAGGTTCAGCCTAGATGTTGCCGCTTAACAATTTCAAATCTCAAGGCCAGAAAGGACAATTGCTGGAGAAAGTGAAATTACTTCCCCAAATCACATCGCTGGCCTCATTAAAAAAAATAATAATGCAGGTGCACTACTACATAAAATAGTTTCATGGTTGTTGTTTTTTTTTTTTTTGTAATAAGCAGAACTAGACCCCATTGCCATATTTGAGTATCTTCAACAACATGAAGTGGGCTGAAAATGATGAGCTTCTGCATTCCTAGGATGTTGAAAAGAGGATTGATGGAGTCAGATTCAAAGTTGAGTATACCTAAGAGTCCTTCAGATTCGATTATTCTACCTTCAAGTGTTGATGAACCAGCAGTGAAAACCAAAACAGAATAATCAAGGATGTATACTCCTTAACATCAGCATAACATGCTTTCTTTTGTTGTTGTTGTTGTTGTTGTGTGTGTAAGGTTTAGATTTCACCCAAGTTTCAGAATCCCAAATAGAGACTTGAGTCGAGGCTTGGATTCAAAGTTGTTTGCTGTTTATTCGTTCAGTCGCTTCCGACTCTTCGTGACTTCATGGACCAGCCCACGCCAGAGCTTCCTGTCGGCCGTCGCCATCCCCAGCTCCCCCACGGTCGAGTCCGTCACCTCCAGAATATCATCCATCCATCTTGCCCTTGGTCGGCCCCTCTTCCTTTTGCCTTCCACTTTCCCTAGCATCAGCTTCTTCTCCAGGGTATCCTGTCTTCTCATTATGTGGCCAAAGTACTTCAGTTTTGCCTTTAATATCATTCCCTCAAGTGAGCAGTCTGGCTTTATTTCCTGGAGTATGGACTGGTTTGATCTTCTTGCAGTCCAAGGCACTCTCAGAATTTTCCTCCAACACCACAGTTCAAAAGCATCTATCTTCCTTCGCTCAGCCTTCCTTATGGTCCAGCTCTCACAGCCATAGGTTACTACAGGGAATACCATTGCTTTAACTATGCGGACCTTTGTTGTCAGTGTGATGTCTCTGCTCTTAACTATTTTATCAAGATTTGCTGGATTCAAAGTAAACAGCATTTATTTTGGCCAAAACAAAAGGCTGAGTGATTCTCCACGGACACTGTGGCAATGAGCGTCCAGTAAGAGACCACACCCACACATTGCAATTCCAACAATTATATAGGGTTGCCAAGCTCAGTAAGAAACCATAAACGAACTCTGTCCTAGTGAGACAGCGTGCAAGGTCTCTGTATCTGCATTTCCAGCAGTCTCCGTGTCTCCTGGTATTCTAAACAACCTTGCCGTGCGTTATCTAGTTCCCTAGTTCCCTTTCACCTCATTCCCTTTTGCAAGCAGTTTCCAGAAGCATAATGGCGTTGGTTAAGCTAACCCCTACATGTGTATATTTTTATCTATATCTATATCTATACTGTATATAAAGGTATTTGCCATTCTCTTTTGCCTAGAAGCTCTCATGATTTGTTCACTTCAGGGAAATTTGAAAATATGACATTTAGTTATTTATTTTGAAAACGGTGCCTTATATTCTTTTGGATGATCTCTGTAACATTCCTTCCAGTTAGAATTTGATTAATGTAATTCTTGCCTTCTATAGTTGATGGTGAATTCAATTCTTGTTCCAACTGGGTTTCCATAGATCTTCCCAACAAAAGTGGAGAAATGCAAGAGGATGCATTTTGGCACCCCTTCATTCTCTCTCCCCAGGTGAAGCTTTCATGCCATATATGACACAGTCCTCTCACAGGCATTCACAAATGGAGCAGCAAAGAGAAATTGAACTGAGCATGGACAGGAAAATGCAGACAAAGCCACCATTAGGGGAATGGATGGAGGGTTTCAATGTTGCAGTGGGGGAGCCTCCTTTCCAGCAATCTGTTCAACCACATCAAATGTACTTCTTTTGAGAAGAATATCAAAATTGGGAAACATTTGGCAAAGCCTTGTCTTGGACAAGAAAATGATGTTCTTGGCTAGAGCATGTAACCAATCCGCTTAGCAGAACTAGATTATTTTGAGAACAGAGCCGATCTGGAGACATTCCTAGCACAGAAATTGTTGCATGTTGATTCTGGGACCAGAAGGTCATATTGGCATGCCTCTACATAGTTCTGGTAACATGTGCCCAGATGTACAGCTTAACATTTGTACAGAATGGCATTATATATCCAGCAGTCATTCAGAAAGGGACATCTTATTTTTCTTGATGGTGTTTGGCATTCCTTGGCCCTTTTTCCTCTCTTACTTCTCTGCCTGCACACCAGATGAACAAAAATTAAATGCCAAATTATCAAACATCCTGTTAAGCAAAAGCTGTTTCTGTGGGGTTTTCAAGTCAATGGCTCTCCAGCATTTTTAATTGTCAGGGAACCCTTTCTATATCAATCTGCCATGGTGGAATGGTTACATTTCTGTGATTTTTAAAAAATCTATTGGCTGCATTCATATAAAATGCTTAACTTGGTTACTCAAGTAACACATTATGTTGGTTCACATAATACATTAAACCATCAACCGACCGAACAGGTTGGATTTTCACCGACAATAGACAAATTAATCAAGGCTAACAGTTACCAAGCTTAGCATGTTGTGCAAATGATTCTCCTAGATTAAACATGCATTTTCATCTTTTCTACCTTTCAAAATATATTTCTTGGATGGACAGACTTTTACTTTGCCCTCTTTTACCCTCACGGTAACCTTGACTAGAAATAAATTCATAATGGTGTGGAGATTTGATATCTTGTTCTTTTGCTTTCAAGGGGCGTGGTGGCTCAGCGGGTAAGACGCCAGGCTTGTCGATCGGAAGATCGCAAGTTCGGAGGTTCGAATCCATAGCCCCGCATGAAGGAGTGAGCTCCCGCACTAGCTCCAGCTCTTGCCAACCTAGCAATTCGAAAGCATGCAAATGCAAGTAGATGAATAGGTTCCACTTCGGTGGGAAGGTAACAGCGTTCCGCGCGCGTCATGCCAGCCACATGACCGTGGAAGCGTCTTCGGACAACGCTGGCTCTTTGGCTAACAAACGGAGAAGAGCACCGGCCCCTAGAGTCGGACACAACTGCACAAATGTGTGGTCTTTTTCTTTTGCTTTCACCATGCATATTGGCTTTCAGCCATGAAATCCAGATAAGGTACATTTTTTGATGCAGCTTTCTATTTCAAACAGATCTGTTGAGCTTTGGCAGAATGTCATCTTGAGAATAAACCCTGAAACATACCAACATCACTCTGCCCTGGGCAGAATACTGAAGCTTCTTAAGCTTTGGAGGAGCTCCATGTTTTCATCATAAGGTTGTTCCCAATCATTCTTTTGTTTTGTAGTCTTCCCAAAAACAGGCTCAGAAGAGCATTGGGTATACACCATTGACAGCAGCTGCCCTACTGGATGCTGTCAAATCTTTGAAGCAGAAGTCTACAACCCAAGAAGAAAGTCCAAATGTACAGTCCCCTTGTATTTTGAAATGACTGAAGTATTACACATCTTTATGTTAAAGACCACAACAGTAAGTCCAGCATCCCCAGTCACCAAAGCATTCATTGATGGTGGGGGCAGTTTGTTTCCCAGGGAGATGATTGTAGAGGCAGACTTTCTTTGCAAACAGGAAGTTTTGTTTTATTACTTTACTATTTTATTTTATTTTATTTTTTTCAATTTCTATGGCTGCCCATCTCCGACAAGCGACTCTGGGCGGCGAACAGTCATAAAATCTGTTAAAACCAAGTACAAACACAATACAAAAATAAATTTATATAGCAGGCAAGAAACATTATAACCGTAGATGTCAGTATAACCAGGAAAGGGGGTCCTTAACACATTTGGGGCCCCAGGCCTGGTCACAAACTTACCACGAAATCATCTTCACTTCTGCTCCAAAGTAAAAGTAAGAGTTATCAAAACAGAGTTGAATTCTGTAGGAATAGGTACAGGGTTGAAACTGACAACCGTAAAAAAGAAAAGAACAAGAACAAGAAATGGAATTGCCAATAATAGAATTTTAATTATTCATGGAAAGATAGAGGAAGAGGATGATAGATAGATATTGCATGTACACATGCATGTACTTTCACTCTCTAGTTGCTATTCTCTTCCTTTCCCATTTGAAGAGAAGAGTCACCTTAAATAAATTTCTATAAATTTATTATAAGCTTGAAACCTGTTTTAAAGCATGCAAGAAAGGAAAGCTAGCCAATGTGCATTTGGTTTAATTGCATTTCATCCAAGGTGGTGATCGAACTGTATTTCCTCCACATATGAAATGCATGAAAGTCAAATAAAAAATGTTGATATTATATAAACTGGAAATCAATGCTTTTCTCTTCACTGATCGAAGCTCACAAAGGTTAAGCAGTTTCCAACAGAAAACAGCTGGGATCAGGACATTATGAAGGCAAAAGATCCGGTGATTTAGAATATTTTTTAAAGAACTCATCTTTTTTAAAGGGTTTTTCATTTACTGGTATTGGATTTTTTTGCACTATATCTTTAAAAGAGGGGAAACAAGGCTCCTATCCTTGTGCTATGAACAAAATGACATATAGCCCTTGGAAAAGATGATTTAGACATTCATTGCTGTCTCATGTACCTCTCCTTTATTTACTAAACTGCTAAGATGAAATTGGTAGCATGAGCTGCTGGGAGTATGGAATTGAGAAGGAGAAAGAACAAGAGCATAAAGACTGTAATATTAAATGAAAATTTAAACAAGTGTTTGCATAAGCTAAGAACTTATCTCAGACCATTTTCTCAGTGACCAGGTTCACCCAATACAAAATGATTGAAGAGTGTTTGCATCTGTTATTCAATAGCTTTTGCACCAAGCCTTGACTTAGAAAAGTAAGAAAACATTTTGAACTTTTGAATCTAATCAACTTATTATATAAGTTAATTTATTAATATAAAGAGAGGGGAACAGAGAACACAACACACACATCCAGGGTTCTTATCCTAATCAAAAGTGGCCTTATACATCTATTCAAGACATGTTTATTTATTTATTTATTTGATTTATTGTTCATATTTCTACTACTGCCCATCTCCCCCGACGGGGGACTCTGGGCGGTTTACAATAAAATTTGTGTAATTACACAAATTACAGAAATTATAAATATTCAAGTCAGTTTATTTAACCATATTAAAAAAAAGAAAATTAAACTTATAGATTGGAATATGCAGTCCAAATTTTTAAACAGTTCTCCAGGTGGAATTACAGGCAGCAGAATGCTTGTTGAAATATAGAAAGAAGGGGTAAGTACTTTGGGTACTTTGGATATTATAAAATAGGCCAAGAATAAGTATCTTTCCAACCGTGCAAAA
Organism: Charina bottae; assembly: GCA_023362775.1. Lineage (NCBI taxonomy): Eukaryota > Metazoa > Chordata > Lepidosauria > Squamata > Charinaidae > Charina > Charina bottae. The sequence goes on from JALMGJ010000018.1 coordinate 19,312,675, forward strand.
TCAGGGTTGTGGTTATTGTTGTTGTTTGCAATCGTAAGGACACAAAATACATTAAGTTTGCTCTCCGGTAAGTATCCATACAATCTTTATATAAGGCACACTTTGAATGATTACATAATTTTGAAGAAATAACACACCTAAAGAGCCAGCATGGGGTAGTGTTTAAGAAGTGTTTCTCAACCTTGGCCATTTGAAGATGGCTGGGGAATTCTGGGAGTTGAAGTCCACCCATCTTCAAGTGGCCAAGGTTGAGAAACACTGGTTTAAGGTGCTGGATTAGGAGTGGGAGACCCAGGTTCTAGTCCTTCCATAGGCATGGCAGCCAGCTGGATGACCTTGGGACAGTCACTCCCTCTAACCCATCATCAGCATCCAGTTCTTCGATAAGCTGGCTGAAAGAAGCAACAGCCCTGCTCACATCATGTGTTGATAACTTCGCTTTGTGAACTAGGTGAGGGCAGTGCAAAACCTGTGGATCCTGCAACCAAGTAAGACAAATGCTATCATTCCCCCGGAGATAAGATTGGCCCCCATCTTGATACTTTTCCGCAAGGCCCTGAAGATGTGCTTCTGTCAGCAGGCCTGGAGATCCCAGGTTGATTGAAAGCCAATCAAGTGGCTGATTTGATTGTGTTTGTAGCCGCCACAGGGGTGGGGAAATTGATCGTTTATTGTATTCTGGTTTTTAATTCTGTAAGCCACCCAAAGTCACTGTGAGTTGGGTGGCCATATAGTAAAGGTAAAGGTTTTCCCCTGCACAGTCGTGTCCGACTCTAGGGGGCAGTGCTCATCTCCGTTTCTTAGCCGAAGAGCCAGCGCTGTCTGAAGACGCTTCCGCGGTCATGTGGCCGCATGACACGTGCGGAACGCTGTTACCTTCCCACCGAAGTGGTACCTATTCACCTACTTGCATTTGCATGCTTTCGAATTGCTAGGTTGGCAAGAGCTGGGGTGAGTGCGGGAGCTCACTCCGCCACGCGGCGCTCGGGTCTCAAACCGCCAACCTTGTTTAATACATAAATAACATTTTTGAAGAGATGAAGCAATAAACTTTGCATGAAACTTTATTTCAATTACAGATGTAAATGCCCTACAGGGTGATGAGTACCAGCTTCTTGGGCACCCTTTCTCAACCTCTGGACCCTGGAGGAACCCTTGAAATATTTTTCAGGCCTCGAGGAACCCCTGCACATTCAGGTTCAAATATAAGCCAGAAGTTACAAAATTAGTATATTCGTTTCATGGGTCGGCCTGTATGTACAGTGTGCATTAACAGTGTTCTTCAACTAAAAATAATGAAACTTACCTCTTTAATGTGAAGTTTGAAATAAGTTTTTAAATGTCGTGACCTCCAGGGAACCCCTTGAGACCTCTCATGGAAACTTCGGGTGCCACAGAACCCTGGTTGAGAAACCCTGGTCTTGGGCAATTGGCAGGTTAGTGTGAAGCAGTATTTGTACCAATGAGCCTGAACATGACTTTCCACATCTCTGCTGGCTAATCCTTCCAACACAACCTACTCACAAATCATATATGATTTTGTATGAATGTGGCTCTTCTCTTGTTAATATGACAACTGCTATCAGACTTAGCCGGAGTCACCAGTTTGATGCACCTTTGGAAACTCTGATGCCAGCAAGAGTCTTCAACCAAGAAGTCTCCAGCAGGAATTTAAAAAAAAAATGCCCCATTAAACTTCATGGACCTTTTATTCTGCCCAACGAAAGTAATGAAAATTTGGTACAAATGTAGATATGCAATGCTAGAAATCTCCCCAAGTTTAACTGTTCATTGAATTGCACTTAAAAGCATCTTTAATTAGTTGGCTATTTTATCAGCTGATACAGCAGTCAGTCCAGGGGACTTAGTTTCCACTGAGAATTAACTCCTCAGTTACTGAATTCAGAGAGAACTTCCTCAGCCAGAAGCTCCAGGTTGTCCTTCTGCTATAGTGGCTAGCAGAATTCAGTAGAAGTAGAGAAGGCTGGATTGCAGCTGAGGATCACAGACTTGAAGCTACCCAATCACTGTTTCACCTGCTTAATTAACTATAAAACAACCCCAGTAGCCTTCACTGTACCATGATTCAGATCCATGCAGCCCAAATTAGAACCTGGTATCAGGACTAAAGAACAGACACAGGAACATACCAGGAAGATCTAGTGGCACATGCAGGGCTCACTGAGAATAGGAAGTTTCTTTCTCAGGTGGATCCAAGGGCAACCCTGGATGAGTAGAGTTTGCTCTACTCAGGTTTCCAATTGAGGAAACCATGCTGAGAAACTACCAACTGCAGTTCAGTGACTCACTATGCAGGTCAATGGCATCATTCCTTGGCAAGTGGATTCTATCCACAGGTCTGTACTATGTTTCCTAAGTCAAAGATGCCACTGAGTTGGGCTGAACTGGTGACTTTAAGGATACCTCCACATACATATCTTGGCAAAAATGTGCAACTAGTTTGGCATTGCCTTCTTCCACGACAAGTTTTCAAACTCTCAGCCTAATTTGCAGCCCTGTAATTTCCTTCCATACAACTGCTAATTAGGTTCCACCTTGCTTAGCCTTTTCTAGGTCAGCTAAATAAAGTTTCCCTCAAGCTGAGGTTGACTCCATGCGCACATCCATACTGTTTTCTTGGCAGCACTACAGAAGTTATTTGTCATTGCTTTCTTCTGAGAGAGACAGATTTACAGTACTGTCTTGGTTAACCTACAACCCTAGGATTCCTGGCAGTTTTTCATCCAAATCCTAACCAGGTCCAACTCTACTTAGCTTCTAAATCCAAACAAGGTCAGCTAGGCCACAATTCTAAAACAAACACATTCCCCCACAGAATCCATGGTTCTCATTAGCGAGCTGTCTTTTTGCTTAATGCCATTAATTTAATTTGCTTAAAGATCCTTATTAGCCATTAGTCAGTTAAAGTCAGGGCAGTTATACAGATTAGATAAACCTGTGCTGTTATCGGCAAGGGCCTGAGATAGATTAAACGATTATCATGCAAAATTCTGCTAATTGTAAAGAAAGTGCTGAAGTTTATCATGTCCCATCTGGGTTTTCAAGAGAAAAGAAAGTGAACAACATGGGTTTAGCATGGTCCAAATTCTTTACCACGGTAGAGCAGAGCCAGAACTATCTTTATCCATTATTTTTTGTTGTAATCATTAATAAGTTACTTCAATTTCCTATAGGTTTTTAATACGTGGGGCAAAGACCATTACGTTGTTTGGAGTGTTAGATTCCTTTCCAATATAAAATAGGAAATGCAGTTTCACTGAGACTTTCTATTTTATTAAGGAACCTTATCTCTACCTTATCATCATCTTCAAGGTACAGCCTAGTAATAGCATTGTTTGAAAGTCTTGTTTTCTTGGCATCATTCCCTTCTTCTTCTTTTGCCTTTTTTCATCATCAGCCCCGTTTGTTACAATGGAAGTACAGTTCATTGCTAGACCATTGACTAAGGTTCACATCAGAGTTCTGAGTTCAGCCTTAGGCAAGATGTCTTCAAGAAAAATGTCTACAAGAATCCCTGGGGAGTGATTGACTATTAAAGTAGACAACACTACTGGTCTAAATGGATTAATAAAAGAGCACCATCTATTACTATGTCTTGTTCAATCATGTCTGGGATGTTTCATACAGTTTGGTTTACAGGCATCCATTAAATCATGAATAATCATGTGGGTCAAAGAAACTTTTCTGGCCTAAAGAACATAATAAAGGTTTTGATTTGACACATGAGTCAAAGTAACTGAGCTTTGATGTTCATGCACAAGGTCAAAAATAATAAGTAAAATAAAGATGTTGCTAAACAAAAGCATTTAAGAGGCATGGTGGCTCAGCGGGTAAGATGCCAGGCTTGTTGATCAGAAGATCGCAAGTTCGGAGGTTCGAATCCCTAGCCCCGCATGACAGTGAGCTCCCACACTCGCCCCAGCTCTTGCCAACCTAGCAATTCGAAAGCATGCAAATGCAAGTAGATGAATAGGTACCACTTTAGTGGGTAGGTGACAGCGTTCCACGCGCGTCATGCTGGCCACATAACCGTGGAAGCATCTTCGGACAACGCTGGCTCTTCGGCTAACAAACGGAGATGAGCACCGGCCCCTAGAGTCGGACACGACTGCACAACTGTGCACGGGAAACCTTTACCTTTTTAAACAAAAGCAGTCTCTAAAGGATTGCTACCTATAGCAGAGCAACAATGCAAATGATTGACACGATGAGGTGTGAAAATGGGTCAGGTGGGAAAACTCTATTGAAAGTCAATATGAAGGAATATTCTGTCCCACTCACACTAGTACACATTTTAAACATAAGCTTTTTAAAAATGACTCCTACATAAGTCTGAAAGGCAAAGATCTGCTGGTATGTTACTTAAATAATTACACTAGCTCGGAGCACTCACATTTAAATATGTCCTTACTCTGACAACATAATTGATATCAGAACTTGCAAAAAAAAATTGGAATATTGCATACCTACTGTATTCCTGCAAAATGGGCTTGGGGCCACAAAAATTCTGCCTGCTATTATTATTGACCAAACTGTAATTGGAAAGTGGGTGACCAATTATAGCAATTACATCCATTTCTTCTGTTGGCCCCTTTATGTAAGCCTCCGAGCCTCGTGCTACAAGAAATAATCAATTCATGAAGTTCAGATGCTCCATGCTTCTCTTATATGACTCAGGTTCATATAGAAGATACTAAGGGCTTTCAGCCAATGCTATCAGGTGTAGTGGTGTCTGTAAAAAAATGTGATGATGCCAGAATAACAACACATATACAATAATGCCATCATGTAAATGCCACAATTATATACCAGCATCACAAGACCCAATGCAAGTATATAAGTTGTGGGATTTGTGTGATGCTGATATTACACACAGATCACCATTTGCTCACTCTTGTCCCCCTCAACAGAGGCAACATACAGAATGTATGGTTTCATTGCCACATATTGCCATTCATTCAACGTATGAATCTACACTGAAATAGTAATATTTTGTTCTACACTTGTATTCTTTTCTATAAGAAGACTTGTGTATTCGTACTGTACAACAGAAGCAAATTGTACAGAAAGTGCTGTCTGGGCAAGGAGGTCCATTTCTTTTCTGGTATTTAGGTCCAAATTTTCAAATGTCAAACCTCTTGGTTCATAGAATTGCATCACTTTTCAGAGGCTAACACTTTCAGCAGAATTCAGTCTTGAATCCACTTTACTTACCGGCATTCATCCATTTTGTTTCCTAGGCAATACAAAATTTCCCAGTAATTGGTCAAATAGAGAACAGTTCTGGACAGATTTTCAGTAGGCCAAGAGGTGAAATTCCAAACACGTAGGCTTGCTTCATTCCATACAATGTCCACCCCAAGTCCAAGGATAGACTATTACCAAATGATTGGGTTGAATGAACAACACTGAGAGATGTTGCCTTCTATATGAATAGCTCTGCAGATTAAGAGCATTTTCAAGCCTCACCCATCAGCCAACACTCTAACATCATCGCCTAGTAGTTTTAAGCTGCATCGACCGCACCACAAGCATTCTAGAAGGGATAGTTTTACTGTATACTGTACTGGTTCGGTTGCAATTGGAATATGGTGTTTGCATAGTTCTCTACAGTGGGGATTCACAGACTAGTTGCCTGGTTTTTGCTCTTCAATAAGGCTTCCTTGGGGCTAATGTTACTCTCTCTGTGTGTGAACATGTGTGTGGGGAAGACATTAAGAATTCCAGACTAGAAAAGCTTTACTGCAAGTGTACTGTGCAGCTATGGAATACATTCCGTGTAGCTGTTAAAGGCATGCTATGTCTTCTTTTCCCACATTGAGAGACAAGTCTTGTTTTGTGCCTGAGAAGGTCCCCTGGTCCCTTGCTTTAGGGCAACCTGTCTAATTAATCTTTCCTTTGCAAGTCTCCCTGGCTGCATTAGAATTTGGGAGGAATCTGCCAATATGCGGATTCAACTTCTTTGTCCATTAAAAATAAAACCCTTCTGCATACTCTCTTAGTAAATGCCCTGAGAACATTAATTTTCCATCACTTGGGGACTGAGATTAAATTGAGAATGTTGTGAAGTAGTAGATATACTTAATTAGTAACCACCAACTTGCTTATTATTGGCGAAAGGTTCTTGAATGCCCTCCAAGTTAATGAGGCTAAAAGCTATGATTCCATTGCACTCAACGTTATGACCCAGAAACCCAAAACCATTTGATCCTCACCTTGTTAGACAGTTTCCATCGCTAGCTGCCACCCCGCTGGTTTATTATACTATGGAGAAAACTTTTCATCATGTTTCAGAAAGCATTAAAAAAATATCATGGGGTGACACAAGTTGGTGCTCTCTTGTTTCCTGTGTTTTGCACAGCACATAAGACCAGGATGAAATGGGGTTGGGCAGTTTGTGATTCAGCACGAAGTGGAAACCCAGTCATTGACCTATCCTGTTATGTGAACTGGATCATAATATGGTTTGTGTGCTGAACGTAGCATGTTTGTGGACACAGCAGTAGGGTTTTACTAATCAGTGGTGTTTATGTTGTTAGGATTGAATACTTGTGTGAACCCAGCCTGTGAGTCAGAGAAAAAGCAGGTATCAAAAGAGAAGGCTTCTGCAGTTTAGTTGTAGGTCATAGCACAGATCTGACAGCTTCAACAGTTTAAAGCATATTTTTTTTCCTACTCATGTGTTAGATTTGACAGTTGATAACTGGCTATCTCCTTGTGGATATACCTGCCATCTGAACAGGGATAAGTACAAGAAAGCAATCTAAATTCTGAGTCATGGAATACATGAACTTGGAATACGATCATATCTGAGACCAAGGGATTGAATTGGGCCTAAGGAAGCCAGGTCAAATCCCACGGGGTGACTTTGAGGAAGTCACCATCTCCTATGTCTATGAAGGTTCTCAGTCATCCAGGTGGAATTGTCTGTATCTTGAATCATGTCAACTGGATTTCTATTTTCTCAGTGGAAACGTTTCACTCCTTATCCAAGGAGCTTCTTCAGTCTGAGCAAAGTTGGTAAGGGAATCCTAAATATGTTTCTAGGTAGCTGTGTGACCTTACACCTGGGGCTAGGTCATGGTTATATTGAGATGTTATTTTTAAGTCCTTAAAAATAAAATATAAAATAAAATAAAATAAGTCCTTAAAAAACTCCTTTAGATGATAAAAGGACTTAAAAATAACATCTCAATATAACCATGACCTAGCCCCAGGTGCAAGGTCACACAGCCACCTAGAAACATATTTAAGGATTCCCTTACTAACTTTGCTCAGACTGAAGAAGCTCCTTGGATAAGGAGCGAAACGTTTCCACTGAGAAAATAGAAATCCAGTTGACATGATTCAAGATACAGTCACCGTCTCCTAGCCTAGTCATCTCAGAAGAGGGTACAGGTAGGGTAGATTTCCTTGAGCTCCAAGAGGGAAGGGGCCACCTTCAATGCAATGCAATCCTTATTATGACACATAAGAAGAAAAAGATATGAAGCAGGCTCAGGTAGATATTTCCACAAAGCTCCAAAGGAGAAAGAGGACATTATGGGAGTGAGGAAGATTTGGGTTTAAAATTTGGAGAAACTTTCTGACCATAAGAGGAAACTGATGCTGGAGTTGCTGGTCTTTTCTTCCTTTGAGGTCTTCAAACAGAAGCCAGCTAGCCATTACTGTACTGTGGAGTGGGTTAAACTAGACAGGGTTGGAAGGACCATTTAAACCATCAAGTCCAGCCTGCTACTCAGAGGAGGAATTTAGATTAAGGCATCATTGATGGATGGTGGCTTGGAAACATCCAGTGAAAGGGAGCCCACAATCTTTCTGGATCTTGAATTCCACCAACAAAACATTGTTACTGTTAGGATTCTCTTTCCCCTAACGTTCAGTTGGGATCTGATTTCCCATAAGAGACAATAAATAAGCTAAGAAGGAAACAAAAAGACCAGAACACAACCTCTCCAGTAACCAACACCCAGATAAGCAGGGATTAAGCCCAGACAAACAATCAAGCAGAAAACAATACCCCAATCAAGGATCTACCAAGGAGAAAACCACACCGCCACCAACACTGGCAGGGCAAGCTACTGGATATAAACAGGGAGCAAACCCCACACTCACTGGCACTGATGATGTTACCTAGTTGGGTAATGAAATGTCTGTAAGCAAACTACCAAGCTCAGAGAACACCAAGAACTCCACGATTTCCCATAACTTAAATCCATTCTTCTCTGGAACAAGAGAGAACAAACATAAGCTTTCTTCTATCTGATATCCTTTCAAGTATTTGAAGAATGCAATTATATTCCACTCCCCAAGTCATTTTTCTCAAGACTAGATGGTCAAAGAAGGCAATCTCCAGATCAATGACTTGATTCCTAGCACCTAGGTTCAAAGAAAATGGTCCACTTCTGATGTTGAAGAGCTCAGACAAAAGGATGACTCATCTGAAGATTTTCTTTTAACAAGGAGGGGAGGGAATTAAAAAGGTTACAATGTCTATATTTAACTATCCCATTTTTCTAATCCACAATGGCATTAAAATAGAACAAGCTGAACCCGGCCTATGAAAGTTTCAGCAGTGGGTGAGGGATTCTTCATTTGATCCACCCCACCCCCATTTTTTTCTGCATCTTGTATAAATATACTTTTGTTGTTGTTGTTGTTGTTGATTCTTTCTATCTCTCTCTCTCTCTCTGATCCATTGAAATCAATGGCCTGGTAAATGGAAATCTATGGGGAAGGCCAAAATATGGAATTAGCTCTTGGGATTATATTTTAATAGAATCTTTTTCTTGCTTTGAATGAAATGTATAAGCCATCCCTTCATGGGGTCATAGTTTGAAACCCTCCATATTTGGCTGATGGGGAAATTGTCTTCCAGAAACAATTGGAGTTGAACCACCCCAAGGAGAATGGGTAAAATCATGATTTCATTTGCTTAGGTCCTCCATCGATTAAGCCTGGTTAGAAGAAGCAAAGAAAAGAGCACAATTTTTCACACTAAAAAGCACTCAAGCATGTCAGAGGGATGCTTGTTCCTCCAAGAACGTGCTTACAAGAATAAACCTTCAATTTTGCTTGTGCATGTACAAAAGAATTCTATTTAACAAGCCAGGTCAATAGACAGCTAAACTCTGCTAAGACCCAGGACAAGGAAGGATGGGAATGTTTGTGGGGGGAAAGCTTGCAAAACAAGACAAGTCTGTTCCAACAAAATGTCAGCCCATTTCTACTTGCTAAACAAAACTTGGAGGCTGTTCTGCCTCTCGATCATATTTGCAATTCTGAATTTTTGCCTGAATCAAAATACCCTTCTCTCCTTATAGCCCCATTTTTATGAGGAGAAGTGTTAAGTGGAGTTGGGGGAGAGGACACATTTTAGCAAGTTGAGGAGGGGGACTTTACAGCCATGGCATATCTCCCCTCCCCCCCCCCCATAGTTGCTCTCTATGATGCATTGAAATGTTTCAAGGGAAATAGTGGGTCAAAAGGGGCGTGGTGGCTCAGCGGATAAGATGCCAGGCTTGTTGATCAGAAGATTGCAAGTTCAGAGGTTCGAATCCCTAGCCCCGCGTGACGGAGTGAGCTCCCGCACTCGCCCCAGCTCTTGCCAACCTAGCAATTCGAAAGCATGCAAATGCAAGTAGATGAATAGGTACCACTTCGGTGGGTAGGTAACAGCGCTCTGCACGCGTCATGCCAGCCACATGACCGCGGAAGCGTCTTTGGGCAATGCTGGCTCTTCGGCTAACAAACGGAGATGAGCACCGGCCCCTAGAGTTGGACATGGCTGCACAAATGTGCAGGGGGAACCTTTACCTTTAGTGGGTCAAAAGAAGGTGATCAATGAGAAATATATTGGCACATCTTAGTCTGAGAATGCTGTTACTGCAAATCAGGTGGCTCTAGTAAAATATGCTTTCATTCTCCTTTGACAATTTTGCCCCTTTGTGTAAGTACGTGTGAGTGTGCATGCATATACTGTATGGGTATACAAGAACACGCAAAGACACACTGCGGTTTCAGTTAATGGTTCTTAATACTGAACTTTTGGCTTCATCCAGTCTTTGAAAGTGTGATCAGTGAGGAAGGCCAACTTTCGGGGTAGCTGGAAGCTGTAGATACCATTTGGGGGAAAGTAAGAGGGACATTTGGTAGGAGATGATCATGCAAAGTGGCTGAACCTGTGTCCTGCTTGTTGGTGGGATTTAAGCTTTATGCTACAGCTTTGGGGATTAGACTCCCTCAAAAAGTGAGAAATTGTTCCATATATTTTCAGCCCATATATATATTTCCACAACTGGAAAAGGGTCTGGCAGACCCAAGGGGTTCAGGAACATGGTCAACTTTGGGCTGCACCTGCTCTGTCCCTTCAAAGATAAAGGAGCAGTTCTTGTGAAATGCCAATGGAGGTCGAAAGAGTTCATTTGGGTACTACAGGCTGGATTTTTTTAAAAAATGTTATTATGGAAAATCATTTGGTTAGATTAGAACCATTTGGTTATAATCATTCTTAGGCTAATAGCAGAGAATAAGGCCAAACTTAAATGATCAAACATCATATACACTTTGAATCCACTTGGATGGATGACTTCAATCCATTGCCTTTCCAACTCATCATTGGCCTGGTTTCCCAAACACTCTTTGGTTCCCCTTAGAGATCTTTTTAATGGAATATTAGGAATGGGTATTCCACCAGTGGAAAGCATGTCATTTTGAGCTGAATGTCAGATGCTCCTCATTGTAAAATCTTAAGAGGAATTTGTAACCCAAAGAGGGTCTAACTACAACAATACATCTTTTAAAAAAAGGGTACCCCCCCCCAACCAAATGCAGTAGCATGAATCGCTTCGTTTTGTGTTGAATCACTCAACGCAACTCAGGCTGAACGACCATCGTTCCTTTGCTGAGGTGCTTCTTTCTAGAGTCCAGTTGAGCTAAGATTATTTACCAAAGCTTCGGCAATCTGATGATTCATACATAAGAATTCAGTATATTTTTAGCCTTGTAACTAATAAGGTGCCTTGACAGTAGAATTTTGATTTAATATAGCAAAGTGGCAAGACTGAAGAAATTAATTTTCCCTTTCCTCCCCTCCCCAGCATATTTTATTTCTGTTTATAAAAGACAGTAATGGAGTAGAGTATTTGAAAACTGACTTTCAATTAAAACTCATGAAGTCAAAAATGTTGCAGTTTTGGTTTCTGTACAGCTACTAGATCTTGGCTGCAAAAATCTAGGGGACCCTTAGTGGTCATTTGAGGTTTTCCAGCTCAGATTTGGTAGCAATTGGCTTTTCTAGTGGAAACTATTACTGGAAACTGAACAGAAAACTATTACTGGAAACTGAACTGGATCTTGGGGTCAGATAGTGAAAAAGACAGACACACACACACACACACACACACACACACACACACACAGAGTTGACAATTTAGAAAGCACACCAGCTTCTAAATATACAAACTTTCCAACTGATCTGAGTCAAGAATAACCATTTTTTAAAACCTTTCCAGACTAAGCTGTTCAAGAAGAACACAAGATTTGAATATAATAAATGTATTAGGAAGATTTTAAAAAATTAAAATTGAGTATAAATAATCATAAATATAATTATTGTTCTCAGCAGCAGTAGCAGTTATCGAAGCTTGTGATAACCTTAGCAGTATTAATAATAATATAATCAGGTGCAATCATAGTGACAGCATTGAAAGAACAGCAATGTTGTTAAAATAGCACTGGTAATAGTGACAATTATAATAGTTGTAATACTACCAGTATTATGAACATAGTAGTAAGAGAAGTAGTTTAGTAATATTACAAGCAGCAGCAGCAACTGTAATTGTACCAATAACAGCACTACTAATAACACTAGTAGTATTCATTTTTTAAAATATTTGTTTTTATTTAAAATATGTATTTACTGCTTCACTCCAATAGGGCTACAAGCAGTATACAATAGTAGTGCTCATAGTAGTAGGCAATACTGATTAAGTCAAAAAGTGTCTCACAATTAAAACACTACACTCAGAATGGGGGGGGGGAAATCCCACTGAATTTAGCAGGAGTTACTTTTGAGTAAATACTTTCAGAATTTCAATGTGAAGCTCTTAACATTCCAAAACAGTGATATAAAACAATACTGTAAATAATTGAATAGTTCCTTAATAATCACTGGTATACTTTGGACATTGTCCTATACAATGTCACTCAAGACATTTCTCTACAAAGTAAACTTTCTCCTGAGTAAGTCACAACAGGATTACAGAACAATAGAATCTAGTGTTATTTTTTATTTCTAAAAGAATTCGGTAGTATCCTTTAGAGAAAAACAATAAAATAGATCAGCTTAGTCTTGAAGAAATGTTAGCTTTGTGCCACAATATTCTCCTCTTGAGATCATTCTCTCAGACCAGATACTGGGTAATAAAGCTTCAGTGATATCTGATTATGTTAGCATTGATCTCAGTGAGGTGACACAAATGTTATTTGATCTACGTGAGGTCATGATATTCATTCATTTACAGAGCTGGCAATGTAATTATTGAAAGGATGGATCAACCTTCTGCTCAACTATAAATCTTACCCATCATGGACTTTTGAAGGAGTGACAATATATTGTTCCCATCTGCCATATGACCAGACTAATCTCTCACCAGCTCAGCACCTCCATTAAAACAATCATTTGCAAGAAAGACTGATACATTTGTAACTGTCGAGTGCCTTATTTGTAACATGCAGAGGCCATAATTTTTATGACTAATGATCCATGAGTTATAATAAACATTGTCTTAGTGACAAACAATATTATTCTGTATATTCCATATGGTTGGTGTGTGGGCATGTAATATTATGGCTGAGTTTGGCAGATGCACACATGTGGGATGTTAGGTTTGTGAGCTTTATGAAAGCACATGGGGTGCTTAGTGGAACACAAAATGTGGAAATATTAATATGCAACCAGCAGGCTGAGAAGAGATGACAATCCAGTGGTTGAATCTGTTGGCTTTCAACTAAAGGCCATTTACACAGAATGCCTTGGACATGAGGTTGATGGAAGTAAACCTCTTAGAAGCGCAGTTGTTGGGTTTTAGCTATCTTTAAAAAATTTTTTAGCTAATATGCCATTTCAAACAATTTCTCTAGTCTGGATAAATTTGTTTTCAGATCTGAGCATTTTTTTCTGTTATACCTAAGAGCATTAGTGTAGTATTAAGAAGCCCCATATTAAGAGACATCACGTTTTGGCAGTTATGTTGCTAACTCAACCTATTTTGTTAGGCAGGAGGCAAAATAAACAGGTTTAGGGTAGGGATTCTTTAATAAGCTTATTTTATTTATTTATTTTTCAAATTTGTATAGCTGCCCATCTCACAAACAATATGTGAGGTGGACTGTGTTAGCCCCATTAGATTGATCAGATCAGGTAATCAACTCCAAAGGAAGGTTAAAACTAATTGTATTAATATTGGCTATAATAACAGAATCTTGCAAGTCTGATTGTGCTGTTCCTCCTCCTTCTTATACTCCTGTGAATTAGGGAGGTGTCTGCCTGAGCTGCTTCCAAATGTTATCTGGATGTTCTGGACTTAAAAAATGCTTTAGCCCCTTTTTCCTAGGCAATGGATCCTGCATATCCCTGCAAGGTGATCTTCCTTACTCTCTATAGAATGTGAGCTTAACCTTCTTTCTCCTCCTCCTCCTCCTCCCCCTCCCCCCTTTTGATATGGCTCCCAAATGAAAATTGATTACAAGAGAACCAAATTTTAAAGGAATAAGCTATACAATCTTTCAACTCCATCTGGGATCTCCCATCTTGAATGGTTCACAAATCTGACCCTCTTACAGGTTCTTTTTTAAGGCAATCTTTTTTTCTAGCTTATATATATATATATATATATATATATATATATATATATATATATATATATATATATTGCAAAGAGGTGTGTGTGTGTGTGTGTGTGTGTGTGTGTTTTCCTGACGTTATCATGAGTTGACCTTGATGTAAGGCATTTTGGAAAGCTCGTTGGCTATAAAACAGCATCCATATTCAGATAAATAAAGATAAATTGAAAACTCAGAGAGTCATGCAGAGCCACTTCTATTCAAAGTTCAGAAGAGTGCACTATCAAATATTTATTTATTTGGAAGAGATACACAGTCAATAAATTCCAGGTTTCTCATTCTTTCATTGGAAAATGGATCATTATCTTTCAGCGTGGGATATGGGATGATTGCTACGGTTAGATTGAATTGCCAGAGTAGAATAAGTGGGGATGAGAGGCTGGATCACTTCCGCGAAAACAGGATGAGATACAGCAAGAACCCACTAGGGGAACTGAGTCACTTGAGGTAGAAGCATTGTGAATCTACACATTCTCCCTGGCAAGCTTCTGAGACTGCTGAAGTTAGAAGGGATTCGATGCAACTGCTACTCCAGCCCCCACAGAACAGATTTGTGCTGTTCTAATTTCCTTTTGAAAGGTCTGCATTTCCTCTCCCACCCCCATCTGTCTGACTATTGCTCTCAGCAATTAACTACTAATCTGTTATGTGCCTAATGATAAAATATGGAAAATGCCAATATCAAGGGATCTTCTTAATATGTATCCATCATAATTTTAGAACACCTACACTCAGATATAATCTATACAAGCAGTGGGGTTTGTCACTTACTCTACGTGATTTGATATTTTTAACTTTGATCTCATAAAAGCTGTGATATCTCAGTGACATGCCTAGTTTTTAAAAAAGAACTTCAGTACATCTTATCTATAATCCTAGTTACTTTTGTGTTTGTATGTGTCTGGGTGGTAGAGTGATAACTAATAGGAAGAAAAATTGCTCTGTGAATTTATTTATTTTATGATCACTGCAGCAAGTGATGTTGGGTTCTGAACTGCAGCATTATTTCTTGTTCTAATAGCTAGCTCTATTGGCAAATAGCAACAGAGTGAGAGCCCAAACTGGGCGTTAGAAAAACTGAAAGTGATGTAGAAAGATGCTCTGGGAAATCCAGATATTTTCAGAAATATGTATGTATGGGGTTTAGGAAAAAAATAAATGCTCAATAGAGATTGAGCACATCCAATTAAATAATAATAATAATAATAAATCCTGAGTCAGTGGGGGCAAAATTGGAAGAGGAGCAGAATGCTCAATTTTCATTGGCTGAACAAAAAATATTCCCAAGAGAAATTTACCAGCTGTTAGCTGAGCTAAGCAACTTCCCTCTGGTTGCTTGCAGTAGGAGTAAAATGACAATAAAAATATAATTTATAAAGGAGAAATATGAACAGGCACAAAGATTTATTCCTCCTGATTCCTGCCCAGCCGGCTAAAACCAGCAAGGCATTTGGCTGTGTCAAAATACTCCAACATGGGATCTGATTTCTCAGTTGCTTTTGCTGTTATTCTGTGAACAAATATGCTAGAAATATGATAAAAGAAGGTCTGCAATTTTTTAATGAACATTTGTATGAAAATGATGATTTATGGAGAGATTTATGTAAGAGAGGAGGCAGTCCTTCAAGTATTCTAACTGTAGGCTACAATCTTCATATTCCATGTCTTACAGAGAATTTCTCTCCCTCCCTCCCTCTTTTAATGGTATGATGGAATTATTCCTACTTTCAATTTGGCATAGAAAGACCTCACCTCTGGTCATTTTACATTCTTTCTGTCACATCTATTTTTCTATGTGCAGCTTTTTTTTGGTCTTTTTTTCTTTTTACAAGAAATAATGTTCAGGCACATGAATTCCCAAGTGTGGACCAAAGAAATCCAGTCCAGAAGGAAATTGATCATCCTTTTTTTTTTTTTTTTTTTGTATTTTATAGCTATATCATATTGTTTGACATTTATGCTAGAGACATGTCCAGGATCAGCAGTTAAAAAGAGCAAACAAATAAACACTTGATGTTTAAGAGCTAAATGTAAGAGTGGATTTCTTCTAGAATTCACAAGGTATAACTGGAGGTGTGAATTGATTGCCTCAGAACTAGCCTTTCCATTAGAAAGAATGAAGCAGTTGTAGACTACAATGCACATAGAATTTGGGACAATCTGGCAAAATATTAAAGTGTACAAACATCATCACTTTGGCAGCAAACTACATATCATGGTCAAGGCCATGATCTTCCCAGTCATAACATATACTGTAGCTAGAAAAGGTGGACCATCAAATAAATTGACACCTTTCAACGTTGGTGTTGGGAAAAATAATTGGGAAGACATTGGACCAAAAAAACTCAAATCATTCAATGCTAGATGAAGCAAAAAACTGGCTGATCATTGGAAACACTAATAATAAAGGTAAAGCTTAGATAACATGGGCACATAATGCAAAGGCAAGAGTCATTGGAGAAAACCCTGGTACTTGGAAACATCAAAGGTAATAGAAAAAGTGGGTGGCAGAAGACATGATGGCTAGATACTATCATTGTTATCACAAGGACTTTACAAGAGCTTGAAGAAGTAGTTGCTGACGGACAATCTTGGTGAACTGTTGTTTGAGTTGGAAACAACTGAACAACCATCTCACTGACCGCAATGATGCAAACCAACGACCTCACTGCATTTACCGCTTTCCCAGACAGTTACATTCCCAATCGGTTGCTCTATCTGCGTTGTTCTAAAGGAGGCTTCAGACCGATGAGTTTTGAGATGGCTGAAGCTTACAGCTAGATGACATGCTGGATATTGCTGCCAGCGAAAAAGAGAGAATCTAAAGAAAGAGAGAAATGGTAGGTTCCACCCCAGGTGGCAGATCAGACTGGACTCTCCGTTGTTTGCCTGAGATAGAGAATTTTCAGACGTTAGCCAAATTGTGTCTACCTGTAACTTCCTCAAAATCAAATTGCTGCTACTGTTGGTGTCTAAAACCAGTATTTTAGATCTGAAGGCTGAGAAAAGAAAAAGCGAGAACCATTGCCTCATATTTCCTTTTTTTTTAAAAAGTGTTTCTACTGGGTGGAGAACAATAGGGCTGCTTTGTGGATTTATTAGCTGCTGCTGCTGCTTCCCTCCCTCCCTCCCTCCCTGTGTGCAATTCCTGGAATCAGCTTTTATACATTTATTAGTGTTTGCACATAGGTGAATGACATTCATCCTTGCCTGCTTTGAATGCAGTCTGCTTTAGAACTGATGATATAGCAAATATTTAAATGCCTCTGGCTCACTGCGTCATCCTTTGTTATGCTTTTGGGGGTGGGGAATGAAGGGAGTGCAGAGTTGTCTTCTGCTGTGCAAAACCTCCTAAGTGGGCAACACACAGTAGCTGCGGGGAAGACTGTTCCCCTCCCCCTTTCCTTTTCCAGCCCTTTGTATATTTCTTGTGAAAACACAAAATGAAGCAAAACACTAGCAGGCTGTCTCGGTTGCTGAGGGAATAGTACAATTAAATACATTTTAAAAAAACAGGCTCACCTGTGTTTACATTCTGCTTGCAACACATGCATTCCACAGAATGGGAGAGGAGCTCACACAAAGCTTCATCCCTACAGGCTTGTTGGCCTGTAAACATGGAGACATTCTCTCCATTTTCTCTTGAAACAAAGAACATCCTAAAAAATGTTTCTAGCTGCCCAGGACCCATAAAACAGTGGGCAAGTTTTTTTTTCCATGTCAGAAGCACCAAGGCGCTTCTGTAGTGAAAGGTTGCCTGTGGGACACCCGGGGAGGCTCCTTTCATGTCCCTGTGATTTTTCCCACCAAAGTGGTACCTATTTATCTACTTGCATTTGCATGCTTTTCAACTGCTAGGTTGGCAGGAGCTGGGACAAATTGCCGGGAGCTCACTCCGGCACACAGCTCGCACTCTTGGGATTCAAACTGCCAAGCTCTCAGCCTTAATGGACTCTGGCTCAGCATCTTAACCAGTGTCTTAACCACTGAGCCACCATGGTCCCTTAGTGGGCAAGTTAGAAAAAAGCCTTGTGAAACCAATTACGATGTCATTACGAGAAGATGTCATGGAGCCCAACTGACCCAAAATGGGCATCATAGTATCCTTTCCTTCCTACTTTCTTTCCTACTTTCCTACTTTCCTTCCTTCCTTTCTTCCTTCTCTCTTCAATCTCACAATTGGGGTACAGTTGGACAGCTGAGTACCATCAGCCTATTGATGGTACCTCCCACTAGGCTGATGGATGATTTTCACACTGGCCTCATGTTGAACAAAATGGGCATCTTTAGGAAGGAATGGAACCACTACAGCACAGTCCACCCCACTGCAAACCCTCATGGGTGACCCAGAAGATACCATGATCAATGCTGCTGAAGACCACCAAGAACAAGGAGGGCCTATCCTTACTCTGTCCAGGTCCCACCACTGCAGTTAATGTCCCATTCCCAGGCCTGAATCCTGATGGAAAAAGATCCAGGTAGCCTGGTTCTTCCATGTTAAAGCAGGAAATACACAAACCCTATAATGAAAATCCCCAAAAACATCTAAAGCATGTATTTAAAAAAGGAAAAGGGGGGGAAAGGGGGGGGAAGTCATACTGTCTTCAAAATAATCCTGGTTCTATTTTATTCATCTTCAATCACTTTACATCATAACGGTATCCATCAGGACCATGACACTTCCAAGAAATGTTAAGATCAGCCTCCAGTCCAAGTAAGTTTTTCCTCCCTCATGGTGGTCCACATGCCAAGGAAGATTTCTGGAATTCTTGACTTGCATCTTAATGAACTATTTCAGTAAATTAGCTTAGCATTACACATGAAGCCTTGGCAAATAATTACTCCTTTGTTTCACTCTGTGGAGTAACAAGGCAGACTTCAGAGATAAAGCCATATGCCCTTAAACATCTTTTTCTTCATTCACCTCAGTGGGCAGGAAGAATAATTTTGTTAGCTACAGAAATTAATTACTGCTAACAACCAAGACTTGATTTTATCCTGGATTAATTTTAAGTGGGAAATCCAAGATTCTGGTTATACAGTTTATAGAAATGCTAGGTAAAACTTAAGAGTGGAATGCTATGTGGAAGAAAACTGCAAACATTAAACAATCACCCTGAAATATTTTTTGTCTTAAAGTATAAAGAATATCTCCCCATGGCTGCCTGAAGATCTGGATATTGCAACCAGGTCCAAAATGGATCACTCTTATCTATTTTTTTATCTGATTATTTCTTTCTTTCTTTCAAGTTCAGATCAGCTTGATAACAAGTAAACTCCCCCCCCCCACAAGCAATTGAACTGGGAGAACCAAAGAATTCTGCAGATCTTCAAAGGGACATTTCTCTTTGATGAAGATTCAAGGGAAATGTCCCTTTAAAGTCCATGAGCACCATGGCGGCTGATGTCTGACTAGTAAAGCAAAGTGAACTTGGCATTTCATTCATCAACAGTGACTTTTCTGCATGCACTGAAGCGACTTCTTTTGAAATGGACAAGCCAGTTGAGGCAGATGGCCTTTCAACACTGCCAAAACAGGAGAAGACACAGTGATATTCCTCTTTGAGGTGAAAAACTTTGTTAAAGTAGATTGACCACAATCTGGACAGACCTAGCTCCCAAAATGCTCCCAGTGATTTCTTGAAGTACTCTTCCATGTCTGTGCCTCTTTCTTCTGACCCTTGCTCTCCCAGATTTCTTTTTATAATAATTCCCCCAGCTGATATCCCTATCTACACTTGTCAGCCCTTCAAGATAGGTAAGGTCATGAAACAGGCATGGGATAGATTCCAAGAATGTTTTTTTTTACTGTTGTAGGATAAACAGTATTACCCTACGATTGTAGGGTAATACAGAATCTTGAAAACGTAGTTTGTCTCTGTCCCATCGAATACCAAACAAAATCAAGGTGGAGTTATTTTGAGTTTCTTTCTCATGTTTCCTTCTTTCTCAGGACTGAGCCATGTTTTCTGAAAGTTCCCGTTTAACAGTTCACTTATTCTTTCCCTATTCCCAAGGCCAGGTCTACATTACTTCACAGTACTTGATCAGAAACAGAATGATAACTCATATTATTATAATAAACGAAGAAGATGATTCTCGGGGAAGCTGTCATCATGACTTTTAAATGTCAGAGCCATTTGAAAGATATCATAAAAAGAACATTAAAAAAATGTCTTGCTGGATTGTAACAACAGCCCACCCAATCCAGCCTTCTAAGCCAACCAATGGCCAGCCAGGTGAATTTGGGATAATAGGAACTTAATTGGCTACCTTATATACTTAACTAGAAGTTGGCTCATCTAGATCAAAGTCACATAGGCTGAAGTGGAACTGCTCTCCAAGTTTCTAGGCTGCAGCTTTCCTAACCTTACTGGGTGAACTTAAGGACTGATCCTGGGGTTTTCTACATGGACGACTGAACTACAACCCCCTTTCACCCCCTACCTCTGAATTCACTGTGATGTATCTTGTTCAAGTCTAGCTGGGCACCTTTGTATTCTTGCTCCCTCTGTGCTGAAGGAGACTTCTATTTCTGTTCGTAAAGGTCAATGTCTTTCATTCAAAGCTTGTACAAAAATAATTGGCACTTTGTCTGTTATCAAAGGGCTTTGGAAGATTTTCAGCACAACGAGCTGATGTATCATGCTTGGATAGGACAGAACACTGAGTCACTGATTGATTGATATGCAATCAATCATATCAGTTCATGAAACAACCACCTATTTGTAAGAGTTATTTGAAATGAAGTTTTTTTTTCTTTCCCACTTGTTCCCATTCATTGAATCTGAAGTTATAACTTGAGAATGGGATGGAAAACGTGGGCAAAGGTTTTCTTTAAAAAATCAAGTCTACATTACGGATGAATTTTAAACATTTTGTTAAAGATAAAGACTGAAGCAACTAAAACCACAACAGCCATAAGATGCAATTCTATGATACAATTACATTCCTCTTTAGTCTCTTCTATAGATTTTTTGATGGACAGCAACAGATATATGTGCTTCCCCCCAAAAAAAACCTTGCATGTACCTCCCAAAATCCCTCTAAGGTTTCAATGAATTATAATTTTTAATGTGACCAAAAGGGGATATTATTAAAGAGGTAAACATTTCCTGCATTTAATTAATTAAATTTAATTAATTTAATTAAAATATAGCAAGCAGCTATATTTAGTAATTGACTTCCAGTCAGTTTAAATATCTCTTTAAGTATGATGCTGGGAAAATTAATATGTGATGATTTAGCGTAATTCTCAATTACCTTATATGGGGGGGGGGGGCGCACAGGGAGAAGATATCCACCAGAAGCCACGTTAACTATCAGGCAGTGATATTTAGCATGAAAAAGGAATTTAAAAACACCATTAAACTACCGCACCTAATAGCAACTACTTCTATCCTTAATTTATTTCCCATCATATATGAATGTTCACCTCCCTCCTTTGAACTTTTTCTTCTTATCTTCAAGTGAAGATCAAGACTATCTATACAAATGGATGAGTAAATCACTGTTAGCTGGAATTTCTAGAATCTCTAGAT
The DNA here is from genome assembly GCA_023362775.1 of Charina bottae. Classification (NCBI taxonomy): domain Eukaryota; kingdom Metazoa; phylum Chordata; class Lepidosauria; order Squamata; family Charinaidae; genus Charina; species Charina bottae. The sequence goes on from JALMGJ010000018.1 coordinate 19,334,142, forward strand.
TTTAAGTTTCTTTGTTTTCTATCTTTTTAATAGTATATTTGCCACTATTGTCAGTCCAAATGAATCCACTGCAGGATGAAAGTCTCTTTATTGAAGATTACAAACTATAAGGTACCATGTTGATCAAGGGCAGGTTGGGAGATAGATGTATTTTGACTTCCCAGTGTAAGACTGAGAGCAAGTGACTGGCCCAAAGTCACCCAGCTAGGTTCCATACCTTAAGGCAGTGGTTCTCAACCTTAGCAACTTTAAGATGTGTGGACTTCAACTCCCAGAATTCTGGGAGTTGAAGTCCACACATCTTAAAGTTGCCAAGGTTGAGAAAGACTGCCTGAAGGAGGACTAGAACTGGGGGTTCCCTGTTCCTAGGCCAGCCCTTCAGCCACTACACCAGACTGGCTCTGAAATTCTAGATAGGTAGAGGTAGAGGTAGAGGTAGAGGTACAGGTACAGGTACAGGTAGAGGTAGAGGTAGAGACAGAGAGACTAGATATTTTCACATGTAAATACTGCATTTGCTTTAACCTCTATATAATGGAAAGAACTGAACAGAAAAATATATAGAAATCATAGAAGATTCTTGTTTAGAAGCCAAGGATTTGAGGATGCCCACTGAAATACTTCAGCTCATGGGTAGCTCATTTTTCTCAATTTCCATCTGTAATGGACACCACTGCCTCCAGCTGACAGCAAAGGATGAATTCTTTCAGATGATATGCCACCAGTGTATCTCTCCGGAACTCCTTCTGTCACTTAAATGAGAGACTTGCATAGACAGTTCTGTTCCCTATGTTACATCTTTTTAAAAAAGATACCTTTGTCAAGCTCTGGTACTTTTCAACCAAGCTGAAAGAAACCCTCTATCCCTCTGAAACTGATTTTGGATGAAGAGCCATAGTTGTGGAAGCATGAAGATGAAGGCAGAAAACATGGAGAAGATGCTGCTGTTATTAACGATGATGGACACATTTGGATTGGGCTTCCTAATAATAATCAGCTTAAGTTCTAACAGATGCAGGCAAGCTTGTCTCAATGGCTACAGCATCCCATGAAGTGGTGCCACCACCAGTAAACCAGTCTCTCATGATTTATCTTTCAGTAAACAGAAATTATCTCCAAAAAGCATCAAGGGAAAACAAAGGCAAGATGCAATGCTTGCCAAACTTTTCTGCCAAGAGCCTTCTCTGATTCTATATCAATGGAGGAGTTTGAGAAGAGGTTGGATAACATCTTTGGGAGACCTTTGAATTTTGGATGGTTCAGAGCAGAGGACTAGGTTCAATGGCTTCCATGTCCTCTTCTAATTCTAGGATTCTAAGGGGGAATGCATGAGAGCAGGAATTTCTTAAGTTACATTGAACTCAAGGTTTGAAAAAACTTACCGAAAGCTAGAAGAAAATTGGAGCAGAAATGAATAAGAACTAGTTCAACTCATTCTTTTGGGGGCTTGTTTACTAGGATGTGGTTCTTAGCAGCTGTACTTTGTCCTTTACTCACGATTTGAGGGATCACTTGAGGAAAATGGCTGGCACATCTCAACAGTTCTGTGCAGTTGCATGCAGAAATTACAGCTCCTGCTATTAACATCTGCGAATTATAGGGGTTTCAGCTTGTTATTTATGATTGTACCCAAAGAGGACTCAGAAGCTTGAGAAATCCATGGTAGCCTTTGTACTTACCCATAACTACTTTATCTGTGGCAGCAACATATACAGTTGCTTCTGTAAAGAGGACAGAATGCCTAGTATTCCAGGAGAAACCACGTGTGTGGTTGTGTGTTGGAGACCTAGAGCAAAGGAAGATGCAGGCTCAAATTAACACCTAATAGTAGCTGTTTCTGATCTCCCCAAAGCTGTCACTGGAAGGCTGTCACCCAGATAGATTTTAAATTAAACCTCTTTAAGTGGCTGACTCTCTTTGTGTAGTGAAACATTATTAGTTTCTGTCACCCAGTGACTTGAGTTCCTTCTCCATGTAAAGCTAGTGGGGGTGCATGACCTTTTCAATTCAACCCTCACTGACTTACTACTTATGCTGCAGTAATTTCTCAGCATCTCAATCAAATCTGGGTGGCTGCTTCTCTTTGGGAAATAGCAGTACAGAGAAAAAAGAAAGGACAGTCTGAATAAGCATTGGAATGGAGACAAGGGAAGACAATAGCCCCAAAGAGTCTCAGGAAAGAATCAAATGTAGTCCTTCAGGTTCAAAGAAGACACGCTGTTGTGCAGTTCATCTGTGGACATGGAGGTGGCTCTGCAGTCCCAGTCTGGAAGCACGGAGTCTACCAAAATGGGGGCACTGGAAGTCCATTGTTACAATAACTGTGGGTGTTATGCTGTGATGCCACTCACGATTTTCTATCAGTTTTTGGTGGTGCCTGTCTTCAAAGCCGGTGGAGGCTTCATAGCACAGGGCTCACCAGTGGGTTCTGTCAGCAGCCACAGCTTCTAGTTCCCTTGGCTGGATGTCACAGTGGTGTAGGGTTTCCTTCACAGCATCTTTGTAGCGCTAGCGTGGATGGCCTCAAGGTCTCTTCCCAGTCTCCAGGACACCATAGAGCAACTGGCGAGGCATACGGTGGTCGTCCATTCTGATGACATGTCCCAGCCACCACATCTGGGCTCAGATAATCAGGGACTTAGTGCTGGTGGACTTCATGAGATCCAAGACCTTCAGGTTGGGGACACGGTCTTGCCAATGAATGCCAAGGATGGAGCAGAGAGTGCACATGTGAAATTTCTCCAGTTGTTTGATGTGTCGTCAGTACAGAGTCCAGGACTCACATCCATATGGGAGAGAAGGGATAACCACAGTTCTGTAGACTTTCTCCAATATGTGGAGATATTGACATTGTGTTGATTGAGCACTTTAGTATGCAGCCTCCCCAGAGCCTGGCTGGCCTTGCTGATCCTGGAGTCAATTTCTTTCTCCAAAGACCCATCATTCGAGATGATGCTTCCCAAGTATTTGAAGCTGTTTACATTTCCCAGCTGGGTGTCATCAAGAGTGATTTTTGGTTCTACGCAGTTGGTATTTAACATTTATTTATTTATTTATTTTTATTTATTATTGTATTTATACCCCGCCTATCCCCTCCCTAAGCGGAGGGCTCTAGGCGGCTTACATTCATCATACATTATATTATTATTTATACAGTCATATTCTAATTACCCGCGCGGTTAGGGAGGGGGTGAGGGAACCGGCTCTTCAATCGCAGGTCGGACTACATGTCCCAGGAACCTTTGCTTCTGAGCCGGCTGCTGACATCCAGGAAGTTGTCGTTTTTCGGGATCCGCCGTCCTCTGCCGTCCTCCGCCGCCATCCACGGGGACCAGCTTTCTTCTTGGTCCGAGGGCGACCCTCCGAGAAGGACGCCAGCAAATTGGCCCACGTGAGTGGTCCCCATTCATCTACTTGCCGGTGGCTTTCGATCAGCTGGGTGGGCTGGTAAAGTACTTCAGTCTTGTTCAGGCTGCTAGTCAGGCCAAAGAGTGCAGCAGCATTTGAAAATTTGTTCAGCATCAACTGTAGATCACTGTCTTTGTGTGCACAGTCATCAGCAAAGAGGGTTTCTTGGATGACCGTATGGAGGCACTTTGCCTGTGTGTTCAAGCGATGAAGGTCAAAGAGAGAGCCATCCAATCTTTGAACCTTGGTGAGGTAGGGGATTTGTCTGTCTCAGGAAAGAAGAAGTCATAAAATTGGCTACATGAATAAGCATCTGGCACCTTCCTTCAACTTTCCATAAATTAGCTATCCCCAAAGGATGGAAGAGGGGGCGTGGTGGCTCAGTGGGTAAGATGCCAGGCTTGTCGATCGGAAGATCGCAAGTTTGGAGGTTCGAATCCCTAGCCCTGCGTGCAGAGGGAGCTCCCGCACTAGCTCCAGCTCTTGCCAACCTAGCAATTCGAAAGCATGCAAATGCAAGTAGATGAATAGGTACCACTTCGGTGGGATGGTAACAGCGTTCCGCGCGCGTCATGCGGCCACGTGACCGTGGAAGTGTCTTTGGACAACGCTGGCTCTTCGGCTAACAATCGGAGATGAGCACCGGCCCCTAGAGTCGGACACAACTGCACAAATGTCCGGGGGGAACCTTTACCTTTTTAAAGGATGGAAGACATCATGTCTCTGGTCTTTAGCACACATGCATATACCTTGTGTGAGCATTGGTATGAGGGACTGCCCTGGAAGACAACTCAAGTCTGGCAGGGAGTAGAGAAAAGAGGAAGATAAGAACATTATTTAGAAACCAGTTTGTACTGGCTGTGAAGCACTGCCAATAAATATACTTCTAGTTTAAATTCAAGGTGTTAGGGAATGTTAGACTTGCAGAAATAAGTAGGAAAGGGGAAGAATCTTCATTTCTATGAGTCACTAGCTAGCCACATTTTTTTAATGGAAGCCTCCTCCCAATCTAGCCCTCCTTCCCAAACAGGCCAGATCTCAGTTCTCACATTGAACCAGGCTGTTGGTTTTGAGGCTCAACTTTGCTGGTGAACTCACAGATTTGGGCAGAAGATGATGGAGAAGGGCATTGCTCTGAGGATGATAGCATCCTGATTAATGGAGTTGACAAAGGGAAAAGGCAATCCAGTTGGGAGATCAAACGCTTCATTGGCTAAATGTTAAATTAGAATCATCAAGAGAAATGGAGGTGGATGGAGATCAGTCCTTGCTGCATTATGAGGTATGTCTTTGAAATTGCTCTCATCCTATGTAGCATGACAGCATATTTTAGCCAGAACATAATAAGAAACTGCAAGAGATATGAGGTACCTCATGCAGTCAACTGTGAAACCTATCCTTCAGTGGAAGAAAATTGAGCATTTGCTAATACCTTTTCAGCTTTGTAATGAATATATTAGGTGGTCAAACCAATAACAGTCTTTAAAAAAAATGTGGTGGCACCTTAAGACAAGCCATTCTGTTTTCTTTTTATAAGCTTTCAAGGAGCACAATAAACTCTGTGCATCTGACAAAGTGAACTATGATCCACCAAAGCTTATGTGATAATAAATTTTTTCATATTTTAAGGGACCATATGACTCTCCTTTAGATTTACTTAGTCTCTGCAATCATCTAGGGAGCCTCTTTTCAGCAGAGGACAGAAAAATAGCCATAGGCTATTGTTAGGAACATGTAGGTGTCATATTTACAATATATACATTTTTAGAATTGGCTCGCCTCTGGGTAGCTTAGAGTTCTGCCTTGGGCAACCACTGCATGTTCTTCTGCAGTTCTCTAAATGTGGGATAACCAAGATGTAGGTCCTTGTTGCCAAATCAAGGGAGGTTCAGGAAGGCCAAAGCTGGTGTTATGCACTTTAATACAGTTGCTGCATTCATCTTCATGTTCAGTACGGACAAAAATTTGCATCTTTATGGTCAGAGGATGTCCTATGAAAACACTGTGCATATTACACACTCTTTACCTTCCACATGTTGCTTGAATGCCCCAAATGTCCTATGTTTTTCTCTCTTTCCATCATTCATTTTTCTCTCTCATTCTATTTCTTTTTTCTCCCTGTTACTTTCTTTGTTTTCTGCCATCCCCTTCCCTCTCTCCTTCTCTCTTTCCCTTTTTCTTCACAGCTACTAGGTTACCTTACCAGGTTACCTTTGTCACGGCCTGAATTAGTCATTGGCAGAGGAGTTTTGAAAAATGGTGGAGGACTTTTCAAGGGACCTCCAGAGCCATAGAATTAAAAATGTCCTTCACCTCTTATAAAATCTGATTGGCAGAAGTTGCAAGGAGAAGGAGAAGGAGAAGGAGAAGGAGAAGGAGAAGGAGAAGGAGAAGGAGAAGGAGAAGGAGAAGGAGAAGGAGAAGGAGAAGGAGAAGGAGAAGGAGAAGGTCATGATGAAGTTCAAAGTTCAAACCTTGGACTGGAATTTTAAGCTCTAATCCATTCATCATTCACGTTAGTGATGAATGATGGCAATACTTTGGAGCAAGATGTTCAAGATTTGCAAAGAAGGCTCATTTGCTAGATGAATGTACCATCTTTTAATATAAAGGTTTGTCCTACACAAGGATTCAAAAACTCTTCCATTTAATTGAGTTCACAATGTGAAAACATTCCACCAAGTTTCAGTGAGAGAGGAAAAGAAAGAGAATATCAAAGGGACACTAAAAAAAACTGTTAAAAGACAGAAGGGAAAAAGGAGGACGTACTTGTTATAATATATAGATCAATTTTCAAAAGCTGGTATTTTGGGAGATCTCTATGTCTTTTCAGAAAAAAACTGATGGGTTCAGCTAATTCTTGGAACATTGGTTTCTGTGACATGATCTTGTTGTAATGGCTTTCTTTTGAACATAAGTTATTTCATGTCTTAATGTTGCTTTGGTGGACTCATTGTTTTTGTACATGCATATGTTCTTTTGAATTAAATACCAATGGTTTGGAAATTATCAGTAGGACAACAGAAATGGATATTTCATAATGGCTCCCTTTTGAACAAAAGTTATTTCACACACTGATTTTGCTTTTGAAGGCTCATTGGTTTTGGTAGACTTTTGAATTATATACTAATGACGTGGAAACTAAGAGGAAGGCAACATAAATGGATATTGCAAGCTTTTATGATCACCGAAAATGAATCTGCAAGGTTGGAAGGAATCCCCTCTTCATCATTTGTGAAGATCTGAAGACTTTACCTTTCTTTTTGTATTTAAAAACACAGTTTGCTGCTGGGAATCCCAATTAGAGGGCTATTTAAAAATGCAAACTCATCTACTAATTTATATTTCAATATATTTCCAATTGTTAAGTAAACTGTCTGAGAGGTTAATAATGTAACTCTATGGCAAGGCATGCCCATATATAAAATGCCAGTTTTATTTAGTGTGTTACTGTCCCCCTACTCAGGAATAGCATTCTTCCAAAGATGAGACTCGCTCCTTCCCTGGTGGATTTTTGGAAAACAACTAAGATATCCTTTCCCAAGTCCTGCGATGCTGCTTCATCATGGTGGGGGTGGAGAGGTTCCTGGGAGGAATCACCTAGGCATGTTGGAAGTGCATGCCAAGAGTGTATGCTCCCAGCATGGTCACCCAGTGAAAGTCATCAGAGCTGCCCAGCTCAAGCAAACAGGCACTTATATTGGGCAGCAGCAATATAGGAAGATGCCGGAGGCAGAGGATCCTTTTATGAAGGCACCATTTCATACTGCACAAGAGAAGGCAATGGTAAACCACTTCTAGATTTTGCCAAGGAAACCACAAGGATAGACAACATAAAGTGATTGACAATATGCTGCTGGGTGATGGACCCCTTAGTTCAGATGGCTATTGAGTAAGAGTGGAGGATTTTTCAGAATTCTAATGGTGTTTATGACATGGATAGATTAAGCCCTTTGGGGTGTCTAGTTGTTCATGTTGCCATGCAGGAATAGGGAATCCAAAGCTGCAAAGACAGAATTACAATGGGAGCATGAACACATGAACATGGGAAAGCTTAACACCATGAAAAACGAAATTAACTGACGACATCTTGGGCATCAGTGAATTGAAATGGACTGGAATTGGATACTAGTCAAATTGTTGCCCTTTAATATGATAGTTATTCAGGTTTATTCCACAATAACCGGGGCAGAAGAAGAAGAAACTGACAAGGTTTGTTGTCTGAAATCGACAGAACGTGCAAGCAAGATGTGCTGTTTGTGGTTGGAAACTGGAACGGCAAAGTTGGAAATAGTAAGGAGGCAAACAGTTGGACTGTATGACCTAGAAATGAAGCAGAAGAATGATTTAACAGTTTTTGCCAAACCAATGGTTTCTTCATTACATACTTAGTAGTCAGATTCTCTGGTCTTCAGGAGATCAATAGGTATTAATCTTTTTCTTGGGGGGGGGGGTAGATGTTTCAGCCTGTATCCCAGCAATCAATCAACACACCCAGGAAACTTGCAAAATAACCAGGTTCAAACTATCATATTTTGGGCATCCTGTGCAAAGACCCAGCTCTCAAAAGACCTAACCCTCAAAAGGCCCATAATGCTAGGAAAATGGATGGTAAGAGAAGAAGAGGACAAACCAGCAGCAAGGTGGGTGGACCCAGTCACAGTGACAATGGGTGTACCGTTGGGGGGACCTGAGGAACCAGATCCTACTGGAGAAAATCTATCTATCTGGTCACTAAGAGTCAACTCCAACTTGACGGTATCTAGTCAATAAATCAGCTAAGATATGGTCTTTCTAGCATGCCTTTGGGGTCTTAGATGATGTCTTGATCCCTCTCCTACAATGGAATGCCTTGTGTGGAATTGTTTTTTATCAGTGCCTAGGGTATTTTGGTTATGTACTGTATTACTTGTGTAATATATTTTGTTTTTCATCCAACTGCTGTATCAACTATATACTATATGCTGCTCAGACGTGATTATGACTGGAGCACAAGATAAACTCAGCAAACAAACAACAAGGTGGGTGGTGGTTGTTGTTGTTGTTGTTGTGTTCTACATTTCGCCTTATCCATTTCAGTAAAAAAACTGGATGGGTGCTCATAAAATAAGCAAAATGTTTCTCTGAACCTGTGCTGAGGACCTGATTTAGACCTGCTTGGAAGGCTTCCCCACATTGTCTGAACTTGAACATTTCCCATGAGTTTGTTGTAAAAATGAAGCTGCTTGCCACGTGGATCTCTTGCATGGTCAGGCAAATAAAAAACCAGTGCAAAACTGCTAGCTAACATCAAAATTTCATGCATTTGTGTGTGTCTGTGTGTGTGAGAGAGAAAGAGAGAAGCAGAGAATGGGGAAACCACATTGTTTTAATAAACCCAGGGTACCTTTGCAATCTGCTCTGCTTGATGTTTCCTCCCCTTGTCATTGATTCATTCCAAATTCTGCCTTCTGCAGTAATTTCCAGACTTTATCCCTGCTCTTCCCTCTTGTGATATCAGTAATCACATTCTTTCATTTCTTTCCTTTCCTACTGAGATGACAAGTGTAATGCTTCTTTTTTTCTGCTTTTCTTTTCTTTTCTGTTCTTTTCCCAATGCCATAAGTGATATTGTGACAAATTTCAACTAGTTTGGGGAACTGAGAAGGCAAAATAATGATGTATGATCACAATTTCCTGAAAATGGAAATGCTCCTTGCCTTGCTGAAAACTTCAGTTAGAGAAAACCACTGTGATAGCAAATGGAATGCTGAGCAAATCAGTCTCATTACAAGACCTCTGATATCTGAGCCTGAATCCTGACATGAACCATTTCTTTTCCTTGCAAAAAATTTCTTCTTTCCCATTTTTTTCTTGCTGTCAGAACTGAGAATTTCCTAAGAATGCTCATGCATTTCATTAACGTTTCATATTTTACCACTGAATAAAAACCCTGCTAATATCTCTGTCCAGTTCACAATGGGATGTCTGTTTTCCTGACTTTTTCACTTTGACCATCTCAATGCCTTGTTCCTCTCTGTTCCTTCCCCCAAACTGGTAGTGCTTCTTAGTAAATTAGTTTAATTGAATTTAATGTGTTTTAGTTCAGCACTGCCTGACTCCAAATGACTCTGGGTGGCTCCTAGACTTCAAATGTGAAGTTGACTAGTCAGTCTGCCCATATCATTTTTCAAACTTAACTAATCTTGAAAAGTCAAGCAAAATTGGCTCCAGTTAGTCCTGGGTTGCTACTAGGAAATTCCAGAGCTGTAGACTAAACAGGAAGTTGAAAAGAAAGTCTCAGAACTAGGCAATGGCAAGCCTCTTCTGTATTGTTGCCAGGAAGTTTTCCAGGAGTTGAGTGCAACTCAAAGGAGACTTGAATTGGTTTGAGATTCCAAAACTCCACTGTATTGCACAATACAAAGTCAATGTGAAAAAGATACCCAAGCTCAGCTGCAGGAGAGGACAATAAGGGAAGGACAGAACTAAGAGGAGAAACCACAATCACTTATTCCATAGAAGCAACCTCCAGCAATGTCACTGGGGACAAATTGTGCCATCACAAATATTCAATGAAGCAATGACCAATCATAGGCACAATAGTCTAATTAATTATTACAACTAGATGACACCACCCAGGAGCATCCTATGAATAATGATAATGATGATGGTGATAAAGCTCAAAGGTCTTTAAAATGTCTTTGAAAATTTGCAAGAAATCTTTGCTGGATGTCAATTAGAATAGAAATTGAGAAACAAAGACCACAACTTTGAACATCATAATCCCTCAGGTCTATCAACCTAATCACATTAAAACACAGGAACACAAGAAAAGCCTTCAAGACTGATCTCAGAGGATAGGCACATTATTATTATGAGTGAAGGCTTCCTTAGTAACTATGGCCCAGAAAATTGTAGAACTACAATAGCCAATAACAGCACTAATAATCATGAGACTTCAGTGTTGAAAAGATTAATATTGTGTCTTTATGCTTCCAGCTTATAAACCAACCCAGCTATAGTGATGAAATTTGAACACTTTCTCATCTGGTGCTTCCCAGCCCTCAGGACACAAGATTATTCCATTAGACCAAGATAATAACTTAGAAGGCCAAAGGAACCCTCTACATTTTTCCTTGCATTGTCTTGAGTTATGGAAGCCATCTGAGATTGCAACAGAGATTTTGAATGGTTGTTGTGAAATCCTGAAGGCTAATACATCCTCTGAGAAATCTGGCAATTTTACTCGTTCTATAGAAAACACGACGCCATAAAGACCTAGCTAGTTGTCCATTCGGGGCTTAATCAAATTGGTTTATACTTTGCTATAGTCCAGCAGGCAGTGGAATGTGAAAAGGCATGGTTTTTTTTTTGTTTCTTAGAACATACAAACAGAGGTTTTGCAATTCATCATACCCTTCCTCCCAAAAAAGATGGAAATAACTTGAGCCATTCAAATTGTGTGAAGCTATGGGAAAGATGAGAGCCAGTTTGGTGTAGTGTTTAAGGCATCAGGCTAGAAACTGGGAGACCATGTGTTCTAGTCCTGCCTTAGTCACGAAGCCAGCTGAGTGACCTTGGGCCAGTCACTTACTCTCTGCCCAAGGAAGGAGGCAATGGCAAACCACTTCCAAAAAACCTTGCCAAGGAAACTGCAGTGACTTGTCCAGGCAGTCTCTGAGAATCGGACATGATTGAATGGATAAAAAAAAAATGGGGGGGGATGGATAACCTTTCCATTATCACTTCTATGCACTGGCAGAGAAAAAGGTGAACAGTGTGAGGTCCAGGGCTTCTCCAAGCCCCAAATAGGTTGGATTTCAATTCCCATAATCCTACAATCAAATTGGAGGAAGCTAGTTTTCATGCAGTGTTCTACTGTCATAAACCCAGCTGGAACTACAACTTATTCAACAGCAAAAAAAAAAAAAAAACCAGCACCCAGACTTAATTGACCTCCATTGCATTTAAATAGAAAAGGTCTGAGTAAATTGTCTTGTTGCTGGAGATGCAATGAAATTAATGCTTAATTTCAACATATGTTTTTACAGTGTCCTATAATTGTTCCATTTTTGGAATACATTATTACAAGTATTAACTCAGCTTTGAGACAAGATTTAATATACTCAGATGCTCATGTTGCTTGAACTATGTACCTATTGCATGGAAACTGACATCTGGACAAAGAAAGTTAATTTTCTCTATCTTACTAATAGCTAAAAGATATTCTTTGGCATTTAAAAGATAAATGTATGGCCCGAACTATTCAATGGACTGCAGAACTGTTCTTATTAGCAATTTATGAATGAATCACATATGGATGTAGATTAGCTATGGATGATTAGAATAAAATATTCTATTCTATTCATTGAAATGCTTATTGAACTTTGATATATGTATATTTACCCATGAATATATGCCTTGTATGTTTTTGTTTCTTTTTTTCTTTTTAGTTTTCTTTAGGGTTATTTTTCTTAATTTGTGTACCACTTTCTGCATTGTTTCCTTTTTCTTTCTGTTTGTCTTTTATATTGTTAATTTTTTAAAAATGGAGCAAGCATTGAGAGTTCTACTCACTTTATCCAGGAAATAACTAGTATCCGTGAATTCTTCTATAAACAGAATACTGTCAAGGCTTCATAGCATTATTAGCTTCTGTCCCATTAGCCAAATATTGCAGCCAATAAGTGTTTGGGTGACATGTTCTGTGGTGTTACACTTCTGCGGTGATCTCTGTAATGGAAAGTTATTGGGGGTGTGGGCATCCAGCCACTCTTTGCCTTCAGCTCTTCAGGATTAGGCAGATGGCTATGTTTAGTTCTCCCAACTCAGCTGACTAGGTGAAGTTAGTGGGATCATGTGCACGACTCAGTCTGTTTGCTGCTGAATGGGTTAAATGACTAGGTCAACTGACCCCATTTTGTTTTTCCCATTATACACTAACTCTTCCATTTCCCCAGTTAAGCATGTTGTAGGAACAGGACCACGGTATGAATGACCACAGATTAAAGTGAGTTTGATCTCTCCATGGTGCTGAAATTCAGCGATGCACTTTTTATTTTCAGCTTTCATACCACTGAGCAATATAGTATTATAGGCTTTCATGATCCATTAACATCACAACAGTCAAAGAGTGCAATCCAAAGATTTGTTTTCACTGGTGGAATTGCTCTCATTGGTGAAACTAGTTTCCTTCCTTGTTATATATCTCCAACCCTCCAGATTTTAAAGGTGTTGGTTGGCGAGTTGCAGCTGGGAAAGAAAAGCAGAAAATCCTATTGCATGAATGGAAGTCCAGTTGCTTAAAATTAGATCTGTTCAAAGTTTATTTACAGTCCAAGACCAATCATTAACAGAGCACGAAATACAATATGTGTGTATGTAAGAACCAGGATAGGAAGAGAATTGACGCCTTTGAATTTTGGTGTTGGAGAAGACTTCTGAGAATACCGTGGAGAAGAAGAGAAGAGAAGAAGAGGATGATCAGCAGCAAGGTGAATGGACTCAGTTACAGTGGTGATGAGTGCACTGTTTGGAGACTTGAAAGAACAGGTTAGGGATAAATCGTCCTGGAGAAAAATCTATTTGGTAGCTAAGATTCAAAACCAACTTGATGGCACATAATCAATCAATCAGTCAATCAATCAATCAAATATACAGCATATGTATCTCCTATTGTTAGAAAACCTGGCTCCTTTTATGACCATGACGTGACCATTCTCCTTTTTTAACACAGAATAACTCTGTTGTGGTTGTGTTTGTTTACACCTTTTGTTTAATGCACCGAAGTATAGGAATCAAAATAAGGTTGCATAGAATACAATGAGAAACACAACACTGTTGGAGGATTACTATTATATCCTTTCAAAAATATTGTTGTATACACATAAATCCTTGGGAAGTTGTACTCCACTGTGTTTAGGAGAGCAAGAGAATTAAAACATTCTTGGTGTCATTGCATACAGAAAAGAGGTCCTATTGCTGGACAGTGGGAATTATTTACTCTAGAGATTTGCAGAAGGAGAAAATCAGCATTTATCGCAAATATTCATTGGTCTTCAAAGGAGCTGGTGATAAAACTTCTGTATGACTATTAAAAATAAACAACTTAAAGGCTACCTCTGAGACTTTTCTCTTTTATGTTTTTCTCACTTCCTAGATTGAGGCTTCTAAGATAACATAAAAGAGAAAAGTCTCAGAGGTAGCCTTTAAGTTGTTTATTTTGAATAGTCATACAATTCAAGATATGACAATAAAATAGTTAATCCTAAACACAGGATTCAATTTGTATAATAGTAACAGAACATTGTCCTGAATTGCTTCCAAATGCTTGATTTTTCTCCCCTGAGATAATCAGCTTTTCACTGATGTACCCCAAAACTGGGAAGTATACATCCAAATAAAAGCATATAGACATCAAAATGTTCTGAAGCTTATGAAATAAGTGACAAACTCCTTGACATTTTGCTGAGAGAACTTTTTTTTTCAAATCAATCCATAACAATGTTCTCTCCAGACCTGGTCCCCATTCATGTTTTTTTCCCATTCCAGCTTCTTGTTGCATTGAATCATATCATGTTACGGTACAGGTGGTGTTTCCATACATACATTTTGCCAGCAACTAAAAGCTAATTTCAGTAGAAGGGAGATTCCCTCCCTATAATGCCTTCAGCACCAAGGACTCCACAGATGGGATAAAAAATGAGCAAATAAACAAACAAGCTGAAGTTTCTGCGCCAGAAAATCAAGGCATATGAGCCATCGGAACCTCTGAAATTAAAACAATTGCTGTCAAAGGTCAGCTTTGCTTATTATTCATTTGGGTTTGTCCTGTCTTTTCAGAATTGCTAAATATTCAGTGTTATTAAAAAGATAGGTAGAAACCATGATAAACTCCACAATTACAATTAAATATGTCAACGATGATTTATCCCTGTAGAAATCTTATGCTGTTTCCCATAGTATGTAACTGGCATCCTTTGTTCATGCAAGAACTTAATTTGGGTTGGCAAGTTCTGTCTGATATCACCACGTTTGCATGTCTCCACACCTTCATCCATGCACTCAGCCCAAAAATCTGAAAAGGAACTATGTTCCCCTGAATATGATTAGAATGCTTTTGATCTGTTTCCATGACACCTCAGTGATTCATTGGGGAACACCAAAATGGGATTAATTCACCTCATTAATCAACAAAATAGAATTAGCCACTCATCCCTTGGGCTAAATAATTTCACCCAGTTAGCCATGTTGTAGGAACTGCTGACCGTGGAGTTAACAACACATTGATTGATTCATGGATGGATGAATGGATTATATGCCATTCAGTCTGTGTTGAATCTTAGTGACCACATAAATAGATTTTCTCCAGGACAATCTGTCCCCAACCTAGTCCTTCAGGTCTTCCAACAGTGCACCTATTGCTACTGTAACTGGGTCTGTCCACCTCGGTGCTGGTCGTCCTTTTATTCCCTTCCTTCCACCTTTCCCAGTCTTATGGACTTCTCCAGAGAGCTAGGTCTTCACATTATTAACTAACCCAAGGTAAGGTAAAAGTTCCCCCCGCACATTTGTGCAGTCGTGTCCGACTCTAGGGGCTGGTGCTCATTTCCGTTTGTTAGCCGAAGAGCCAGCGTTGTCCGAAGATGCTTCCATGGTCATGTGGCTGGCATGACGCATGTGGAACGCTGTTACCTTCCCACCAAAGTGGTACCTATTAATCTATTTGCATTTGCATGCTTTCGAATTGCTAGGTTGGCAAGAGCTCGGGCGAGTGTGGGAGCTCATTCCGTCATGCGGGGCTAGTGATTCGAACCTCCAAACTTGCGATCTTCCGATCGACAAGCCTGGAGTCTTACCCGCTGAGCCACCACGCCCCTATTAACTAACCCAAACCTCTCCCAAGGGGCTGACTGTATTATCTGTGCATGGAACATGGTCTGTCTGTGACAAAGAAGGCCAGGACATCCCATTCTGGTATTTTGACGAAGCTACATCAATGGGTTCCTGTGATGGAATGTGACCCTGAAGGGGAGGGTGATGTTATGGAGCTAGGAGCTGAGGGGGGAGAGAGCGCATTCCAGGCTGATAAGTGCACTAACAGTGTGGAAAGTGGAGGGGGGGGGCAAGGAAGAGAGTTAGGCTGGCTCTGCCCTGGATTCCCAAGGGTATTTTTCCCCTTATCTCAGTTAGGAACATTTAGTTTGGCAAGATTCTGTGTATGGTAGAAACAATAAAGAACTAGAGTTGAATTGCGACTCAGCGTTGTTTCTTAGCCATTAACCCAACAGTTCTTTCCCATGAAGCATGTACCTCTTCATTATGCTTATGCATAGAGGAATGACAGTGTTAAAAAAAAGCAATGTAATGTCTTACATGAATAGGCAATGAGATACGATGAGACATTTCCTGAGCATCATCCTCAGGAAGACATACAGCCATGGATTGCTAAACTGGCTCATAATTCCTTTTCCTGTAGCTGGTATTAAAAGATAGAGAATCCTTCTCACTTCAGAAATAGGAAGGAGAGACCTGTGGGATTTTTTTTTCTGTGCAAAGTCTCCTGCTGTTGACTGGAGAATTAGATAAATAATTCTAGGAGAGTTTGGAAAGGGCTGAAATGGATGATGGAATCTTAGCCCTCGCAAAAGGGCTGCAGTGCTACAAACCAAGGAATTCTTGAATGAAAGATATAATGGAACTGTTAATGCTTTTAGTGCCCAGGATTTTTTTTAACCAACCAACAAACAAGCAGAAATGAAAACCAGCTCGGTTAATACATTTCCATCTGGGATTCCTGCTGCTGTCACTGCTGCCGCTGTACAGATATGAAAGATCCATTCCCCAGGACTGCTAAATTGTCTTCACTGTCCTGTAGATAGGCAAGCTTATCTTCCAAATGCAGACGGGAGTATTCCTCCAGCCAGCAGAGCTTTTGTAAAGGAATTCTCCCTCCTGCAATTACATCTGAACTTTTGAATTGAGAGGCCCCTCTGGCATGCCCTTGACCTTGCAATTCCCAGGGTCTATTTGTTGAAGTACAGAAGCAGAATGCAGAAGGAAGGTGAAAGGAGGGAAACTCATGGTTTTCCTCCTCCACCTCCTCCTCCTCCTCCTCCTCCTCCTCCTCCTCCTCCTCCTCCTCCTCCTCCAACTTTGCTCCTCTATTATTCAAACTGTCTTTGGAAATGTGCACTCACAAAATAAGGGTAGAAGACAGAAAGGTAGACATAGGTCTCAGAGGAAATAACCAAGCAATTTTCACTCAACTGAGAATGAGAGAAATGTGGGATACACTTCCTCCAGAATGATTTTCTTTCTATTCTAGGCTCTATTTCTTGATTCTGATAAAGGGGAACTCATTTTATTTGTTTGTTTGCCCAAGGTTTTTTTTTACTGCTGCAATTGACACACTCTCAGAGGGTTATACTCTCAACAATAAAACATCCACAAGAAACAACCAAAAAGGGGGGGAAAGTGATGTCTATAACTCCAGATCCTCTTAAGCAGTTCTATTTTTAATAATTTCATGAAGGCTAACAAGGTAGGAGCTGAACAGGGAACAGGGACTTCCATAGGATCAGGACCACCACAGAAAAATGTCTGTGGGCCTCCACCCTTCCCCTGCCACCCACTTAGTCTCCTACAAAGGGAGAACTAGATTTTTTGAGACCTCTGCATTGGAAGGATCAAAATTGAGTGGCAGGAGACAGTTCTGAGATACCTCAGTGCCTTGATGCATGCTGGACCACCGGGAATCTCCTTAGTCCTCTTGTGGTCAATTCTATCAGAAATATGCTGTTATCTTGGAATTTGACAATAATGATATGTTCAATACAATGCATACGGTAACACATTCCCTTCTATCTGCATTGATCAATATCTCATTATGCAGACAGAATATACATCAAACAGATCCCAGATCCATGGCAAAGAACTGATTTGTGGGTTTGTCACACTTTTGTCAACCCAGAGTTCTCACTCAAGGCACAAATTACCAGGCTCAAATGATCCTACTTCAGACACATTATATGAAGATCCACCTCTCTGGAGAAGGCTCTGATGCTGGGGAAGGCGGAAGGAGGAGAAGAAGAGGAGAACCAGCAGCAAGGTGGAGGGACTCAGTTATAGTCGTGATGGGTGCACTGTTGGGAGATGTGAAAGATCAAGTTAGGGATGGATTGTTATGGAGAAAATCTACCTATAGTTGCTAAGAGCTGACACCGACTTGATGGCACATAATCAGTAAATCACTCTTTTGACTCTAGTAAGAAATCAACAAATGCACTGACATCATGGCTGATGTACCATCATCATTACAGCCAGGCCCTTGTTCGATTGGACCCTGCCAGATCCTTTTGGAAATCATCTATCATCTTCTCCACTCTCTCTTGAGTGAAGAGATCTTTCCCATAAGAAAACCATTATTCAAATACAATGCATGGTTGTAAAGAGTCCACTAAGAAAATATGTGTGAATCTCTCTGTATTGTCAGTCTTTGCTGTATGATCAGGTATGAGTTCAAGGTCCCTTCCTGAAGGTAACTAAGGATGACAATTTTAGTTACTAGGTAACGAAGACCTAGGTAGCCTATAAAAAGACCTAATCAAGTACAACAACAACAGTTGCAATTAAATTATGTTAACGACTTGGGTTTCTATATAACTTTGTATACTTTTGTTCTTCTCAACAAAGAGAACGTGGGTTGCATTGTTATGCTTTGGTGGGAACAAGGCCAAAATATGAGTATAAACAGTGAAAGGATTTTTTTTCTAAAGTTATGACATTGAAGCATATATATTTTTTTCTGAATTTCTTCTTAGAAGAAGAATATGACAACATATATGATTTTCTTTAAAAAAAGAAAATGTATTCTTCTTAACTCTTAATTAATTAAATGGTTAATTCAATTTGCAATTCTATAACTGTGATATTCTCTCTAAGCCATTGGAATAAAAGTACTTGAAGAGGCATTTCTATAGCTGACTTGAAGTTTCATTATGAAGTTCAGCTTTCCCCAGCTGAATGTTTTCCAAAAGTGCTGGACTCTAACACTTACCATCCTTGGGCAACATGGTCTGTAGGAATTGTAGTCTAACACAAGGGGAAATCACCAGGACTATGAAGGCTCTTTGATTTGATGGGGAAGGAGACTTGGGCATACGATCAAGCACTTACTAGTTCTGCTATATTATTTATTTCACTGGGGGGGAAAAAAGAAGTTAAAATCACATCACGTAAAATCCAGTCTGGTGACTGTACAATGTTGATCCAGCACATAATAAATGGATCCCACATAATTTTTCCAACTAGTATTGACTCTTAATATTTCTCTATTGTCACAATATATTACTCAAATATAACTACATTAATTAATAAACTACATATCAGTATATTAGTGCCAATATACTATCACTAGGATATAATGCCAATCAATCTGTCATGCCATGGTGTAGTGAGACTAAACTGTTTTATGCCACAGAGGCAGAACAATTTGCTCAGAAAGATTCCAGCTTACATAGCACATAGAGAAGGACCACAATGAATAGTTTGAAGAAATATGAAACTCTAGTTTCCCTCTGAACTGAAGGAGACAGCACCACCTTGGTGTAAAACGTACCAGGAGGTGTAAGAAATGTCCTGGACAAGCTTTGTTAGCAGGTATAAAAGTGTATAAGAAGTTAGAGAGAGCCTCAGAGGTGACCTTGTGAAAATATGCAGAAACAGTTCCAAAAACAAAAATGTGCGTCAAGTCTGGGAAACTTAACAGACAGTGTGAAAAAGATACTTATCCATAGGGGTATAAGAGGAGGGAGGGGAGGGAGAACACAGTTCCAGTTAGTCCAGGTCAGGAAACAGACTCCACAAGGCCATCTGGATCTATGCTTTATCATAATAGGGTATGGTAAAAGAATCTCCCCACTACAGAAGTGTAAAGCTGGTGAGTAATCCCATAGAATGAACATTCAGTGTGGAGACACCCCACTTTGATTCTTGTGGCCAGCTAGACATTAAATTATGAAGCAATGCATGGGTATATGGCTATGGGAAGGCTTTTAGTTCAAAAAATGAACAATGAATGTTGTAAACCTGCATTGGTTTCTATGTGTATGAGTCTCTGGATAAAAAAGAATAACAGGTAGCATCACAGATGTTTCCCAGCCCTCAGCGGCACTGTCTGCTGTGTCTGTGACTTGTCAAAAATCTCTCCATTTCTTGGTGGGGGGTCAGTGAGAAGATGGTGCATTTCATCTAGTGGGTGGAGTACAAGTCAATCTCTACAGTATTCAAGGTGGCAAAAGTTCTTGGCGACATTGCCTTGGCTCATATTGGATGTGTCCACTAATAAAATAAAGTTATATCATGTGGCAGTAAAAGGTACCCCTCCACACACACATGAGCCGCATTCACTGCCAGACCTATGAGATGTCCCCCATACATGTGAACCGCTTAGAGACCCCTTGTAAGAAAACATTCACAGGAAGCTGAATTGACCCTGAGTGGTGACAGGGGGGAGAAGCAGACAGGGACCAGTGGCCGGGTAAACCACATTGTTTATATTCTCGGACCATGTCTCAAAGATAGTACGGCGAGCATGCTGACCTAGTAGGAAGGGATAAATAATCAGAAGGTCACCCAGATGGGTTTATCAAAATCATTCCGATGTCATGCTGTAATTTACACGGTGTCTGCCTTTTTCCTTGTCTTGTCTTTGCAATGTAGTAGGCCAAAGTTATATAAACTCTGGTTCTGCTTTTGCTCAGGGCTCCTCAGCAAGCTGCTGATGCTTTTCTGGGAGTCTGGTGTTCACTGTTTTATTTATTTATTTATTTATTTTATTTATTTATCATATTTATACCCCGCCTATCCCTTCCCTAATGGAGGACTCTAGGCGGCTTACATACATCATATTCATATATTTATACATTTCATACATAGTACAGTTTAACCGTGCGCTAAGGGAAGGGGTAGGGGAACCGACTCTTCTGTGGGTACTGGACTACATGTCCCAGAATACCTTGCTTCGGAGCCGGCTGCTGACGTCCTGGATGTTGCTGTTCGGGATCCGTCATCTCCGCCGCCATTCATGAGGTCTTCTCCGTTCGGTGGGTGACCCCCGACAGGACGCCAGCATATTCTCCCACTTAAGGTGGTACCCATTTATCTACTTGCTAAGCTTTCGAACTGTTGGGTTGACAGGAGCTGGGGCGAGTAACGAGAGCTCACTTCGTTACACGGGGATTCAAACTGCTGACCTTCTGATCAGCAGTCTACAGCTCAGCGGTTTAACCCGCTGAGCCACCGCGCCCCTTTTGTTGTTTGCATGCCTAATAAAATTATATTTCATCTTCAAAGTGATTTGGTTGCTTTAGGAGAGCAAGGTTTTGGCCACAACAATTGATTGGCACAGGTAAGACCTCTAGGAAACAACTCACAAGTCAATATCTTGTTGCACAGCATTTGTCAGCAATGGGGAGGGGGGATTGACATCCACTCAAGCTCATAGAGGTGGAGTTGGCTTTTAATTAATCTGATTATTCTTAACAGATTTTGTAAATACGAGAAACTGGAGGTAGCACTTGACTTGGAATTAACTCTAATGAATATGACAAAGGCGAGATGGGATTGCAGCTAATACTGCTAACTGTGAATTAAACAGAAATGTTGTAGAATTATGAAAGGGTGCAAAAGGTTCAGAAGTGAAATGAAGGCTGAGATTTTTTTTTCCCAATCTGCAGAAAACATTCCTCTAAAATCTATTATACAAGTGGTCCATTGGCTTCTGAGTCTATTCAAGGCATATTATATTTATAATATAAATATTATAGTATATTTATGATACTGTTATCATAATTTTTTAAATTTATGATAACAGTATCATCAGTGTGAACAGTTGGTCAAGTGTCTTGCAGAAACAATATGGCAATTAGAATCAGATAAGCATTTAGGAGTTTTATTCTCCTGCTCACCCAGAAAGAATAGTATATATTATTATGTAGCATTGGACTATGCTTATTTTACTGTGAATACTACATTTGGAAAACGGCAGGCCTCAATGCATTATTGCGATTCTGTAAATTATGGCTCTGCTCCCAGAATGGGCCAATGGAATGGGAGTAAGTGTGTCATGCAAGCTCCAGAAATGACTCAGTTGATCCAGTCAATTAGATGTATTCACAAACAGTACAAAAGTAAAATTAATTCCAGCTATTCAAATAAATCCTTCCGTGTCATGAACTGCTGGCCAGAGGATAAATTCCTTCTGACATCTGTGATCAAAGCAAAGTCCTAGAAAGGTCCTGAAAAAAAAAAATTGGACATCTCTAGACACTCTGTCTCTATGTCTGTTGGTTTCGACCCACTACCACCACCCCAAAAATACACATGGAGTACAATTAGGCTAAAAGTGGGTAGCTGGTGTGCTTCCCCCTCAAAACCTGTGTGTGCCCCCGAACTCCTAATTCTACTGATCTCTTTTTTCTCCTCTGGAAGAAAAAAATAAAATAAAAAGGCAGGAAGAGGGAAGCAAAGTGGTAATTCCCAAAAGAAGTGGGAAGATTAAACACGACCATGGCATGGCAGACTTAGACATCCCTTGGCAAAGTGGGTCAACTGAATTGCCACTTGTACTGCGGGAATGAGGCCTACATTAAGCTGTTCCTTATTTCTCACAGTGTCTTGAATTTCCCTTAACCCATTTTTTTATTTATATTAATGCAATGAAAAATACTGATGGTGCAATTCACTTTATCGGTATGTTAATGGGAACATTTCTAATTTTGCATTTTTACACAGCTATGCAAAGTGAAGACCCAGTTATCTTTTCTAAATGTGTGTGTCTCCAAACTCTGTAATGCCATTTCTCCAACTGAAGTATTGCATCTAAAAATTTACTGCAGGGGAAAGTGTGGATAAAAATGAGTGTGGATAAAATAACATCCAAGGCAAGCAAGCAAGCAAACAATAACAACAAAAATCCCTTGTGCAAAAGGAATTTGGTAAAAAAAAAAAGTACTGATTTGGAAAAAGTATATCCCATCTCTAGAACATATCCACAACATCCCAATATCCACTCTCTTTTGGCATTTAGAAACAGTCTCTTGCTAGTTGGTGGAAAATGGAATGATAATCTCACCTTATTAGCAAACATTTCAGAAAGAAATAGCGATGGTGGCCATATTGTTCCTGACATCTAAAGATGTACAGATTAAAGGCTTGTTAAAAACAGCCCTTGACATGACAAAACATAAAGGCTTTGAAAGAGACATTGTGTTAATTTATGGCAGAGATGATGCATGTTTCATGTTAAATTGCCTAGAAGGTAATAACACACTATAAGGTATTGTAATGATCCCATTGAAACATCATCACATCCTTCATTGTCTTTGTGCTTTTGATGAAGTCTCCTTTCTCACTTATGGCTATTTTATATGATTCTGTCCTTTCAAAGAGAAGCGGGGGAAGCTACTTCACACAATGGCAGCTGTGAAAAGGAAATTGAATGCTTTTACTCTATATGATACTCTGGGTGGTATAATTAGACTTTCTTCAAGACAACTCAAAATATAAACTCAATAAAAATAGCTAGATTAATTTGAGAACCTTTTTCGGAGACCCATTCAGTCCATTACCCTGTACCAATGTCATCTGGAATGCCACTGTGTCCCCTTGCATTTCAGTGATCTTTTGAACTCCACCTACCTCTCGCTACACCAGAGCTTTCCAAACTGTGTGTCAGGACACATTAGTGTGTCGGCTGCAGTGTCTGGGTGTGTCGAGGCTGCTGCTGCCTCCGAGCCCTGCCAGGATTCCACACAGGTCCTAGTGCCTGCCTTGTGCCGTGCTGCCTCCAAACCTGCTGTGATTCTGCACAGGGCCTAGTGCCTGCCTTGTGCCTTGCTGCCTCCAAACCTGCCCTGCCAGGATTCCATGCAGGTCCTAGTGCCTGCCTTGTGCCCTGCTGTAAGAGTGTGTTGCGAAATGATGCCCTGCCGCAAGAGTGTGCTGCGAAATGAGGCATGTCTAAAAAGTTTGTCACCAACATGAAAAGTTTGGAAAGCTCTGCGCAACACCATTCCTTTGCCTCCTAAATTGCTGCTCAACTATCTTGGTTATTGTGATAAAATTAAAAAGGAGGAAGGGAAGAAGTCTAAATTAACACACTACCAAGAAACTGTTTTGGGGTTTCTCAAGAGTTTTTCTCCCATGCCAAAGAGGTTTCTCGGATCTAATTTTCAGGGTGCTTGAGGACCTAGTATTGATTTTTCTTAAACTGATTTTCTTCTTGGAGATAATAGATAATGGTATTGCTAGTGTTTTGGAAAGGTTTGTGGACCAATCTTTCCTTCTTCCTGAAGCCTCCCTGGATGCCTAAAGCTGCCCTTGATGCTCTGTACTGGAGGGGAATATAGAGATTTCTCCTTCTCTAGAGATAAATAAATGGAGAAACTTGTGCCATAATAAAAGCCAAGTTGGAGAAGAACCTTTCTGAACTTTAATGCTTCCAGAAGAAGAGATGCAGTACTAATATTTACACTGATGAATGAAGAAATGCCCTTTTTGCCCCATCACTTTTCAACCAATACACTTAACTAGTTTAAGGAAGGAGAACTTTTTTTTCTAAACAGCTAAACCCAGGTTGAGGAGAAAGAGTTCATTTTAGGTAAAGTAAAGGTAAAGGTTCCCCCCGCACATTTGTGCAGTTGTGTCTGACTCTAGGCACTATGCTCATCTCCGTTAGTTAGCCGAAGAACCAGTGTTGTCCGAAGACGCTTCCACAGTCTGTGGCCGGCATGACGCGCGCGGAACACTGTTACCATCCCACCGAAGTGGTACCTATTAATCTACTTGCATTTGCATGCTTTCGAATTGCTAGGTTGGCAAGAGCTGGGGCTAGTGCGGGAGCTCACTCTGCACGCAGGGCTAGGGATTCGAACCTCCGAACTTGCGATCTTCTGATCGACAAGCCTAGCGTCTTACCCGCTGAGCCACTACACCCCTTCCTTTTATTTTATAGTTCTATTTTATAGATTTATTTTATAGTTTTATTTTATAGTTCATTTTAGGCCTGCTGCTAAAAAAGAATCCTAAGGATATTTTTTAAAATTTATTTAACACTAATTCACCCTGGTCAGCTGAGTTATATGAACAGGCCCTATTATATTTTACAGAGTGCCTTGATTCACAAAAGATCTGTGGGCTTTGAACAATGGGATGAAAATAAAGCAAAACACGACGTTGCCCTTTTAATGTTATTGTTTGAGACATGAATTTTCTCTTCCACTTTCTCTCTTTCCGTCACAAATTGGAGAAGAGGAAATTACTTAATAGCTCAGGGAGATCACCTCAATTAAAAAAAACCACAAACAATCTAAAAGCTGTCCACCTGATCATAACAATTCTCATTAATTCACCGTTTTGTTCTGAACTTTAAAAGAGAGAGAGAGAAAGGGCTTTCGAGAAACTTTGTCAACTATATAGCATATGTCAGGGAGGAGCAATCTTTTCTCAGATGGAGTGAAATTGTTCTTCTTGTTTTACTCCTGCCAGTTGTGGATAAAGTGAACCAGTTTGGCTTAAACTTGCTAAAGACAGCCTAGTTTGCATTCCTGCCTCTAGCTTTAAATGAATGGCCTTGGATTTCAGGATTTCTTTAAGCAAATCAAATGGGATTTGTTTGCTGACATTTTCTATCCTTGACAAATTCTTAGCTAGATTATCATTGACGTTCAGCCTACGTTGGTTAATCTTTGATAGGAAACCAAGTTTCCATGAAGAAACTCAGTATTCAGATGCCTAAAGTCCCTTTAAAACAAAGTTTTGCAGTCCATTTTGTGAAAGCTACAAAGCTACAACATGACATGATGGTTATTAGGGGAGAAAAACATACTAAAATCAGCTAATACTCTTGGTGCATGCATTGGAGGTTGCGGTTCTTCTTAAGAGTGAATTCAAATACCAGGCAAGAAAAACATGTATCTTGGAGATTAAATAAATCCAATTGACTTGTTGATCTGTTTAAAGCAAAGCTCTTATCCCGTAACCTTCAATGTGAGCATAATTTCATGAAAAGAGACACCCGCCCCCATCATTTTCATTTTGTTACACTATTTGCTCAAAATAAGGATTCAGTACGATCACATAATAGACTGACAATGCCAAGCAGTGAATAAGAAAAAGAGAAAAGAAAAATTAAGATCTATAGGGACTGATGAGAGGATAGGTCTGGAAATGAACTGGGAAATCAATGAGGTGGAAAGTTATAAGGATGACATTCCAGATGGTAAAAGCTGCAGCAGTGATGGTACTGGTCTCAGATACTTGGAAGCATTAAGTTAAAAAAATAGAGACAGAGAGAAAATGAGAGAGAGGGGAGGGGAGTATGTATGTGTGTGTGTGTGTGAGAGAGAGAGAGGTTTTCTAGTCTAGAACTCTTGGTTTTAATACAAAAAGTTGATGGATGGAGCTCCATCCTCTGAAATTTGAACTCAAAAGTTGTTCCAACTTTGGTAGGAAAACCATTTTGCCTGGAAAAAAAGTACAGTTTGAGAATAGATGACAGTATACCCAGTGAATCTGTCCATGTGTTAAGATCATCAGCAAGAGTGTCAGCCAGGTAGAGGTCAAAGAAGGCAACTGAGATCATGCAATTGAAGCCCCACCCCTTTTTATGTGTGTTGCATGCAGAACACATGTAAAAAGTGGCAGAGCTTTGACTGTGTACTCATGCATGCTCTCTTATCTTGACTTGTTCAAGCCATCTTCTCCACATGTCCCTGATTGTCCTATGTGTTGGCAACAATAAGTTCTGGAAGATTGACAAAATAGTCTTCTCAACTATTAGAAGGAACCTTGCACAAACCGAAGTCAGACAATGCCCAAGTGCAAACACCTGTTTTCTCACATTCTGTAATGTTATGTGGGAATAACCTTGAGAGAGGAGGGGAAGAGATGCTACCTAGGAAATGATCAGATAAAAGAGGGAGGAGCCCACTGCTGCTTAATGGTCAGAGGAATAAACTTAGGAAGAATCCGCCCTAATTGATCAGGATGTAAAAAGAGATGGTGGGAGATTTATACTTTCAAACTTGCAAGGTTCTGTTAATGCAGTCTTACATTAAAGTAGAATTAGCTCATCTGTTCCTATTTCCTGTCTGGTTTACCTGGGAGGGCTGACACATTCCATACCGAGCAAAGGTAAACATCATGTCTGTAATTCCACCCAATTTGAGCTCTGGCCCTTCCCAGTGGTGCCTTGTAGATCCCATCAAAATTAGGGGGAAACCTTGAAAGGAAATCTATCCCCCCCCCGCCCCCTGCATTAGAAGCTTGTCCTCTAAGAACTTCATTAGCAAAGATCTAACAATAGGGCAAACCCAAAATAGAACATGAGATGGGGGGAGTGGACATTGGTGGCTCAGCAGGTTAAACTGCTGAGCTGTAGGCTGCAGATCAGAAGGTCTGCAGTTCGAACCCCGTGCAACGAGGTTAGCTCCCAGCTCCTGTCAACCCAACAGTTCAAAAGCTTTGCAAGTAGATAAATGGGTACCACCTTAAAGTGGGCTAATTTGCTGGCGTCCTGTCGGGAAGTCGGCACCACCGGAGGAAAGGATCGGAGGAAGATCGAATGGCAGGCGGTGACGACGGACCCGGATGCAACAGCTAGAGGACATCAGCAGCCGGCTCAAGGCATCCTGGGAATTGTAGTCCAGAGCCTGGAAGAGTCGGTTCCTTACCCCCTCCCCTCACGCGTGGTGAAAATGGTGATTTGTGAATTGTATATATATGCTTGTAAGGCGCCTAGAGTCCTCCATTAGGGAGGGGATAGGCGGGGTATAAATACCACAATAAATAAATAAAATAAATAAATTACAAAAGGATGGGCATGTCTCATTACATTGATGCCTTGGGCCCTCCTCATACTGGCTCTATGATAGTATTAGAAACATCTTGCTTCCTATTTGGCACACTGTGTCTTCAGGACACAGGACACATGCAAATTTGACCCAAAAAACATGGACAATATTGCACATGACCATCCAACTTCATTGGCCTAAATAGTGTAGGTATTTGTATCAAATGCATTGAGATGATGGAGCTAGCATTTTCTGTTTTTTTTTTTTTTAAAAAAAAATCATTGTCCTGTTTATCTTTCCTTAACTATAGCTCTTGGTAAAATGGCAATTCTGTTTGACTCAACTTATAAAATATCCAGCAAAGTCGACTGTAATGCTGTTGACCTTTCTAAGGCTTCCACATAATGTTCGCAAGGGTGATATCATCAAATTCTTTATCAGCATATGTATGTGCTTTGTCCCCCCCCTCCCTGCTTGACATGTGCTAACTTTATAACTCCTAATATTGAAATTAAAAGAAGATGCAACACTCGTCAGCGATAGCATAACTCATTCAGTCAAGTGCACAAAGTGTGCACATCTGAATGTTTGCATGAGTGGGGAAAAAAAATCTAAAAATACTTTCACAAAAGGGAAAAGGTTGTACGGCACATATAACCCAGTGCCAACTCCAATTATAGGTTTCAGCTTAGACTATTATGATCCTGATTGGAGCAACATGAATGTGAGAGTTAATTGTAGGAAACATATTGCTCTGCTTTAAACGTGTGGATAATAGAGTGAATTGGGAACAAATGTTGATGCATTTCAGTAGGAAAGATGCAATTCTTGGAAAAGCACATTGGTGGATACCCTATTTATTGATTTTATTTCCTATGAAGTGTGGTATATAAGCCAGGCTAAATATTGTTTGTCTATAATTAAAATATAATTAGTATTCAATGCGATGCTCCTCAGACTTGGCCAGTGTTGTATTGCAAATTTTTACAGTCTCTTCCTTGACAATCTTTGTTTGGATGTACGTTGCTTTTCTGTTCCTGTGGCTCTTTCATAGACAATAAATTGCTTTGGACCTAACCCCTAACCCAATGTCCTACAAAATAATCAAACAATGGCAGATTTGATGGCAATTGTCAATTTGATATCAATTTCACTAATCTGCATTAATTTTCTAAGGTGAAAAAGATGTTGGGAGAGAAATGCCATTTGATTTGTACTATAGCCAAGCATGACAAGATGGACAAGGTTATATTCTGAATTATATTAATATAGGCCTTTACCTTAGGCCTAGTAAAGGCATTATAATCACATTCCTCTGCCTGATAAACTTCAGGAAAATTACCTATTCATATCACACAAAAGGGTACAGGAAAAAGTTATTAGTGCTTGTACACAAACCCTGACATTTTCTCTAACATTTGCATGTTGTCAAAGAGAATACTACATCTAAAGAGATGATTTAGAAAAAGAGATCACTCAAGGGTGATTCTATGTTTAGTTGGATATCCTCCATCAGTCGAATCTGTAGAATCCAGGTCTTCATTTATTTAAATATATGAGATTTGTTAATGAAGAATTATTTCCATGGACTGGTCAAGAGAAGGAAGGAAGGAAGGAAGGAAGGAAGGAAGGAAGGAAGGAAGGAAGGGAGGGAGGGAGGGAGGGAGGGAGGGAGGGAGGTTGGTTTCTGGATATCTCAATGATTGGATTAGATATTGGACTCTATATCTCAGATGTCTTCTGAATTTTCTTAGCAGCTTCATCAGAAAATCGTTGACACATGAGATTAAACCTGTCATAGACAGTGAAGGGATTAGAAAACTGGTACGATTCAGTATTTAAATTAAACAGATGTTACTAGTGCAAGGAAAAACCATCTAAATCTAAAATGTCCTCATTCATTTCTTTAGATATACTGCATCACCTAATACAATTATCCTGAAACAGAGTTTCATAGTGGCTGTCACTCCTTGGTGTACTTTCAAGTGGTCCTTCAAGTCATTGTAAAACAAAGCAGAACAAATAATCAAAAGATGAGTGTTTCTTAATGGCTTCTCCTAAATGACAGAAGGGGAAGTACAGTTTTATGCTTACCTGCAAAGTAATTCAGACTTTACAGTTAAGAGGAGGTAGGGCTGTACCTACAAGAGAAATATGCAAGACTGACATAACAGGGTTTACTTGAAGCTGTCCAATGCAAGCCAGAGCTTTATTCTGTGTGAAGTATTGGAATAGAAAGGAAGAAACTTCCCATTTACTAAGAGGTAATTAAGATGTAAGAATGCATTTATTAGAGGATGCTTTGCTTTGCTATGGGTTAGTGCAGAATGGCACACTTGGAGAAGGAGGTTAATTAATATGGATTTTAAATCATGACAAACCAAGTTAAGGTAATTACTTTTGTAGTGTAACTATATCATTATAAGGAAAACTTGCATCCAAATCTTAAGGACAGAAAAATTGGTTTTGACATTTGTTCTTTTGTTTTGCCATCTTTACCCAGCAATTTGGACTTCAAAGACATTTTGGTTGTTGCCAGATATAGATGAAAAGTGAGAGAGAGAAAGAGGAAGAGAGAATGATACTTTCTCTCTCTCTCTCTCTCTCTATCTCTGTTTAAGTTATCAAAGCAATCGCAGAGAAGAACTGAATCTAATTCTGCAAAGTAACAAAGGGTCTATTGTGCATAGAGGCATAAAGAGCAAATAGACAAACCTACAAAGAGCAGAAAATAATTATAGGGGAGAGAACTGTCATACATTTTTATGAAAATGAACCAGAAAAATGTGATGGTTCCCATTTAATGATTGTGTAGCTTATCTTCTTCCCTTCCAATCCTCCAGCAGAAGGTGAGATATGCCGTAGTTTTACATCATGGTTAAAATTGAAAAAAGCAAATGCACAGAATTGTGGGGCCAGGTAAAACAAGCCAAGCCAAGACAGAAGAAATCAGCCATCATCAGTTGGTAAACTAAATTTCTGGAAGTTTGGCATCCAACTGTTTGTCTAAATGGAAGAGTGTTTCCCTTTTTTTGTTGGGGGGGGGGAGTCCACATAACACAGTGCAAATTTAAGCCATGTGATTGCTGAAAATCAGTAGTTCAATTTCCCATCATTTGCAGATGGGAAAAACATAATTGTTCTAATGAACAGCACAATTTGAAAAAACAGTTTAAAAAAGATGACACTCACTAACCCTCCCATCGAAAAATATGTGTATGTTCACTTCATATCCTACCTATGTCGGTGATGCAACCATTTCAGAAATGAATCTTTGTTCCTGACCTTAGGATATTTTGAATTTCCAGCATGATAGCAAGAAGCATCGCTGCCATACTGAATTGGCTTTAACAATCATCACATTAGGAAATTTCATTGGCCCTATACAGGTAGTCCTCACTTAACAACCATTCATTTAGTGATGGTTCAGTCTTATGACGGTGCTGAAAAACTTCACACTTACAACCGTCACAGCGTCCCTGCGGTCACGTGATCATGATTTTGGTGCTTGGCAACTGGTTTGCATTTATGACCATCGCAGTATCCTGTGGTCACATGATCACCATTTTTGACCTTCCTGGCCGGCTTCTGGCAAGCAAAATCAATGGAGAATCTTAACAACTGGGTTTGTTTAACGCCCACGGTGATTTGCTTAACAACCGCCGCAAAAAAGGTCGTAAAATCGGGTTGGATTCACTTAATGACTGCTTCACTTAGCAACCCAAATTCCGGTCCCAATTGTGGTTGTTAAGCAAGGACTATCTGTAGTGTTGTGATAAAGCCAGTTTAGAGCAAGATCAGAAAACTCCATGGGGACCTAATACATACACTACAATTCTCTCTTCATAATTTGGAGACTGCGAATGGAACATGACGGCAAGCTTATATGGAAACTTTTAAGCTCAGATTTGGAAAGACGTATTTAGCCAAAGAATAAGGAATTGGGGTGGGGGCTGTGGTGAATTCCTTACATTCTAGCCCTTTTGTCCTTGATGATAGAGCCCAAAACCATCATCCCCTAAAGTATTTTCTGTCTAATTTTGCCAGGTTCTTCAAGAAGGACCAGAAGACCCTCACCTTGAAGTAATCCTGTTCCAGACTCCAAGGCAGCTGTTAGACTTCCACGCTTCATTTAGATCTTTTGCACAAGCAATTAAGAAATTAATTCAGAGGTTCATTACCATAGTATGCTTCCCTGCAGATACGATCTCCGCTCCGAAAAGAAGCAGCACTCGCTTTACAATCGCAGGAGAAGTCATCATATTCAGAAATAACTTATTGTCCCAACTGGTTTTTCTCTCATTTGTTTTCTTTGTGAATCTGAAGCACAAGTGCAGATGATTTAAGATTAAAATCTGACCTCACACCTACCTGGAGAGGTTGCTGACCTGTTCCTAAAGCTTTTCTCCTGGTTTGCACCCCCTTGTAAGGAAAGGAAGACATGGACAAAGAGCAAATCACCTTGTGCATTGTGTAGGTTAGAAAGTATATGGGGTCATATGGTAGGGAGCTTATAACATTTATGTCCATATAGAGAGAAGCATCAAGGTTGGTGAATGTATGAGTGTGTGCTTACTGAAGTAAGGAAGACATCTGAAGTCTGCAGTTCTATCAAAGAAGCTCTACTGCTTTGTGAGATGGCTATGAAATGCAAACCTCTGTTGACCTTCTTGATGTTCTTAAGCAGGGGTGGGCAATGTCAGGCCCGTGGGCCATATACGGCCCGCGGGGCTCCCGCCTAAGGCCTGCGGGGCTCCCGCCCACAAAACCCGCCCCTTCCACGTGATTGGCTCCCGCCCGCAAACTCCGGCCCCCAGTCCACAGAAATCCCAGAAACCCAGCCCTCCACCCCCCCCCGGTCCCCGGTTATAAATATCCAAATGGCCTTTGACAGAAAAAAGGTTCCCCACCCCTGTTCTTAAGTAAACGTGGGTGGTGTTTAAACAGGAGGTGAAGGCTATTTATTGGGGATGTACTAGATCAGTGTTTCTTAAATGTTCTGCTCTCAGGACCCCTTCCCCCTTTTAAAAATGATGGAGGACCCCAAAAGAGCTTTTATTTGCATGGGTTATATTTATCAATATTTGCCGTATTGAATATTAAAATAGATGCATTCGTAGAATATTTATTTCTCAAATCAGGTAAAATATGAAACCCATTTGATATTAAGATTAAATGTTTCTCACAAAACACCCTGTATTTTTTTAACAAATGAAAAAAATGTAATGAGAAGAGTGACATTGTTTAGAATTTTTGCAAATATCTTTAATATCTGGCAAATAATTTTGATTTCACAGACCCCTGGGAGGGGTTTGGGGGACTCCCAGGGTTCTCAGCTCACACTTTAAGAAATGCTGCACTAGATGATTTCCAAGTTTCCTTCCAGCCCTTGTGTTATTTATTATTAAATTTATACACCACCCATCTCACTATAAAAGTGACTCTGGGCGGCTTACAAATAAAACTATATTGTCCTACAGTTTTCCATGACTCTCACTGCAATAAATTTGCACTACTTTGAACAATTTCCAGCTTACCTGTGCTTTTGTATGTGTGTGTCCTCCTTATAATCACCAATTTCCTTTTTAACTGGAGTTCTGCATGTCGTAAAGGAAGAAAGGGGTATGGCAGCTTACTGTGAATATTCCACACTGTAGGTTCAGGTCAGATGGAGAATGATCAACCAAATAATTCACTAAGAAGAAAATCCTTTAACAAATATAAAAGCAGGTTCTATTTGTGAGTGTGCAACCTCTTGCTGCTCTTGATAATAGCATAGCCAAAAGCATAACAAATTCCCCACAGTTTATCAAAGTTCTTTCATATTTCGAAAATAGGAATGATGTCCTACTGTATTAATGAGGAACAGGTTGAGAGAAACATAATTAATAAACAAACAGTGGAAGGGTAATATGGGAAATCAAATTGTCAAAGCAATTTGTTGAGTTGTCCGCCAACCACATTTGGTCAATTCAGTGGGTGTTTTTAGCTCAATATCATAAGCAAGAGGAATTCTGGGTCAACGATGCTGTCTCTTCTGGTACGAGAAATCTTTACAGTCTGTATCCAGGCTGCATTGTTTGATCCACTAGACCAGAGCTTTCCAAGCTGTGTGTGGCGACACAAAAGTGTGTCACCACACACAGTCTGGTGTGTCGCCACACAACCTGGAAGCGCTGATGATGATCAGCGCTTCCGGGTTTTCCCACGGCGACACACCAACTGCAGCGCACAAAACTCGAAAGCAGCAGCAGCGCTTCCGGGTTTTTGCGCGCTGCCGCACTTCCAGGTTTTCCTGCGGCGACACACCAATGCCGGTTGGGGTGTCGCCGCAGGAAAAACTTTGGAAAGCCCTGCACTAGACACAGGCTCAGGAGTTTGCAATCCAGATGCATCCCAAAATTTAAAGCCACAGATGCCTTATAAAACATTTACAGAGGTCCTTCTTATCTCTCTTCTTCTCCCAAGAGGGCATCTTGCCAAGGCATGTGTTGAGTGAAGAAGGCTATTTTTCCTCTAGAACTGATCCTTCAATTGATCTCCCTTTGAGGCAATGACCATGGTTTCCTCTAGCTTGCATTCAAATGAAGCACCACATGCTGACAATACTGAGGCTTGAACATTTGAGGCCAACAGTGAGAACAAACAAGCCCTGGATATTTGTACTCATTTTCCAGCAACTTTGAGACGGTGCCAGTTTGGACATTATATCTTAGCAGCTTCCAACCTGGTGCCCTCCATATATATTGTGACTGCCAACCTTTGATATTCTAGCCAGCCACTATATAGCTGCACCATGCTGTAATAACAGAGATAAAGATATTTAGCATTGTGCTTATTTCTGAAAGCCCTCTGGAATTTGTCCAGATTGTACAAAAGAATCCTGGCTCTAGCTGTAAAGAATGTCTGATAGTATTTTGAGTGAATATTTTACATTTGTGATCTGCAAATAACTTTCTCAGAGCTGCTCCTTGTAAAGAATATATTCCATTGGCATTTGCCGTAATCAATGCATACATCAGTCCATGATGCGACTCACTGTTCTGCACCAGCCTTCCCTCAAACACACTTTGCAGATGGGGCGGTGATAGAAATCGAAAGAATAAATATTATTTCCTTTTATATATCCAAGGACAAATAAGAGCAAAGAGCTCTAAAATAAGAAATCATGCAAAATAGCACAATGGGCAATGTGTTTAATTCTACAGCTTTCTCGTCATCATGGTTCTTTCACCACTTCTCTTCAAAATCATTGAAGGCCATCAGCCTTGTTCATACATTGGTTATCCACCATTGCTGCATCCATCAAGCAGGAGAGATGCCTCCAGTGTGAGTTAAGCATTTCAGCACCTCCCTGAAAGCTGCTTTCAGCCTTGAACCTCAGTCAAAATTGAGCAAGGGGCAAAGGTCTAACCTCCCTGTCTCCATCCTGATTGCCCATCTACCTCCAAATCTTTTATCCTTCTTCCCCATCCATTTGCCTACTTTTTCACTCTACGGCCAGTAGTCTGAAGGATAAGAAGGAAGAGTTTACACTGGCATGCCACAACAATAAAGGGAACACTAGGAAAATTGGTTTTCCCAGAGCAGTTGAATCTATTGATACCACTGGGAAAATTGCATTTGCCAATATTGCTGCACACTTGGGTTCATGGCTGAAATAGCATGTGAGGGGTGATAGGTTGGGGAGAAACGTTTACAATGTCACCAGTTCTTAACAACAAACTAGGGCCGTAAACATATGACTGAGTGGCTATTTAAGGGAATAGTTGAAGATGGAACTAGATGTCTTAAGAACTTCCCAAAGATATTGGGAAAGGAGTCCATTTCCCTCTTTCTGTTAATAATATTAGGGACTCAGTAGGCTTGGAACGGAATAACCATAATTTTAAAGAGCTGCTCTAAGACAGCAAATACTGTATAACATTTTCCCAGAGAAGTTGGATTCAGCCTTGGTCAATCATACTTATGCATTGCTAATGCTACCATTGACTGATTCCATGAAGGTAGGATGTATGAGAATACTTACCTTTGACTTCCTACCTTACTCACTCTCCATGAGTTCTCAAAAGGTTCTGCTCATACAAGAAAACAGAGGACCATTATGAAACCAAATGAAAATGGAAGTAGCAACTGCTGATCAAGTCAAATCAATGGATTTCACATTGATCAAATTGTTATTTTCTAAGATGGAGAATATACAGTACATACTGAACATAAGTATAACTTAGAAGTATTTGCCAGTAATTTCATCATCTGTGGTAACTCTCATGTTCAAAACTGATCCTCTAAGTCAAAGCAGTCCCCTCATTAATTGTACAGTTGTGAGTGCTGAAATTGCATTCTCCCCTTCTTTAGCAGCTGATGCTTGCAAAAATAGATCTGTGGGTCAGATAATGGTGCTTGAGATGCCAGATGCTGTTATTAACTCAGAGGTAACACACAAGGCTTTTTAACAATAGTCCCTAAAACAGGAGAGTCAACAAGATATTGCAATATTGTATTGCAGCAATAGTTTCTCTCTGTGTGTGTCATAAAAGTATAAGATAAGAATAGCCCTGCTGGATCAGGCCAAGGCCCATTTAGTCCAGCATTTTGTTTCTCCCCCCCCCCATATATTGAGATTTATTAGTTATTGGATACTCTGGAAATCATTCCTTTATGAGATGGAACATTGGAATGGACAATTTCCACATTTACTCTGTCATGACAAAAGGCAGTGGCACAATTCCAGTTTTCCCATCCTTTGCTACTCCCTCACTTTTTATCTCCCCCTTGACTTCTTATGCTATTGTCATGAAATGTGTTAGGCATTATGCACAATATTAGATGATTGGAAGAACTTTCTGGCAGATGTAGATTAATTAGTTTCTAATGGGAAGGTGCGAGTGTGGTGCACTCAGAAACTATTTTTATTACAAGGCATTCTTTCCTTCCCATGTGGTGGATCACAACCATGTTCGCATCTGGAGATTAAGTTTTAATGAAACTTTTGTCCTTGTTGGTAAAAGAAGAGGAAAAAATGAATGGATACACAGATACCTCTGGAGTGCTCACAAGTAGGGGATGGAAACACATCTCTACCCCACCAGTTTTGGGAGACACCCTGTCCTCACCTCCAAGGAAACATTGAGTCTTAATAGGCCTGTCCTTTATGTCCTATTTGTCTTTTCTTTGTTGTCCTGAAAAGGTGCCATATGTGTGGGAGAAAGAGAAGACAATTAACAGCAACGGGAAGAGAATTTATAACCCAGTGACAGTGCCCTTCTCACACCCAGAATGTAAGAATCTGTGCTGAGGCTGAGAAAGAAAAAGGAACATCTCTACACACAAACACACCACTAATGGGATTATAATACCACTGA
This sequence comes from Charina bottae, assembly GCA_023362775.1. Lineage (NCBI taxonomy): Eukaryota > Metazoa > Chordata > Lepidosauria > Squamata > Charinaidae > Charina > Charina bottae. The sequence continues at coordinate 19,370,752 of JALMGJ010000018.1, forward strand.
TAATAGGCTTATCAGCTAAATGGGCACTTGGTCCATCATGCAAACCTTCCATGAAGAAGGTTCAAAGAAACCTCACCTTAATGAACTCTATAAAGGAATAAAGGAAGGCTGGAGGGTTTTTATCTCCGCTCTCAAGATTCCATCCTCTAATCCCTAATTCTTGGCATTACTACTCATGAAAGAATCTGTATGAAACTTGCTTCCTTGATTGGGCTCTGAAGTTTAGGAGCTTGGCAGACAGAGCTGAGTCAGGTAACAGACATGCCGTCCTTTTTGCCAAAGCCAATTTTCCTCCAAAACAAAATGGCAGCTGGGGATGACAGATCCTATCCAAGTCCAGGGTTATGAAAGTCCATAAGTTCTGTTTATTGCCTTTCTTGGCAAGGCATCATGCTGTTGTTGTTTGTTGTTGTTGTTGTTTACAGGCTTAGAAATATCCTGGGGGAGATAAAAGAAAGTGAGAAAGTTGGGAAAAAAATGTCTGTCACGTTTGGCATTTTCAGGGTACTTCATTGGTACCTTTGTCTTACTCTAAAAATAAGGTTTGCCAGCAGTCATCATTAAATCTTGCCTTTTACTCCACCTCCCCCCAAAAAGGAGGAAGTTGGGTTAGAGAACAGGAAGATTGTTTGTTAAATATTGCCCAAAGGAAGGAAATATTTATCACCATTTTCCAGAGCGTTATTGAGGAATGCTACATTATTCAGAAACTCATATTAAAATTATCATATTTTTAAAATGCAGCAATGCCTTTATATCTAATTATGTAAATGCAATTATGCAGATCTCATAGTCATTAATAATGGTAAACCATTATTATAGCAAGTTTCTAGGAGGTCCTATCTTATTCTGTTTTTGTTACCAACATTTTCCCTCTCCTTCCAACATTGGAAAGATTTAGAATCCTACCTGTATTGTATAAAAAGTCAAATGAATAAATTATATTAGTACCAGCAAAAGCTAAACAATATGTTCAAGCTTAGTTCAAAAAAAATAATAATAAAATAAAATCAGCCTGATGAATATCCTAGAGATTCCTCCCCTCCCCTCCACCCCGTCTCCTTCTGCTTACCAGTTCTCATTTATTTTATTGTCATTTAACAGAAATGCCTCAAAGTTACAAAATATAGAACAAAATGCATTATTCAGATATTTGTTTGCTAAAAAGCCATGGCATTTATTTTGTGGTTAGAAGAGGCAACAGACAATCTGTTTTCTATCAAGTTTTGGTCATATTTTTCAGGTTCTATGGTGCCATTGTATTCTACTATATTGCATCATTATAATAATTTCCATGCCTTGTGATGATCTGCTGTCATTGCATTTTGATCCAAGAATTAGAGAACTGGAGGTCAGCAAAGGTGTACCTTTGCTCAGTCTCCTGATGAGGCAGAATGCACAAACCTGTTTTTTTTTTCCCACCCTTCCTCTGATTTCCTTTTGCAATGTGGCAAAGCTTTGCTCTCTCGTGGCTCAGAGTAGAAATAAACCCAGTTCATAATCATCAGAGTATTACAAGAACTTCCCCTGGTCCCCCCACCCCTAAAAATGTCCCTCTCTACTCACAATGCAAAATGACATTTATGTGCAGTTGGTTTTCAATCTTACCAGGATGGCTTCTGTTCAATGAACCTTTCACTGAATTAAGGAAAAACAATAGCACCGAAATGGAAAGTATTATTGTTTTGTTGTTTTTTTGCTTTTTGTGGTTGTTCACTTTTACTTGGAAATAAATTCCAGGGCCTCTTACTTTTTGTTGATTTCTCCATGCCAGTTCAGATTCAAAAGTCATACGCCATCTGATGCTAGTTGTTGGAGAGTGCCAATAGAGGAAAAAATGCCCTTTTGAATGATCCCTAGACATAAATGGAGTAGCTGGTCTAGATCAGTCAGATTCTTGTAACATTTGTGTTTCATATCCAGACATTTTAATGGGAACAGCCAGTGGCATGCTTTGCCAAAATTATTCTATCTACCTCTTATTATTATTTATTATTTTATGGTCCCAGACCAATAAAACACGGGTTCAAATTTCAAAATACACAAAGCCAAACCTGAAACCATTCATAATGAGCAGAGGGTGCCAACCGACTTCTGCAAACATTAGCTGTTGCTAGAAATTTGACAACTTTTTAAGTGCTTTCCCAAGTTAGGTCTTGCAGAAGAGTAACCTCTTAGTAAGACAACAAAGATTTCTGACAATCAGGTTTATGAGTGCTAGATGCCAGGAGTGGTGCAATCTGTTTTCTATCAAGTTTTGGTCATATTTTTCAGGTTCTATGGTGCCATTGTATTCTACTATATTGCATCATTATAATAATTTCCATGCCTTGTGATGATCTGCTGTCATTGCATTTTGATCCAAGAATTAGAGAACTGGAGGTCAGCAAAGGTGTACCTTTGCTCAGTCTCCTGATGAGGCATATTCTTGTAACAATATATGGGTTCTTGACTCAAGCGCTATAGCTCAGCATATACACATGTGGTTATTGTACAGGAGACTAATATAATGCCAGAATTATTCCATCCACAAATGGACACACTGACCCATGGGGAGAATTAATATGTATTACTCCCTGCCCATAAAGAAGTGAATATTAGGAAAGTTACATATATAAAGCATATATTTGGGGCAGATACGTACATGTTTAAGGGATCAGAGGAGGCTTCAAAAAATCATATGGGACAGTTTCATACAAAGCAATGTATGCTAGAGAAGTTGGGCAATGCATTATATTGTTTAATTTCACTGTTCTGTGTTTTAATTTGTGGAGGGACAGAATCAGCCCAGCTTCAGGCTTCTTGGTAATTAAACTGTTCTCAAAAGGGCAAACTGTTAAAAATAGAAAGTCCTTAAAAATAGAAAAGACCTCATTTGATTTGGTTTACTTGAGCATTGATGCCTGCTTCTATAACATAAAAGAAACAATAGCAATTCTATAACAATATATCTTCTTCTACAAGTCCCATTCCTTTATCACATCATGCCTTTTAAGCATTTCTAAGGACACTTGGGGGTTCAAGACCCTCTTTTTAGTCCATACTTTCTTATGGGGTAGAACAGTAAAACACACAAACTTCCAATAACATAGATCTGAGAAATGTATGAATCCAACCAATGCATATTGTCCAGGTTTTTTTAATTATTATTTTTCAATGACAAAAAAGAGATATACATTAAAAATATGGACTGGCTTTCAAACAGCACAATCCCTAATCCCGACAATTGTTCAGTAAGGCAAGACATACTTGAATAGTCTTATAGCAAAAGGAGAAGGCAAGTTCTTTAGGAAATGATTCCATGAACTCCTCTGTTTCAGAAAAATGGATTGCATCATCTGAACCTATCTCTGTTGCTTTTATTTTATTAGGCCAAGCTTCACCATATCTAGCTCTGGAAAATGTTCTGCTTCAAGATTTTGCATATAGAGAAGGACAATATTTCCAGGAACAAGAGATTCTTATACATGACTTCTACTTTCACACCATCCTGTAAGTATGTTAGGATACCTGTAAGTATTTTAGGATTATAGATTTGTTTCTATTCTTCAATCCACATGGAAACAGGCAGTGGTTTGGTGGGGGTGTGAAAACTGCACCCCCACCAAAACTGTATATAAACAGGAAGCAAACCCCACACTCTCTCACACTGATGATGTTACCTAGTTGGGTAATGAAATGTCTGCAAGCAACCAGCCAAGCTCAGAGAGCACCAGGGACTCCACAGTTCAGTCCTTGGCTGCATGTACAGTATTCTCTTCTACTAGAATTTGGTTTAAATTAAGTAACAGGAAGACCACAGTGCAGTTTCAAAGGGCACTTCGATTTGAGTTTTGATTCAGTATTCTCCTCCCAAATGGTGGATTAGCACAATTGTTCCACTTTGATAGAGATGCTTCTGAGTATGGGCAGGGTCTCCTTTTAATTAGAGTCAGCAGATCTGCAAACTGCATTAAGTTGGTCCATGTTAATGGGTGCCAGAAATTACAGTGAATTCTCTGGTAAGAGGTTCACATGACATGGAAGAGTTAATTGACATGGAGGAGTTATTTTAACCCCAAACAAAACCAGGTCTGTGTTAAATTACAATGTTTGGCTGAGTTCTGGAAGCTTCTCAATAGATCTTGGGAGTTACATAATCCTATGTCCTGAGATTATGCTCTCTTGCTTTAATTACAGTTTAATAACAGCTCCTATTATTAAGAAAAGAACTCACTAGCAAGCTAGGGTTGTTACCAATGTAATGACTAAGCTGAAATTCAGCTGAATTTCAAGCCATTCCATGGAATTAATTGGTTATTCTTGCCAAATTAGACCCATATTAAGGTTGTGTAGCTGTAAACTTTGAAGAATATGCCTCAGGTAATGAAAAAAGTGAATGTCCCCTAGCAGTGAAAGAAAATTGATTGAAGAAGAAAGATTGGGCATTGGGAACCAATAAGCACTCAATGTTGATTAAGTGAGCAAATGATTGGGCTACCCAGTCTGCTGCAAGAAAGGGGTTATGGTGACATATGGTGGTAGGGAAATGTGCTTTAATCAATTTAATTAGCTGAAGAGTCAGCAAAAGCTTTAGCAGATTAATTGATGGAGGGCCAATGTGATAGAGAGTTATGCTTAGGATTATATGTTTGTGCACAAATATGAATATGGGAGAACATAACATAGTGAGAGTTGCCGATACCTATTCAGCAATAGATAGTGGAGAAAGAAGCCTATGGAGACAATTGTAATACACTTTAGGGTAAAGTGCCCTACATAATGTGTGATGGCAGGAATAGGGGATCTGTGCTTCCGTGTGTGTGTGTGTGTGTGTGTGTGTGTGTGTGTGTTTAATCATGTCCGATTCTTGGAGACTTCTTGGACAAGTCCCTGCAGTTTTCTTGGCAAAGTTTTTCAGAAGTGGTTTGCCATTGGCTCCTTCCTAGGGCTGAGAGACAGGGACTGGCCCAAGTCACCCAGCTGGCTTTGAGCCTAAGGCAGGACTAGACCTCACAGTCTCCTGGTTTCTAGCCTGGTGCCTTAATCACTGCACCAAACTGGCTGTCTTCCAAATATTACTAAACAGCTATTTCCAGCACCCCTCATATTGACCATGCTGGCTGGAGCTGCTGGGAGCTGGTATTCACCAACATCTAAAGGAACAAGGATTCACCATCTTTTGGTTATAGGGAGAAAAGGAAGGGCTTTCGTCATATGAATACCCAGGACAGCTGTCGTGTGTAGATGCAGAAATAACACGCCGAGGCCAGGAATCTAGTCTCTAGTGTTTATTGCATACCTACAAGCAGAAATCCTGCTAAACTAACAGTGCCTGAAGATTCCCAAGTATATCAGCTCAACCTAGGGTGGAGCTTTCTTCTGACGTTTGGGGAAATAGGCTAGGCTCTCTGAGCTGCGTGCTCGCTTCTTATCCAGTGCTCCGCCCTCCTCTCTGCTTCCCCTGACAACAGCTGAGAAATAATTCATTGGGTCAACCTTGTGATAAAGGAGAAAAATCAGGTAAATCAGAATCAATAGAATCACTGATTCCTACAGTCCTGTTCAGGCGTCACTTTCATGTGGTCAATCCAATGGTTGAGGAACCTCTTTGCCTCCTCTCTGGGCTGGCGGCGTGAGCAGAGAGGTAGTCTCCACATTTACAGCACAACTGACCGCAGTGGGAACCTAGCTCAATGGGATCACGTCAGCAATTGCAAAGCTTACATTGCAGCCCAGTCCAGAAACCCCTCTCAGCCTTATGTCTATGAAGGTTCTCAGTCATCCAGGTGGAGTTGTCTGTAGCTTGAATCATGTCAACTGGATTTCTATTTTCTCAGTGGAAACGTTTCGCTCCTTATCCAAGGAGCTTCTTCAGTCTGAGCAAAGTTAGTAAGGGAATCCTTAAATATGTTTCTAGGTGGCTGTGTGACATTGCACCTGGGGCTAGGTCATGGTTATTCTGAGATGTTATTTCTAAGACCCTTTATCATCTAAAGGAGGATCGTTAAGATCACCATGCTGCTGTTGAGGTCACACAGCCACCTAGAAACATATTTAAGGATTCCCTTACTAACTTTGCTCAGACTGAAGAAGCTCCTTGGATAAGGAGCGAAACGTTTCCACTGAGAAAATAGAAATCCAGTGGACACGATTCAAGCTACAGACCCTCTCAGCCTTGCTCCTACCTTTCCTCCGAATGTACCATGAGTTCGTGCAACATGGAGCTGTCCCACTGGGGAGCTCTTGCACAACCCTGGGAATTTCGTTTTCAGTCCTGAAAGGCAAGCAAACAACGTTCTGGTGTGTTGTCCCCTTTTGCACAAACATTTCTGTTTGACAAGGCTGGAAGTACTGCATTTTAAAGTCGAGAGGAAGAGTACAACCCACTTTTAGAAAGAGCTCTAATTAGAGCCAACATGCAAGGTTTCAAATCAATGCTGCCATGCCTCAGCGAGCGTCTGAAACTCTCTGAAGAGCACGCTGATGAGGACAGACAGGGAGGAATCTCCAGCCCACGGTCTGACAGAGATTTCTGGATGCCAAATGAGAAGTTGTTCATCAGTGGGCTTGGAGGGCACAGGGGGGGACATCAGCTGCCCAAATGGAGGAAAGGATCTCGGAAAGATTGTTTGAAGTCAGGAAGCATTTGAAAGTTCATACTTGGAATTCAAGAGACATATAAATGTAATTATCCTATCCAAGGCAGAACAAATGGCACAGACTGACTGTCGTCAACCAAGGACAGATCTGGAAGAAGTCTTCCCACTTTCCCAGCTTTAAACTTTGGTACTAAAGTGAAGGAGTGGAGAAATTCACCTCTGAAGCGACTGCATTGCGGCCTCGTGAGAACAGCCCTGCTGATGCTGAAGCTTGTCTTAGACTAGGTGGCTGCTCCAAATGGTTCTTTGTTCCATCTGATATATCCAGGAGACCTGAAGTAAACAAGAAGACGATCTGATATACACGGTTTGAAGAGAACTTTGTTGAGTTCCCATTTTCATGAGGATTTGCCTAATCCACACTTCCTAGAGGAATGTGAACACCGAAACTCAGATGGACTTCAAAGCTTTCCCTATTCGGAAGGTTGTACTGCAGTTGTCAAGTTATACAAAACTGTGGATATGAGCAAGTGCCTGCAAGAAAAAAGTGCATCCCTGAAAACAACAATCACACAAAAATGCATTATGATGGGGGAAGTTGCTTGGAAAAATGGGTGTGTTAGAGGAAAAAGAAGTGCATAAAGATTATTTGTGCATAAAGATTTATACACAAATGTATACCTTAGGAGACAAGCTCACAAAACATGGGATGAATTTAAAAATAATCACAAATAGATGCAGCAAACAACATTCGATAATTAAGAGACTGGGAGATACTGGAATGGGCTGGTTTGCTAATCTCTTAGTGAAAGGGTTAATACTGAGAAGTTTAGTGCATGGATATCTCTTGCATTTTATAATAGTGAAGGCTGTGTACAACATTCAAAACTGCTGTGGAATATAAGCAGGGCAGTTATTGTCTGTGTGTAAAGCTTCTTAGTAGCACCTAGTTGATGCTATTGGAAAAGGATGCTAAACTAAGCAGGCATTTAGTCTGATCCAACTTCAAGACTCTTTTTATGCTCTTATGGAATAGTAGATTTGATTCAAACCCCCCCCCCCCCCCCCATTAACTTGCTCGTGTGATCCAGGAAAGTAACTCTTACTCATCTGAGCCTATTTCATGTAGCTGTTCAGATGATAAAAGGAAAGAGCAGAATATCTGCCTCTGCATTTGATTCATTACTGAGACACTAATGAGCAGAGTTATGCATGGCTTAATTTTTTAAAAGAAAATTCTGAATAGATCTTCATTAACTGCATCTGTGTAGGTCTGTAGTTACATATGAGCAAGCAAATGATGCTGTAGCATTTTATTTGTAACTCCAAGCTGGAGGAAATAGGAACCTCCACCCTTTGCAAATGCTAGCCAGGTTGGAACACCTGTGTATGACTAGCAGAGAACTCAGAACTGGCTAGACCTCTGTCCTAAAGCAGGGCACGACTTAAGTACCATTCCTAACACTGTTCTTATCAACTATTTTTGCTTTCCACTCTCTGCCAATGCACTGGGTATTTTGTTGGCTGTTTCCATGGGAGAAGAAAAAAACCAGACATGCAACAGTTAGAACACCAACTGTTTTTCCATCACAAGATGCCATTGCAATTAGCATGTTAATTCTCCCCAAATATGACTGAAGTAATATCAACAAGTCATATTACCATATCTTGGGCAAGAGAAGAAATAATTTCCAAATTGTTTCAGTGTCTTCTGGGAGTGCCGAGATCTGATTTGAGGCAGAGCAATATCTTGAGAAAATTAGCCTCAGTTGCTGCTGTCGTGGTTTTCTTCTTTTTAATCTAGCATGGGGATGTCAGCCTATCTGTTTTCATTTGAGGAGCTTTCAGATTTATCATGCAGCTGGAGAACTACAGATTAGACATTCTTGTTCATCGATGAGAAGTGTAGGAGATTATGTAGATTTTCTGTTGGGTTGGTTGTTATGCTAGTAGCCAAGGGGCACAACTGAATCCATTCCCTTTCGTTGTATGATGATGTTGTACTTAAGAAGGGAAGATGAACCCCACCTGATTAGACCCATCACTCCCAACATTCTCATGTGCTCACACAATACACTTAATGTGGTTACTGAACTAACTGATTTTCTGTGTTTGCACAATAGATCCATAGATTAACCATGGACTGGAATGACAAAACACATCAAGGAAAACAGAAAGGAAGAAAGGAAGAAAGGAAGAAAGGAAGGAAGGAAGGAAGGAAGGAAGGAAGGAAGGAAGGAAGGAAGGAAGAAAGGAAGAAAGAAAGGAAGCCATGGTTAGGTCTAACAATTAGGTTTTCAACTGAGCTAGTTGGAAAGACAGATTAAACTGAGTTTTCATCTCCTTTCTCTTTTGAGCTGTAAAGACATATGTCAGCCCCACTAGGTAGACCAGGCCAGGAAATTAACTTCATAGGAAGGCTAAAACTGTCTTTATTGTGATGGGTAATAATAATAATAATAATAATAATAATAATAATAATAATAATATAATTGAAAGCCTCCTCCTCCTCCTTATACTTCAGTGAATTAGGGAGGTGCCCATTCTGAATGTTTCTGGACTTCAAAAAATGCTTTAACCCCTTTTGCCTTGGCAACAGTTCTTGAATATTTCCATCAAGATGTCAGTCCTACAAGGTAGACCAGATCAAGAAACAGACATGGCATAGGGCTAAATCTACATTTATTAGAATGGCTATAGTAACAGAATCTTTGCTTCTCCTCCTCCCTCTTTGATCATCATGTGAAGTAGGGGGTGCCTGCCTTAGGTGTTTTCATACATCCCTATCTTTGTATGGGCTTAAGCCCCGTTTTTCTGTTTGTTTGTTGCCTTGGTAACAGATCTTTCCTCTCTCCATCAAGGCCATCCTCTATACTCTCTACACAAGGTCATCTTCCTTACTCTCTACAGCACATGAGATACTTCCTTGACAGGCTTCCCTAGTTTCTTTTTCCCAATTCAACCCTCATTGGTTAAATAGGAAGGGAGAAGGGCAGTGATGAAATTTGATAAATAAATAAATAAAAATAAAAAATAGACTTACCGTTACTGCCACCACCCAAAAACACCCTGAAAGCCATGCCTGAAGTTATGGTGGTTTTTCTTAAAAGGCCAAACACAATTAAGTAGACTTATTGCTGCATCCCAGCTACAAGGACCAGTTGGAAATAATCCAGACATGTACTCTATAATAGTTGCTTTGAAAACCCCCAGATGAACTGTTAGAAGCAAGTATCTCCTAGAAGGAACAGATACATCAAAAGGCATTCATCATCTAAGCGTAACAAAAATGTGTTTGCTAAATAATAGGACTGAGGTTATGCAGTGATTACATTAGCTTAGCATCAATGGTCCTCTATTGTAGGTCATTTAACTTGAAAAGCCCTGGGTTGCTAATTGCTGTTAATATGCATTCATTACATTCACCATGACAACACATTTAAAATTGGTACAATGAACTGGAGGAACCAGCTTTGAAAGTAATAACTTCTTTTTTCCAACTGTTAGTGTGTAAATTTGGATGCATTTGAGTATCTCATGTTAGCCATTTCTCTTAAATTGTGATTTATTGACTTTTTCTGTAGTGTGCTAATTACTAAAGCATCATGAGACCTCAACATTCTCATGATTAGAGCAGGGTTAAAACTAATAATTACTATTTGACAGGCAAAATTCAGATTCTGGAAAAAGTTACATGTGTTTGTTTGTTTCTGTCACTATAATGTACAGTCGCTATTTGGGAAGGTGGAAGGAGGAAATTCAGTTTCAGGTTAAGTTTCCTTCTTAAGTGATCCTCTATTGGAATGGCAACAAGAACATGTTTAGATTTAGACCAAGGTTTTTTGCTGTCTGGGGAAAAGAATAAGATGGTGCCCTTTCTTATGCCAAAATATAAATGAATTAGTAATTCAACTTTCTTCAACACCAACACTAACACCACTAACACTGAGTGGTAAGGTTGACTCTGGCTATGAATCAGAATAGATACAATACTAGGCAAAACCTTTGTTTGTACATCTGGTCCAGGGAGCATTGCAGAATTAGTGGAGATATCACCAAGGCAACTAGGGTGACCTGAATGCTTTCCTTGTTCAGAATTTAATTCAAGCAGGTATTACAACTCCTTCTTTAATGCCGGTGGTAAGCAATTGTCCTGTGAAATGTTGCCTAATTACTATCTAGTTTGACTTTGCTGGAGTAGAAGCGAGAGGCAAATTGTTCTCTACTGAGCCTAAACTTTCGTTCGCTGCAGATGAAAAAACAAATGACAGAAGAAAGAAACAATGCTAGCTCATTGCTTTCTGTGAATTTAGTGAGTTTTGGTTTACTAGTTTAGGAATAAACTAGTAAACCAAAACTTTAGACGTCTGCTTCTTGGGAGGAGAGCAATGGCAAATCTTGATAAAATAGTTAAGAGCAGAGACATCACACTGACAACGAAGGTCCGCATAGTTAAAGCAATGGTGTTTCCTGTAGTAACCTATGGCTGCGAGAGCTGGACCATAAGGAAGGCTGAGCGAAGGAAGATAGATGCTTTTGAACTGTGGTGTTGGAGGAAAATTCTGGGAGTGCCTTGGACTGCAGGAAGATCAAACCGGTCCATACTCCAGGAAATCAAGCCAGACTGCTCACTTGAGGGAATGATATTAAAGGCAAAACTGAAGTACTTTGGCCACATAATGAGAAGACAGGATACCCTGTAGAAGAAGCTGATGCTAGGGAAGGTGGAGGGCAAAAGGAAGAGGGGCCGACCAAGGGCAAGATGGATGGATGGTATTCTGGAGGCGACGGACTCAACCATTGGGGAGCTGGGGATGGTGACGGCCGACAGAAGGCTCTGGCGTGGGCTGGTCCATGAAGTCACAAAGAGTCGGAAACGACTGAACGAATAAACAACAACAACAAAAGTTTAGGAATAATTCAGCGGGGTGGGAAGGAAATAAAGCTATTAATGAAAACTGGGGGCCCAACGTAGTTCAGGGACTGCTATTCGGTATCCTTTCTGAATGGTCTCACTGCTCACATGTAAAACTCAGGCTGATTCAACTCAGCTCGGAAGGGAAGAAGGTGTTTTGTGTGTCGGCCTGAGAACAAATGTGTTCGCCTCAGTAAGCAGCAGCCATGTATTTTAGAAGTCATGTTTGAAGGCCATCTCCAATTGTCTGGCAACACATCTGATGGAACGGCTAAACAAAAATAGCAGCTGTGTATGCACGAACAAGTGTAAACAGCAAGGAACATTTTTTAAAGCAGCTATGTGAACCTTCCAAAGGACATCACTGCTTTAATGGTTGAAGGAGGGCTTCACTCAGATGAACATGCTTTACAAAGCCCCTTTTGAATGCTTTGCAAGGTTTCTTTAGAAGCGGGCAAAGTGACCAGTGTGAGATCAACTTTAGATTTGGGGAGACTCCCTACACAATCCTGAAATTCATGGGGGGATTTTGGATGGCACTGTCTCTCAAACCAAGCTCAAACATTCTTATAAAAAATAAAACGGAAGGTGAGAAGTAGAACCACATATGCCAGTTTTGCTCTTAGAGGAACCCAGAGGTAGAATTCTAAGAAAAAAGTGCTTTGCTCAGCTAGAAAAAGTAGGGAAATCCTCTGATACTGTCTTATTAGCAAGTGCATATGCAGAAGAAAGTTACTAGTGTTCAACACATACTGAATATAAAGTTAGTCTTCCCTCCCAAAAGGATAATACAGATCAGGGTAAATAATTTACTGTGCTACACATTTCAATTTCTGGTGGAATTATTTCTTCTTTCAATTACTGAATATGAACCAGAAGGCTAAACATTCCACACTGATCGTTGTGTGGAGAACCAGCAAGGCACAAGTTGATATTTGAACTTGGTAAAACACTGTCAGCTTAACACCCAATGACGACATATGGAAGCTCCTTATAACACTTCGTTATTGTGTTCATGGCTGCATTGGCAGACTTTGTATTTAGATTGTGCTCCAGAGCCACAGATTCTAAGTAAGATCCTGGAAAGTGATGTTTGATGTTTCCCTCCTTGCTCCCAAACTTTGTTGTTTATTCGTTCCGTCGCTTCCGACTCTTCGTGACTTCATGGACCAGCCCACGCCAGAGCTTCCTGTCGGCCATCACCATCCCCAGCTCCCCCATGGTTGAGTCTGTCACCTCCAGAATATCATCCATCCATCTTGCCCCACTAATTAATTTAAAAAAAAAAGAGGGGGGACATTAGCAAAGACTTTTTCCCCCCTTAAAAACATCCAGCTGACCTTGGCTGATCTCAGAAGCTTAGCAAGATTGGCCTTGAATGTCCTTGGATGGGAACCAACTTAGAATTCCAGTGCTGTAGGCTAGATGGGGAAATTGGAAAAAAAAATTCTAGAAGAAGGTGATGGAAAACTAATTCTGTAGCACAGCCAAGAAAACTTCACGGATGCAGCCATCAGAAATCAAGCTTGGCCTGAGGGCATCTTTACCTTTCTATTTTAATTAGTATCATGGCAATGTAACTGAGAAGAGGACAGAAAGACTGCTGGCGTACAAAAGACACTTTTCATCAAATGGATTATTTGACATTAGGATACAGTTCTGTGACCTCATCTGTGAATTCCCTTTGTGATTTTACCCACTGTTCCTCCTATGCTGCTTCCTCCTGTTCTCTCTTACCTATCTTGGCTAACAATATTCAAGATGGAGAATCAATGTCTACTTTATGTAACACTCTACATCCTTCAATAATAGATTAAATAGTACACATCGTAGTGAACATTTGATTCTTTGTTTTTAATATTAATGTGGCCATAAGAAGGATGATGGTGATGATTAGGCATTTTAGATATGAACACATTTATGCCACAATGGCCCCCCAGTTGTAAGAGGGGAAATGGTGGGCTGCGTGTGGACATAGGAAACAGTCGGCTCAGCTCGCTAAAGTTTCTGTGCCAAACCCATGAAGTTTTAATTATGAGCAGTTTGAAATATTTATGTGCCTGGTTTTCCTTATTCCAGTACCGAAAATGAGATAAAAGTTCTTTTGAAATCCGATGACATAAAACATTTGATACTGACACTGTGCAGTTGCAGAGTTGTGAGTTAATTAGTGTGAGTGAATATTTATTTGCTTGTATTCTAATTCTGTCCCTTTGAGAGATCTTGAGCAAAAAAACAACAATTGAAAGAGTAATTTAAAAGAAATTGACCTATATTAATGAGTAATATTAACAGTAACTATTTTTTTGTATTTTAATCCCCACTTGGAGATGTAAACTCTCTGCGTGAATATCCCATTCCCTGTTAGTTTGATAGTCTTTGTACGTGAATTTTTTTCAGTAAAGCAGTCAGACCTTGAATGAAGATTCTTCAGGAAAGCACTGAATAATGTTCCTTGAACATGGAATAAGAACAGAAGCCAATACGAGATGGTGTCTTTCTCCATCTGGTGACATTTTGGAGAATGTGGAATATTCAAACCTTTGATTCTCCGCATCTCTACACAAAAGTATGCCGTCCATGAGCTCAGCAAGGTCAACCTTAAAAAGGGAGAAAAAAAGAATTTGAAGTAGTTCTAACACACACACAAGCTAACTCATAAATTGGTTGAGATGTACACATTCCTATAATCCCTGGCAGAAACTGATCTACTGCTCTGGGGAAATCATTTCACAGCACCCAATTTTGAATCCCCTGTACTTGCACAAGTAGCTAAAGCAACTAATCCCAATGCCACCTTCCTTTCTTCTAAACAATGTGCCCTGCAAAATTCCAGAAGGTAAATGCTAACCAAACACTGTTCCAGGAAGAACCAAGTTTAAATGCGAACGTGTCCAGTACTGCATCTATCAGCAAAGGGGTGAAGCAAGGCCAATGCCAGACATATTGAGACTGGAGGACTCTCTCTATGTTTACTTAGCTGGTATTTCTGTTAGGTTCCATCATGTTCCAGATGTGAAAACTGTAATATAATCAACTGGGATGGGTGTGGGACAGGATCCCATCCAGAATAGGTCTATGGTAACATTCATACCTCTCCCCAAAGGATAGCCATCATTGGTTCATTCCTTTGAGCATAATTCCCTGTTATCATCAATGGTCTTAGGCCCATGGTTGAGGACTTCCTTCTCTCTCAATCACTTGTCGCATGGATGTCTTAACTTTGTCTTTCTTGCTCTCTGGATGCATTCATAGGAAGTCAATGATATTAGGTATAATGGCAAATCTGAAGCCCGGGGAAATTTACATCCCAATTTAAAAGAGCTCAACTTTTAAAAGACGTGTTTATTCTCTTCAGACTTCTGCCTTGACGTTTATGCAATTTGCTTGATGTTTTAGTACATCAGTCATCCAGGATTACGTCCATGTAATGGTGCTCAGTGCAAATCCGAAAAAGTGATATTACATATTTTCATTCACATATTCACACTTCTATACATACATGTACACACATGAAAATCTCAATCTCTCTCTCTCTCTCTCTCTCTCTCTCTCTCTCTCTCTCTCTCTCTCTCTCTCTCTCTCTCTTACATGTACAAAGTAGGTGTTTTTTTTCCCCAAACACAAAGTTACTCTTCAAAGCTTATGTTCTTACCTGTTCTACTTGGCTAGAATGATGGCCAGCAGTTTCAGCGTTTAAGTTAAGGTTAAATACACAGCTTATTTTAAATTTTTAAAGAACACTAAAACAGAAACAGAATAGCCATGGTATTAGCCAGTTCGTATTCTAATCTGCAAAAATCAAATGCCTCAGACATCCCTGTATATATCAAGAGGACTAACTGCATGTAAGTGGGGAAGGCCCTACAGAAGACTATCTAGGTACTAAAGATCACTGCTTATAGTAGTAGCCACCTACAGTGTGAGTTAAGAACATAAGCAGGATCAGATCCATGGCCCATCTTGTCCAGCAGTCTGTTCTTATAGTGGTCAACCAACAGCCCAAGGAACAGCCCACCAGTCTCCCAGAAGATGTCCTTCAGAGGCAGCCCCTGGCCATTGATCCCCAGGACTACCATGAATTGGCCCAAACCCTTTTGGGCATTTACACAACACACTAACCAGATAACTGAAAACCTAGCATTAACCTTGATATATGTGCAAGAAACCCAACCCATTTAATTAGTTTATTATTTTTGTGGACCCAGAAAATGGGTTGATTATGCAGCCATTAGGGGCGTGGTGGCTCAGCGGGTAAGACGCCAGGCTTGTCGATCGGAATATCGCAAGTTTGGAGGTTCGAATCCCTAGCCCTGTGTGCGGAGTGAGCTCCTGCACTCGCCCCAGCTCTTGCCAACCTAGCAATTCGAAAGCATGCAAATGCAAGTAGATGAATAGGTACCACTTCCACGGGATGGTAACAGCATTCTGCGTGCATCATGGTGGCCACATGACCATGGAAGCGTCTTCGGACAACGCTGGCTCTTCGGCTAACAAACGGAGATGAGCACCGGCCCCTAGAGTCAGACACGACTGCACAAATGTGCAGGGGGGACCTTTACCTTTACCTATGCAGCCATTTCTCCCCCCCCCCCAACAAAAAAAAAGAGAGAATATCACCACAGAAGAGGCTGCTGATTTGCACAACCCAACGTAAAAAGCAGACCTCTGGATCGTTTTCAATATTAACACACCTGGTCTTACAGTTTCTGAACAAAAGCCAGTTTGACAAATGCAGTATGCATTTTAATTTCAGTGATCTGTATTTTAATTTGAAGAGGGCAGAACTGGGAAAAATCCCAATTTCTTACTGCCCAAATTGCTCTCAGAATGGCAAGCTGTTAAAAACAGAAAGACCCCATCTGATTCGGTTTACTAGAGCCTTGATGCCTGTTTCAAAGACAAAAGAAAAGCTACAGCCATTTGGTCTTCATTGCATAATTCTTCCAGGAGCATCATCTTCTTTTAAATGTTTTGCTCTTTGGGCATTTCTATGAATCTTTAGAAGAATCTTTGGCATGATCACATGCCTCTTTTCACTTCTTATTGGTCCATAAAGTTGAACATGTTGTAGGTCCAGATAATTTCCTCTTAATGTTCTGAAATCTTAGAGAGTGAAGGGGGGGAAGTTATAATGAATCTCCAAAGACAATTTCATTCTCCAAGAATAAACTGGAAACTGTTATTGCAAGGGACAGCTCAATGTTCCTGCAGCTTAGAAAAGTTTATTTCAATTGCAGGCAACAAAATCTCATGACTGCAAGGCAACTTCACTTAGCACTCCAATCTTGCAAACCAAAAGTAATATTTCTGGAATGAAGTGGACACATTTTTCAAAACAAACACATTGCAAAATTTGGGTCAGGGGGATGAAAGAAATTAGAACCACAAGGCTTGGTGGGATTCATCCATCGAACAATGTTCATGTTCTTCAGTTTCTCAGAAGCAACGTAATTGCCATGGTCATATACTTGTGGATGCATATACTGTGTCTACTTGCTGAAGTATTGCTGCCTGAAATCTTCCAGTTGTAGAATGTCCTGGACCCCTTTTGTAATGTAATGTCCATTTAATTAGTAATAGTTTGAATCCTGCTTAGTTAAAATCCAAGTGGGTTTTGTTCTTTCTAAGGTCAGCTCTATCAGGATGGTGTAAGATAATTATCAGGTGGTTCCCACATACAGGACCAAACTGAGGTCATAATAATCATCAGTACATCAGTAGAAATTATGGTACTACACCATTAGTAGTAATATGCTAATCTTATCCTTACCACCCTCCTCCATTGTAGTAATACAAATTAATGCTACAGTGGTATTAAGACTTGAGTGTGCAAGTTCTGTTGGCTCAGAAAGTATGCCAGATTTGGAGCACAAAATATTGAGGATACTCCAAAACATGAAGTCAGGACCCCCTTTCTGAGGAAGTTTTGGAGGTTTTAAGAAAGTCAAAGGGGTTCTCAAACTCATGCAGACTTAAGGCACCTATTTTGCCCCTTAATCCACCAACTCTAAAAAAGGCAAACAAATAATACATGTTGATCCTCTTTGCAAAGATGTGGGTAACAGTTACCTGTGGCTTCCAGCCTCAACGTTTTGCATCCTTGTTTTCAACCAATGGAAGGTCCAAGAAAACCTACCCATTAAGGGACTGTGGGCATTTTCATGAAAAGCATCTAAGGAGGAAAAGTTTGGTTATTCCTGTCCATGAGCCAAAGTCTTGGTTTATAATCAACAATCTGCATTTCTTTAAAAAAAAAGAATGTATGTGTTAATGTTTGGTCTAGTGGTCTAGTGGTTAAGGCAACAGGCTAGAAACCAGGAGACCATGAGTTCTTGTCCCTCCTTAGGCATGAAAGCCAGCTTGGTAACCTTGGGCCAGTCACTCTCTCTCAGCCCTAGGAAGGAGGCAATGGCAAACTACTTCTGAAATCTTGCCAAGAAAACTGCAGGGATTAGTCCAGGCAGTTGCCGAGGATCAGACACAATTGAAGAGCAGAAAAAAAATGTGTCAATGAAGCAGAGCTTGATCATATTTGCATAATCTGATGTCTCGTTTTCACAGTGGCTACACAAAATTTGGCTGCTGTTCATGTAATCAGATATTGCAGGTCGGGAAGAAGAAACTTTACCTAAAACTCCTCTGTTCTGCCTGGGTACTGGCAGTTCTTCAGCTGCCATTTTGGACCTCAGAACAATGAGCTTCCTAAACCAGTGACCAAAATGTATTACTTAGGTATCACAGATGTATTGTTTTCATTTACTTAGAAGTAACACAATCCAACTAAGTCAAGAGCATATAAAACGATCCCATGCTTTCTCTCCATTGTCTGTCTCCAAACTGGCTTTGGGGAAAGGAGATGCAAATGAGGAACATAAAACACATCCCAAAGCAGAATTGGGATTATACGTGGCAGAATTATACGTGAGAAGATTTTCAGGTGCCTTTAGACTTGCATCCACTGCCTCCATTTTTCCCCATTTCCAATCAGAGGGTGCATTGATTTCACCTGTTCACACAGTGACACCTCCCATAACTAATGGTAGCAAAACAGCTCTCTTATAAAAATAAATAACCAAGCAGCAGTAGGCAACAAGGTGAGTGCTTCAAAACTGATGGCCATCAGTTCTTGAAGGGCATACTTCTCCAAGTATGATTCATGGAAAAACCCCTAGAAATCAATAATCCTCCAGGAATGAGTGATAGCTCCCAAAGTGATGAATTCTATACTCCAGAAAAGAGTTCAAAGCCTTCTTGTGATTGGCTGTGAGCCGTTTAGACTGATGGAGGGGGAAATCCAGGAATCTTCAGGGGATAGCCTAGAGTCCCATAATTTTTGCACAGGTGTTATATGTAGTCTGTGGGTATTCATATGCAGTGGGATAACACAGCCTGAAAATATGCTTCTTACACAGTATAATTACAAGACACAGGAGTAACCTGCATGATACAGTTGTAGTTATACCCACCTCATTATGTGAAGAATTTTGGAATTTCCTATACCTCAACATTTTCCTTAAAAACTCAACAAAATCATAGACATCTGAATTGATGATCTGAATCAGAACTGGTCTAATCCCTGTTGTACACTGCCTTCTAAATCTTGTCATTTCTTTGCTCTTGTTAGAACTTACATTGATAAACATTATTTTGTGATTTTAAATTTTGGACATTTGATTGTACCGTGGATATTTTATCACAAATTACTGATTGTCACACCCCAAGGGTCAACTGACTATGACAAGCTAAAATTGAACCACAAGTAGCATACTTTCAGTATCAACAGCTGAGAAACAATACCAGAAACAGACTTTTGCTTCCTTTTCTGCCTGTGAGATCCCTGGATGCATCTGGATGGTCACTGTGAAATATGGAATGGACTAGGTGGATCCTTGGCTTGATTTTTATTTTTTTATTTTTTATTTTTATCCCGCCTTTATTATTTTTTATAAATAACTCAAGGCAGCGAACATACCTAATGCTCCTTCCTCCTCCTCTTTTCCCCACAACAACAACCCTGTGAGGTGAGTTGGGCTGAGAGAGAGGGACTGGCCCAAGGTCACCCAGCCGGCTTTCATGCCTAAGGCGGGACTAGAACTCACAGATTCCTGGTTTCTATCCCAGCACCTTAACCACTAGACCAAACTGCCTCAATCCAGTATGATCCAGTTTCAGTTCTATTCTTAAATCTTATATTAATCTATTTGTATTTCCCAATGAACATGAGATGAAAGAATATAAGGGAACACTGAATGGTGAAAATGAACATCCGGGAATGTCACCAAGTAATTGCAGAGTTTGCTCAAAAATAAATTGGGAGCTGAACAGAGTATCATAAAAAGTGATCAATATCAAAAAGAGAACAAAGCATCCTAGAACTTTCCTTGGGTCCTTCAGCTGAGATGGAAGCAAAGATTCTTAATTAGGGATCTATCAGTAATTATCTGTTATCTATCTAAAGTTCTAAATAGAAATTGGTAGGATGGCCTATCATCACTATTCCAAAATGACAAGAATACACACACAACAGAATGGACCCTCCTATCTGGATCCTTCCCTGCTTTCATTATAACCCTTTTTATGAGCTATCACTAAAGTCTCAGCTCTGGATGGACAACATAGTGATCTCCAGATAGGTGGGATGATATTGCCCATAATTCCATCTAGGAATTTTAATCCAGCATGCCCCCAATGTGCCACTTTAATTCCTGCCTAAAGCAACCATCCTCAAAGTGGAAGAATGGCCAAAGAAATTCATCTCAACTCAGCTTTAAATTTCCATGTGTTTCTCCAAGTAGGAATTTCAGACTTCTTTGGGAAAAAGATGGGAGACAAATATACAAATCCAATGGAATAAGCATCTTCCCCTTTGTAGGTGTTCCTTCATCTGGAACAATTGTTTAATGACCAATTGTCCACCAATTAACCTGGCGAACAAAAATAATTAAGTCTTAAAAATCTGTCGTGTTGCTACTACTTGTTGTGTGTGCAAGGGTCTGCATGGGACCGAAGAAGGATATGTTGGGAAAGTAACTGCTAGAGAACATTTCAATTATTCTGCTTGAGCACTTCACAACTCCAGAAGCAGCACTTAGCTGTTTTTCCAATGGCAGGGTTTGTATACGACATGATGCCCAATTCCTTATCTCTGTTTTGCAGAACAAATCAGTCATCTGCCACTGAAAAATCTATTACTAAATAAAAAGAAGGATCTGCAAGAAAAAAATTGTAATTGGTGGAGGTGGTAGGTAGGTAGGTAGGTAGGTAGGTAAGTAGGGACAGACAGACAGACTACTCCATCTCAATGTTTAGCATGCTAACCCTTCCTTTATTAATTTATTATTTATTTATTAATTAAATTTCTATGACCGCCCATCTCCCCCTCAAGGAGGGACTCTGGGCGGTTCACAACAACAACATCATTAAAATACAATAAAAAGAACAATAAAAATATAAATACAATAAAATCCAAGTGGCAGGTGGTTCTTACAGTGAAGCTAAACATATTTAAAATATTAAATATGTATTAAATATTAATAAAAATTTAGCAATCCAGCATGGAGTTTTTATAAAAACATACTGAGTATGTTTTGATAAAACATACTGAGACATCTGTGTTTTGAATAATGCACTTATGAATGCTTTACAGGCATTAAACTTGGGATGGTCTTTAGATGTGCCAAAGCCTTATCTCACCATCCTTGGAACCCTCATGTATGGTGGTGGAGCACCCCTATGGGGGTAGATAGGTACTGAGGCACACAAGGGTAAACAATGAACCCAGCGGCTGATTCAATTGTCCTAACGTCACAGCATGTTCCCATATGGTCCAACCGCTATGGTTGAAGCGGCAGCCCAGGGATACTGAAAACTCAGTTCAGTTACTGGAGAAAAACATCCGCTCGGTTTGGTAAACACAGCCTCTCTCTTCTGTTCTTTAAAAATAATCTATTACCTTTTACAGCAAGACAGCCCCGGCATTTGATTTGAAGTTGGCTTTTGATCTAGAGTCTTTGGGGAGGAGTGGGAAATTTATCATCAATCTTCATTAAATTTAACTTTATAGGTGTGTGTGTGTGTGTGTGTGTGTGTGTGTATACATTGGCAGGAGAGAGGGAGGGAGGCACTTCTATTTTGCATCCTTTTTGTATGTTCATGGGTATGTATTTACCTGGTACTCCTTGTGCATTTTTATTGACGTATTTGTGTTGTGACTCAAGGACATTTTCTCGCTGCATTCAAGAGCCCCGGTAATTACCAATCATCTTGGTGCTTCTGCAGTTTGTTTTCTGGCAAATGTACAGGGTGTGCATCCACAAGGGTGAGAGGCATCTTCACAAGGAAGCAAAGTCAAACGAAATAAAAACTAATGAGTCATTCAGTTTTCCCTGTGGTGGTTGCAGCTCCCATGAAGTCTGGGCAGAGGAGAAACACCACGCATGGTCCAAGGATATGCAGTCTTGATAGCATCTAGTTGACATGCTTTCCGAAAGAGTCTAATCTCCCTCTCTCTCTTCCTCTGTTAGTAATGTACCACATTCAAAACATCTAAATATAGCAAATGGGTGTAATTTTTCATACTGGAAGAAGGTACTGGGAAAGCAAATCCACATTGGTGCCACAGAAACTCATGAGGTCATGAAGTTCATGATGTGACCAAGAGTTGAGCTGAGCTCCAAGGAGACTTTACCCTTATCTACTCATATTAGATGCTGTGACGCAACTCCAGAGCACTCGCTGGGCACTCAGAAGGTCTGAAGTTCAATCCCCAAGATCTCTGGTTAAAGCTATGAAAACTCCTTTCTGAAAACATGAAAAGCTGCTGACAGTAGCATAGACAGGACTAGCCTAAAGGGATCAGTGATCTGAATAGATATAAGACGGGTTCCTCTGTTCCTTTGATAAAGTCTTGCCACCTTCCCGGAAAGTCTGCGCTAAGACTGTAAGTGCTTTCTCCCCTGGGGATTTCAAGTGGGCAAGTGAATCTGATTAAATTTGCAGTGTTCCATATCTGCACTAATGTACACCCTTGTCACTTTTGCCTGGTTTGAAGTCATACATTTCACAGACTGGATAATTCTGTGCAACGTATGACTTCAAACCAGATGCAGGTGACAAGGGTGTACATTAATGCAGATATTATTCAAATGATCATAAAAATTGTGACCTCCCATCTGGATTACTGCAACACCCCCCACATGGGGCTGCCCTTGAAGAGCATTTGGAAGCTTCAACTGGTGCAGAATGCAGCTGCACGGGTAGTAAATGGTGTCGGATATTCGACACATCTAACACAACTGCTATGTGAGCTGCATTGGCTGCTAGTGTGTTTCTGTGTGCAAGTCAAGGTGCTGGTTGTCACCTTTAAAGCCCTTCATGGCTTGGGACCAGGTTACCTGAGGGACTGTCTTCTCCCAGTTGTTTCTACCCATCCAATTCGGTCTGGCAGGATGGGCTTGCTCCAGGTCCCACCAGCCAAGGAATGTCAGCTGCCAGGGACCAGGAGGCGTGCCTTCTCTGTTGTAGCCCATCCCCTCTGGAACATTCTCCCTCCAGAGATTAGGATGGCCCCGACCCCATCAGCCTTTCGTAAGGCCTTGAAGACCCGGTTGTGCGCCTGGGCCTGGGATCCCAAGTGTCTTAAGGACCCAGTTTCCTGTTTATACAAACACCTACAGTTACTATTTTTCTCGGCTGCTATATATATTTATTTTTTGTATTGTGTTTGTATTTGGTTTTAATTGGTTTTATGACTGTTTGCTGTCCAGAGTCACTTGTTTGAGATGGGCGGCCATAGAAATTGAATGAATGAACGAACGAACGAACGAACGAACGAACGAATGAATGAATGAATGACTTAACTCCACGCACAGTACATGTTGAGCCTTAAGCCACAGGAAGTGTTCAGGGCAGGATATACTGTTTTATCTTTGGAGGATTGGCTGAGGTAGGAAGTAAACCTTTCTCTTCCTTTCCCCCCAGGGAACGTTACCATTGTGGATACATTTGCCATTTCTGCCAGTCCAGTTTCTTCTTTCTGCTTGAACATATTTCATCGGAGTTATTGATTTCCATAGCTACATTAGTTTGCACTTCCGAAGCTCCATTTCAGTTCATTATCTTTGGCTCATGGATCTCTCTTGCCTCCCATGGATGTGGTTTGCTTTCAGATACAGAAAGTCGAGTGGCAATTTGGCCTTTTATTTCAAGGGAGGCTCTGAGCAATTTGAAGGCCAGGAGAATTTTCTAAATGATTTTGAGAAATATGGATTTCTTCTAATGGACTTGGCTTCTATCAGCCTTGATTCAAGATTAGTTTCTTTCATATATAAAACTACTGGGGTGAATTGTCTTGTTACGGAAGGCTTTGGTAATTCACTTGATGTGAGTAGAGCCCAGCCATATTCTTATTTCCAACTTTTAAAAGTTACGCTTTATCGAGAAGGAATATACTCAAGGGCTGCCATCATAACCTGAATGAACCAGGTTCAGGTAGGACCATTTGAGGAGCTGCCACAGGGGCATGAACCAGCAAATTGATGTAAGCAAGGCTGATCTGCAATCGTAGAAAACTTTCAAGATGTAGAGTAAGTAGTGTTGGTGTAAACTAGGTTTAGCTGTGTTTAGCTGTGTTTTTCTTATCATACGCCTTTAATTTCTTTGGCTTACAACTTATGACTTATTCATTCTCAGCATTTTACATAACCCCAAAGGAGAACAGTAGATGGTTTACCTGTGCAACCCTGTCAGTTGCAGGAAGCCCTATAGGAGTTGGCTGAATAAACAAACAAATAGAATATGATGGGTACATACATGTACAGTATGTATATATTAAAGGATGTCTCCCTTTGAGATGCCAGCCTGGTATGCAAATGTCAGGTTCATTTTAGCATGATCAGTAGGAATGGGACATCTGGACCCCTCCACATTTTATCTTTTTCTGAGAATGAGGCAACCAAAATTCAGTGTCTACGCTCAGAATAATTGGCCCTTGCTGCTTTTACTAAAACTGCTGAAGTTTCAAGACTGGGCACATTAACAGAAACTAGTGAAGAAATGGATTGAATAAATGGCTTTCAGCAACAACTAAAAATGGAACTGGAATGTAGCACAGACCAGTGGTCCAAAAGATGGATGTTCCTTAATGCAAACATTGTGAATAAATTGTGTTCTTCAAGGACTTTGGCCTTTATACCTAACAATTAATTTGCAGTCTGGGTCCTATACATAATAACACTTTTTCAATCATTGGGCCTCTCCTGCCATCCCCCCCTTTTTTAAAAAAAAAAATCAAAGTGAGATGGAAAGGATTAGCCACATCAATAGGAATGGATTTTCACATCACATTAAGCTGCAATGTGGTTCACTTGCCTTGGCTTAGCACATTGTGAAAGGTTACCAAGTTTGGGCTGCAAAAAAAAAAAATCCAAATCCCTACTAAATGACAGCAAAGAGATACAGAAACTCGCTGGGGTCATCTAGTGATTGTCCTCATTTTTGTTGCCTAGATCTGGTAGCCCTAAAATCTGAGGATCATGGTTTGTGGTTTATGTGCCCTGTGAACCCAGCTCATTTGGTTTATTTTCATAAACTATGGTTTAATATTTCATAGCACACAGTGCTATAAAAAAATCACAATTTTATTGCATGGGATGTGTGGAGGAGAAGAAGAAAGAGAAGGAGAAGGAGAAGGAGAAGGAGAAGAAGGAGAAGGAGAATTACAGTCCATACTGTACATCCAGGTTGAATATTGGGCAAACGTTATGCAATAGAATGAGAAGTATGCTAAATCTGAAAATTTCTCTGATTTTTCCAGGGGAAGAAGTAATTCTCCAAAGGCTTCTTAAGAGCAGCCCTTCCCCTTAGCAAAGATAGCAGTAATGTTATAGAAAAACCCCACCTGATGTCTACCCCTGGGATTTAATGGAAGTATGAGAAGGCTGGAGAACACTGGAGAGTTGATGATGCTGAGAAAGACAGAGCAAGAATGGAGATCTCTCAGATGGCTCCCCACAAAATCAGTACAAGAGCACCATACACCTGTGAGAAATCCATCCACATTCTCTTCTCATTTGAAAAAAAAACTTCAAAAGGATATTGTATCAAACTGAATCAGAACTATTATGGGAAGAAAACCAGGATTTTTTCCCCTGCATGGCACTAGTTTAAATTATGACAAACAAAAATCTCCTCCCCTTCACATCACAACTCTGCACCTCCAGTAAATTGATGTGCCCACCGCTGTTAATCTATGATTTCCTGCACCTTGAAAATCAATACATTCACCAGTCGTTTCAGATGGAGGGAAATTAATTCTTCATCTTTAAACAGAATGAATTCTTACTGTTGATTCTTCTTTTTCTTCCCCCTTGCAACCATCTAGGCTAAAAACTCAAATGCCACATCATCAAAAAGGAAAACAACAGGCCAGGACAATCTGAACCCTCCAAACAGATGGGAAGATATAATATGTCTTGTCACCAGACTCTGATATAGCAAGAACTTGGATGCTGTGACAAAATCAGTCTGTCATCCCAGATTTCAAATATGGCATGGCAGCATAATAAATTTGTGATGAAGTAGATGTAGATGTAGATATACATGTAGATGATAGATAGATAGAGATAGAGATAGAGATAGAGATAGAGATAGAGAGAGAGAGAGAGAGAGAGAGAGAGAGAGAGAGAAGAGAGAGAGAAGAGAGAGAGAAGAGAGAGAGAACTCCGTTGCAGTGGAGATCGGCAGCCATACAGTGGATTCTGGCTAGTGCAGTCTTTCCAGACAAGTAGGGATCATGAGATTGCCCACTTCCACTCCGTACAGCTGCTCCTTGTGAGGAGACAGTCGACTCATGAGTTGAGCAGCCAGGAGTCGAGGGATTTCAATCAAGCTCACAGCCCTAATGCAGCCTATATGGACACAAGGTTCACAAAAGCCTCACCTTCTTAACCACTTTCGGATGTAATCTATTTACAGCTAAAGAGAGATTTTCTGAGCAGCAGGATGAGAGAAATCCACTTGGTGAGTCAACATTCTTTCTGGATTAAGAAAGGGAAAAAAAAGGGGAGGGCTTCAAAGATTTAAAATCATCCAATCAATCAATGAAAGAGCTCTTGTGGAAAAAAAAAAGGATTTTCCTGCAGACTAGAACTATTTGTACGCTCCCTGTGATTTTTTTCTCCTTCCTTTAGATGTTAACGTTCATTTTAACATTTCAGCAAAGGCTATCAAATCTCAGCTACAAAATCTAGAAGGCCATTAGGGTTTTTTATTTAATTAAGTATTTATTTGTCAAATTTATATAGCCGCCCATCTCACAAACAAGTGACTCTGGATGGCGGACAACAAGGCTAAAAACAATTAAGAAATAACTACCAAATAATAATTACTATTAATATTTTAAAAAAACATTTAAAATTGTAAGGTAAAGGTAAAGGTTCCCCCTGCACATTTGTGCAGTCGTGTCTGACTTTAGGGGCCGGTGCCCATCTCCGTTTCTTAGCCGAAGAGCCAGCGCTGTCCGAAGATGTTTCTGCGGTCATGTGGCCACATGATGTGCGCAGAACGCTATTACCTTCCCACCGAAGTGGTACCTATTCATCTACTTGCATTTGCATGCTTTTGAATTGCTAGGCTGGCAAGAGCTGGGGCTAGTGCGGGAGCTCACTCCGCACGCAGACAAGCCTGGCGTCTTACCCGCTGAGCCACCATGCCCCCACTATCATAGATTTAACACACAACAAAACAGCTGTAATAGAGTTGTATCTTCCTTCCTTCCTTCCTTCCTTCCTTCCTTCCTTCCTTCCTTCCTTCCTTCCTTCCCTCCCTCCCTCCCTCCCTCCCTCCCTCCCTCCCTCCCTCCCTCAGCTTATTAATATTATAGAGCAGAGCTTTCCAAACTTTTCATGTTGGTGACACACGTTTTAAACATGCATCATTTCACAACACACTGTTACAGCAGGGCACAAGGCAGGCACTAGGACCTGTCCGAAGATGCTTCCAAGCTAAAAAAAGAAGTCACCGGGATCTTTACAGCCCACTTCAGTAGCCCTCAATTTCATTTTATATCACAAGCAAACATTCCTTTTGCACCTAGAAGGTGTGTTTGCATTCATGTTTAATTCTTTTCTTTTTTTGGGGGGGGGGTCTTCAAGGACCACAGAGGCCAGCAGTGGGGATCTCCTTCTTTTAACTACTTTTGTTGCGTCTGTTGACAGGTTGTGGTTCACATCGCATTTGAGAAAACAGCTGGGTTGTCAGGACATGCTGAACCACAAATTACCCAGCCCAGTATAAAATCTCCGCTTGGAAAATCTGACTGCTCATTTTGGGTGAGTGGCCCACAAATTTGGGTGCTGTAATCTTGGGGGCCTTGAGATTTATAAAAAGGGAACCTGGAGCTGCTTTAATCCAATTTAAGCAGCATTTCTGCTTGGCACCGCACTGTCTGGGAAGAGTGAGGATTTTGATTGGTCTAAGGTGTTTTGCTTTGTAAGAATTTACCCCAATTTTTACACCTCTTGAAAACTGGGATACGGAAGAAAAAAAGCCTTGATCTTTTTAATGAGAAAAAAAAATGTTGAAGAAGGTGAAGAGATGACTAAACCTTCTCTTAGGAACTCTCGGTGGCGTTTTTCCCAACTCTGTCCCTTGAGGGGCAAGTATTTTCTACATCTCCGAGGATTCTGGAAGGCAACGCAAGAAGTGATAGGTGATGCTGCTTTGATTATTACACAGCCCAGATCCAAAATGCCTACCTGGACTTCTGATGATTGAGACAGAGTGCAACAAAAATAAATTTTCATGCAACCAGTAGAGAATCATAAGAGATATTGCAGTGTTTAAGCAAACAGCTATAAAACCACATCTCCTTTCTCTTACAGTACGTCCTTTTCAAGTGCTGGTGTGTTCCCCTACTCCCCAAGTATCTCTGGGACTCAGTTTTCATATTATTCGAACAATTATAGAGCTTTTTGTACAGATTGGCAAAGTTATCACCACCTGGTGGTTAAAAAGTATACAGTTCTTTGCAAACTGGCCAGGGACGGAAACCATACAGTACATTACTCTAAGCTTACTCCAGACGGGACCTTTTTTAAAACTTTGAGAAACTCAGGATCATCTCAGCCTCTTTTTCTTATCACTGCTTAAATACACACACATGCATACACTGCATAAACACACACAAACACACATTGCTTCTTGGTGGTCTATAGTAGTCAAAGGCAGTCCATTATGAACTAACTCTCAGAATTGTACGGCTTGGGTTCAGGTTACTTGCAGAACTGTTCCCCCTGGTTGTATCTACCAGTCCTGTCATATCCAACAGGAAAGGAATGCTCTGAGTCCCATTCATTATGGTGTGTCATCTAATGGGACCCAGGAAGACAGCCTTTTCTGTTGTGGTGCCCAATCTTTGGAACATCATCCCCTGCAGAGGTTAAGTAAAGGTAAAGGTCCCCCCCTCCGCACATTTGTGCAGTCGTGTCCGACTCTAGGGGCTGGTGCTCATCTCTGTTTGTTAGCCGAAGAGCCAGCATTGTCCGAAGATGCTTCCGCGGTCATGTGGCCGGCATGATGTGTGCAGAACGCTGTTACCTTCCCACCGAAGTGGTACCTATTCATCTACTTGCATTTGCATGCTTTCGAATTGCTAGGTTGGCAAGAGCTGGGGCTAGTGCGGGAACTCACTCCGTCACGCGGGGCTAGGGATTCGAACCTCCGAACTTGCGATCTTCCGATCGACAAGCCTAGCATCTTACCCGCTGAGCCACCACACCCCCTCCTCCAGAGATTAGATCAACCTTAATCTACCTTAACCTTGGTGAACTTTCAGATGGCTTTGAAGACCTGGTTTTGTTACTACGCCTGGGGCCCTGGGTGTGTGGTTGAGCCGTATCCTGGTTGTGTTAATTGTTGGGTTGGCTGGTCTTTTATCTCGGCTGCCCTTTATAATGTTTTTATATGTTTTTATCTTGTTTTTAATCATTGTTAGCCAGCCAGAGTCATACATTTGAGATGGGTGGCTGTATAAATTGAAATAATAATAATAATAATAATAATAATAATAATAATAATTATTTAAGCTGATTACTTGTAATATTCAAACTGAAAAGTATCAATTCATCTGATCATCTCAAATACTGATCAATCCCTTTCACCAGTAGGCCCTACCTCCAGTGGTATTATTGAGTGTCTGGTTTCAATGTCCATTGACCTCTCCATGGGATGAAAAAGAGTGAGAAACAATGCTGAGTTCCCCACAGCTTATCCTGAAACTGTTATCATTTAGAGTCCCAAGTTGCTCTTTCTCTCTCTTTAACACAAGGGCATTCTCACACTCTTGTGTACAAATGGTGGAAGGTCCAGATATGAATATTCTCTATCCTGTCATGGAAACTAGAGTAGGAAGGAACAATTGTGGTGAATGGAGTTCAACTCTTTCTTCAAGGCAAGAATTATAGCAAATCATTGCTATGAGATGGGTGCCCATATCAGCTGTTTAAATAAGTTAAAATAAATACATCGAAATAAAAGCACCCATTGACACTGTGATGCAGTAAACTGTGTTGACAGGGCTAACTAAAACATTTTTTTTTAAAAAATAAAAACCACCATTTCATCAGGCTGGGAGGAACAAATCAGATGTATTGCCCCATTGCTGGTGCGTAGTAGGACTACATATGAATCTAATTCAGGACTGACTGGAAGAACCAGGCCGTAAGTTCCTTCTTGAAGGCCAGCAGGATCAGGGCCATCTGGTCCCGGGGGGAGATACTATTCCATATAGGGCAGCCATGGCAGCGGAGGCCCCAGAAAGCAGAATTGTTTCACTGATGGGACTTGGAACATTTTATTTTTCATTCATTCATTCATTCATTCATTCATTCATTCATTCATTCATTTATTATCCCACCTCAAGGTGGCAAACATACCTATTACTCCTTACTCCTCCTATTTTCCCCACAACAACGACCCTGTGAGGTGAGTTGGGCTGAGAGAGAGGGACTGGCCCAAGGTCACCCAGCCGGCTTTCATGCCTAAGGCAGGACTAGAACTCTCAGTCTCCTGGTTTCCCATTGGCTCCTTCCTAGGGCTGAGAGACAGTGACTGGCTCAAGGTCACCCAGCCGGCTTTCATGCCTGAGGCGGGACTAGAACTCTCAGTCTCCTGGTTTGCCATTGGCTCCTTCCTAGGGCTGAGAGACAGGGACTGGCCCAAGGTCACCCAGCCAGCTTTCATGCCTAAGGCAGGACTAGAACTCCCAGTCTCCTGGTTTCTAGCCCAGCACCTTAATTTATCAGACAGGCAGAAACAAGATGTACTTTATCTATTAATTGACAAAGGAGAAATGCCATGCAAATCCAAGCTTATGGTTCCTTTGTGGTTTAGTGTATCATATGAATTTAGAAAACTGGCTTGAATAAATCATGATCTAGTTAGTCTAGGAGAGGTTTGTCACAGCCAACAGATACATCTCCTCCCTTAAATTCTTAGTAATGCTGGTCCCTGGGAATCAAGGTGGACTCTTGAATTCCATCCTGGCTTATATTTTTGATCAGTGCTGCTCAGAATGGTGATTTCCCCTACCCTCTTCATCTTTTGCATCAATGGACAACTTAAATTACTGTGGCTCCCTATGGACTCATAAAAAAAGGAAACACAGTTGTGCAACTTCACAGCATTGGTGAAACACTGCAGATATTCATCAGAGACACTTTATGGCCCATAATGTCTAGAGGGCATCAATTTGCTTTTTTCTTCTTCTTCATTAGAAGGATGGGTTAAGTCAAATAAAGAGTTCCTTTTTTACATAGAGGTACTGGGGTTCTGTATTATAGATATTTAATCTGAGTGCTAATGCTTGTATTAATGCAGAACTTTCATTTGGATGGGCCAAAAGGCTATCATTCAGATAGACATCCTTACAGCATTGCCTCCTTGCTGTGTAATTTCTTTTTGGGCCATTTGTTTTAGATAAATCCCACCTTAGAAAATGCAAGCACATGTTTGTGAATTAACAACTGCTGCAGATGCAGCCTTGGAAAAGAAAAGCTCTTGATTTAATAATAATAATGATTATTTTTTAAAAATGTTTTCAATTAAATATAACCTGAGAAAGTGTAAACTTTAATGTGATTCAATTTTGCCTTCCCCACTGCCAACATGGTCCCAAACGATTAGCGCAATTCAGAATCCCACTTATTTCCCTGTTGGATATGTAGGGGTTTTGCTTGATATCTTGATGCAGAAAAATATTTGGTTGATGCAGAGAGAGAAAGAGAGGGAAGAAGAGCACAGAAAGGAAAGCTTCTAGAGAGTTATATATAAACTAAACCACAGCTGAGAAGCATTACAGTTAAAATTTGGCAACCTAATTTCACTGTTGGAATATCAATCTTCCTTTATGAATCTGG
Organism: Charina bottae; assembly: GCA_023362775.1. Lineage (NCBI taxonomy): Eukaryota > Metazoa > Chordata > Lepidosauria > Squamata > Charinaidae > Charina > Charina bottae. The sequence goes on from JALMGJ010000018.1 coordinate 19,402,665, forward strand.
ATAAGGAGATGCCTTTAAAAAGCATCCTGAAATTTTGGGCATAATTTAAGGCCTAAAAGTTTGTGGCCTCTTAAGTCTCACCAACAATTGCTAACTAATTATCATTTTTAATTTGACAGAAGGGAGGAAATCATTAAGAGCCTCAGTTGGTGGGTGATGAAGCAAATTGGGCTGAGCGATGTTCTCCATGTGAGCAGGGATGAAATTTTCCATATATTTTTTTCCTTAATGGGAGTCTTTGGAGTTTATTTTTCACTAAAAAAAGAAAAGGGAAAACTATGCTAAGGTTCTTTCAGGGACTACACTATCATTTTTGTGTTTTCTTTTTGTGTTTTCACTTTTCTTTGTCATGTTTTCCATACATGTTGGTTTGTAGTCTGTAGAACAGAGCTTTCCAAACTTTTCATGTTGGTGACACACTTTTTTGACATGCATCATTTCGTGACACACTCTTACAGAAGGGCATCATTTCACGACACACTCTTACAGCAGGGCACAAGGCAGGCACTAGGACCTGCGCAGAATCACAGCAGGTTTGGAGGCAGCAGGGCACAAGGCAGGCACTAGGACCTGCGCGGAATCACAGCAGGTTTGGAGGCAGCAAGGCACAAGGCAGGCACTAGGACCTGCATGGAATCACAGCAGGTTTGGAGGCAGCCAGGCACAAGGCAGGCACTAGGACCTGCGCAGAATCCTGGCAGGACTCGGAGGCAGCAGCAGTGAGGCGCTTGAGGCTCTGAGCATCTGACTCAGAGGTTTATCATTACGTTTGCGCGACACACCTACACACTGCAGCTGACACACTAATGTGTCACGACACACAGTTTGGAAAGCCCTGCTGTAGAAGTATGCTAGGGGGTTGATGCTCTCGTTGGGGCAAGCCATCTCTTGAGCACCATGGTTCTCTGTTGACCTGCATATGTAACCTGCCATCAAGACTTACCCTTCTACCTTCTTCTGTCCATATAGCACAGACTGACATGCTACCTTTGGGTTTTGCTGCTCTATTAAAAAGTACAGCGATGTTGGCACACTAATGATTACTCCAATCCAGATGAAAGATTTTTAAAGGTTATTTTCTTTAGTTTGGGTCTGAAATACAGAGGAATGGGAGGAAGAGAGGAAAACACCAGTTGAGTTTTTGAAACAAATCTAGGAAAACAAATAAAAAGAAGATGGAAGCTGAAGTCTTGTGTCATCTATAAGGCTCAATTAGAAGGCACCACTGTCATGTGAGGACAGATTTTCAAAGTAAAGCAGACCAAGAAGTTTGCTTGTTTTGACCTATCAAAGCAGAAGAAAAATATCAAATACAGTTCTATCATTTTCTCTTAGCAAGATCCAAAGGCCTTTTTCTTTCTTCTCTGACAACAGAATCATGTTGACATGAACACAGGAAACAGTTGTCCTTATTACAGCACATCTTGCACGAACATTTAAGGTGGAAATTATGGTATATGTAAGAACGAATCATACCTTTTTGTTCACACAAGACACTGTTGGTCTACAGCACTTATGGCTAAAAGTCGTTTTTTTCCATCCTTTTCTGCCGATCTAAGTATCTCTGCCTGAACCAGAAGAATAGAGATGGAGAATCCCAGCTGTGTGTCCTATCTATCCAGAATCTTGATGGCTCACCAAAAAAATACCAACAGATTTGGTAACTATTTGCACACACACTCTCTTTTTTTAAAAAAAATGTATACTTTGAAACTTACACTACACTTTTTTAAACTTACACACTCCCAGCCTAATGATAGTAAGAATACACTTCTCCTTTCACTTCCAACAGAGTTTTCCGAAGAGCAAAGATTACGAATGGTGGAAGTCTTTATTATTCTGCCCGTCGGATTGGGACATCACCAAGACCAACAGAGCCAGTTGCCAGCAAGGTCAATACTTCTTCCTGTATCGGTCACACTGGAGTTTCTAGCCAAGCCTAAATCAGAAAGCGAAAAACAACATCCCACAATGCTACACACCGGGGAGATTTAGTTATCTCTTATGGTTCAGATTTTCTTCCATGATATGCAAACTCTTGTGATTCCATTTGAAAGGCAGTCAGAGCCCTTTATGGAACGGCAGGAGATGGCATGTTCTTGGCAGGCCATTCCCTCTACCCCTGAAAGAAATGTTAGCAAAGATCACTGAAAAACAAAGGTATGTGCTCCAAAGAGCACTATTGTAACTGATAGAGAATATGAGCCTCGACAAAATTAAACTGAATACCCAGATGCAGAAGCACGAGAAGAAACTATTAAAGTAGAATATGACCAAACAGCCTTGGCAGTTATCTTAATTGTCTTTTTCCTGCGAATGTTATCCCTGTAACATGAATTCTGATTAAAGGCAGCAAGACGTACAGAGCTCTTGGTATCTTTTGCCTGCAGATTATCAGAGGAACATATCAGTCTGACATGATTAATGAAGAGCAGGAGTTTGACTCGCACAGTTTCATGTCATTTAGAAACCCAGGATCTGGCTAGCTCTTCCATTGTCTTCACTGCATTTCTCCAGGGTTTTAAGCAAGGGTTTTCACACCCCTTCTGGAAAACATGAAGAACTAAATTTAAGATATTTTTTGCTGGCAAGGCCTTCATAATAGCTCTGTGTTAAAAGATGCCACCGTTGACTCCCAAGTGCATTGGGTGGGACTAAAATTAAAAGGATTAGAATATCAGAAGAACTCTTATGCTTTTTCAGAGATGTAAGGGAGCTGGAGAGCTGCATGAAACGACAAACTTAGATGAGTGATGCCAAGGGGGAAGCAGTGGGAAATGGATGGGGTTCTGCCAGAATTTTTTCTGGCTCTTTTCCTATGTTGGAGAACTAAACTTCTTTTGCCACCTAGTCTAAACAGGCTTTGCTGCCTTCAAATATGGTGGAGGGTGCTGGCGTTGATTTGTTTTTTGTTTTAGTATAGAAATCAAATTCATTCATCCTATCCCATCTTATCCCATTCTATATCCAATCTTTCCTCCAGAATCTCAAGGAAGTATATACAACACTCCCCCCTCCAATTTTTTCCATGAGAAAGCCCTTTGTAATGGTATGTGGGAATGATCTTGGGAGTCAAAGGGACGCCGCCTAGGGAACAGTCAGATAAGAGAGGGCAGAGCCTGCAGCTGCATAATGGGTGGGAAAAGAGGCTCAGAAGGGACCCTTCCTAGCTTCTTGGGCAGTAAAGGAGACAGCAGGAGATTTGTACGTTCAGACTTGTAAGATTGATGTCAGCCTTCCCAGGTAGACCAGACAGGAAACACAACCAGATGAAATAATTCTACTTTATTGTAAGGCTACATTAACAGAATCTTGCAAGTCTGAAAGTACAATTCTCTCTCCCCACCGTCTCCTTTACAGCCCAAGAAACTAGGGAGGGTCCCTTCTGAGCCTCTTGCTCCACCCACTATCCAGCTGCAGGCTATGCCCTCTTTTATCTGACCATTCCCTAGGCAGCATCTCTTCGCCCCGTCTCCCAAAGTCTTTCCCACATACCATTACACACTTCTATAATCAAGAGTGTACCCTAATCTGGGTCTTCCCAATCTACTGGCATCTGTGGGGGGGTCATTAAAATGGGCAAGATGGTGGACATGATATTGTTCTACAAGCCCTATCCCTTTTGTATCGGTATTGGCATTTCCAGAAGAGGTAGGACTTCCGCAACAGCACCATGTCCACCATCCTGGCCACTTGGCCACTCCCCCACAGATGCCAGTGTCTCAATATTTTTTATTTTTATTTATGGTTCGATTTATATTTACCACACCATCTCCCCACAGGGGGACTCTGGGCGGTTTACAAAAATCGGGAATTAAAATTCAGCCGTTAAAACAACATATATTACTACATAATACAATAGTAATTAACTAAATATAAAATCCAAGATGTGATGGGTTGATGTTTAAAAGGGCACTATGGCACCAGCCATCCCCAAGAGGAACTGTTCCTCCCCATATGAGCCCAACACCTGAACCGCTACATGGCAGTGGCTCAATTCACCAAATGCCGAGGGAGCCTCATCTTGCTTTTTGCTTCTGCCAACAAAGTGCCCTGGATAGGAATGCAAGAGAATTGCCACTTCTCTCCTCCATGGAACAATTTGCTGTGAATAAAGTCTGCCATGGAAGGCACCTCTTTAACTTCTGGAATGAGGAACATGTTCTCAGCTGCTTCCTGCCTTCCCAGACCTCTGATAGGTTACTTGCTATCACTTCCAGAAGCCTCCCGGATAAAGTGGAGGAAGCTGGCTGGAAATTATCGGAATCACACAGAGCACCATATATTGGACAACATTTCTTCTGCTTTATTTAGCACAGCGCTCGGTTGCCGTGGCTCAGGCTTCAGAATATTTACAGCCTCATGCTGCTTCTCCTCGCATCAACCCTTTAAATGGTTGCCCATGCAGAGAGCTTCCACGCAGCCTTTTTCCTGAGCAAGAGATTTGCTTCCCCCATCCATTCATGCTCTAACTGGGCAGCTGAGCTCATATAGGCAAGAGAAAGCCATAGAACGGGCTTACAGTTCCCTCAGGGCTTGAAAATGACAAGTTCTGCCATCCAACAAGCTATGGCATGACTTTCTTGCAGATGCCTTCTTGAACTTTGTGGAACGACCATTGTGCCTGTAGTCAGGCAGAAATTAGAAGTCCCTGCCTTGTTAAACTTCTTGCCATGGATGCTGTAGAATTCATCAGGTAGCTTATGCGTTTTGTCTAAGAAGTGGCCAATTCCTGGGTTGTCATTCAAATTACATTTTCACTTGGATCTCTCTTCTAAATGCTAGGCCAGAAGAAACATCCTGTAACTCAGGTGAACTCAGTACTGTTGGTGGTTGGTGATGAAGGGGCAGATCAGTGTGAGATGGACATGTCAACAGTCCTCCTGTGGTGGATTTCGGCGGTGCCACTGATTCTCAGGAAGGAGGGAGCACATTCCAAGGAGGTGGAGGAGATAAGAGGAGGCACAGTCCAGGAGGCAATGGTGGGAAAACCAAGAAGTTCAGAGTAGCCCCGCCCTAGAGTCTCCCAGGTAATTTCCCCTTAGGTTAGGTAGAGTAGCTTTAGTCTGGCAAGATTCTGTCTATACAGTATGAGCAAATAAAGAACTGAAGTTTGAATAGACTGACTCTTCCTTGTTCTTGGGCTGAGCCTGACACCTCCTGAATCTTGTTTTTCTTGCTTTTTATTGAGGTGTGTGTGTGTGTGTGTGTGTGTGTGTGTGTGTGTGTGTGTAGAGAAGGAGTATGAGAAGCTGGAGAAGTACCAGGGCCTGAAGGAGGAACTAGAGAGATGTGGAAAGTGAAGGCCAAAGTGGTCCCAGTGGTGGTAGGAGCACTTGGGGCTGTGACTCCTAAGCTGGGAGAGTGGCTCCAACAGATCCCAGGAGCAACATCAGAGCTCTCTGTCCAGAAGAGTGCAGTGCTAGGAACAGCTATGATACTGCGCAGAGCCCTCAAACTCCCAGGCCTCTGGTAGAGGACCCCAGGTTGAAGAAGACACATACCACCCATAGGGGTGAGAAGGGAATTTTATTGCTATGTCCAGAATGGCAGAATCAGCCACATCACTAAATTTGGATGGAATTTTGGAGTGTTCCAACTCTTATCAGAAGACTAATGTTGCATCAGGTATTAGATGCAACAAGACAGGTGGCAAGAGATGGCTAGATCTTTGTGAAAGAATGTAGCCTGGCCTTGGGAAGGGGAATGGTTTTATAGATGCTAAACTAAGAATTTAGATGTGTCACACCAGCTCAGCATGGTCTAGATTAACTGGCTAGTTCCGCAATCCAAAAATTGAGACAAGAGAGTTTCATAGCAATTCTCAGAAATGTTCAGCCTGGCATTGTCTTCAAACCACGCAAGGATTCTGCTCACTACCATTCTCTATTTAAAAGGGACTTAGTGACATCATTTGTTTGTATTAGATGATGCCTGAGGTATTCTAGAAGAGATAGTTCTCAGGTTTGAATACTTTTTAAAAGAATTCCTGATAAGAATGTGACATATTTGAAAATGACTTTCCTTCCTTGTCAACATTCACTAATGCAGGGCTTTCCAAAGTTTTCCCGCGGTGACACACCAACCGCCCTTGGTGTGTCGCCGCGGGAAAATCCGGAAGTTTTGCCGCCGCGGCAGCGCGCAAAAACCCGGAAGCGCTGCTGCCGCCAGCACTATATCGTTGGAGATGGAGAGACTTCAGTGCAGCCAAAATCTGCTCAGTCAACTAAGTTACTTACCTTTTCTTATATCTCAGTCCATAGGTGCAGTTAAGCCTTCCTCTTGAAATTAGGATCTTTGAACATGCAATAGTCCACCAATTATCTTGTCTCTGGGACTGATTCTGACCTGCAGGTTGATGTCAGAGAGGGCTATAGATTGCTGGCATTTTGCATATTAGAAGCCTGGTTCAGCATGAAAGGAAACTCAACAGAAAGAAGCTGAACAAAAATGGTTGCCTAGATTACCCACAATAGGGAGTCTGTAAGACTTTACCACATCCTTTCTTGCCTTTAGGGATCCTGTCCTTGGAAACAATTTGCTCATGGATTGATTTACCATATTTGCACAGCCATCCAATTATGTTTGTTGTCCAGACAGCTTTCTGAGCAAAGAAGAAAGCTTAACGTTCAGAGCTCTTGCACTGGTTAAAACCAGAGGGATGCGGCCATTCTCAAATTTCATGCCAACATGGACTCTGATTCAGTCTGCCTTGAAACTGAACACCTTCTCCATTGCCAAGTCAGGTTCCAGATCAAAGGTTGGTCAGAGTACAAACCTGAAATCACAATGCATTATCACTGTTATTATTTCCCCCCAGAGATAAGACAGGCCCCTTCACTCCAGGACTTCAGGAAAAAATTAAAAACTTGGCTCTGTGATCTCGCCTGGGGCAAGATGGAAAGTGGTCAAGCTTGGGGATGGCTGATTTCCTAGAGCCGCCTCAAATATTTTAAATATGTTTAGCTTCACTGTAAGAACCACCTGCCACTTGGATTTTATTGTATTTATATTTTTATTGTTGGTCTTATTGTATTTTAATGATGTTGTGGTGGCAAACCGCCCAGAGTCCCTCCTTGAGGGGGAGATGGGCGGTCATAGAAATTTAACAAATAGATAAATAATCAGCAATCTAAAAATGTTCCTTTCTAGCCACAGAACCACCCTCTCCCCACCAGCTCAAATTATAAAGGGAAACGTAACACAGACCTAGAAGGACTGGTATGGTATGTCTCTGCCTCACTTCACTTGATGAAGAACATGAACTGTCTCTGAAGATAACCTCTTTTTTTCCCTGTTTTTTTTTGGGGGGGAAGGTTGTTATTGTTTGTGCCTTCGAGTCAGTGTTGACTCCGGGCAACTGCCTGGAGAAGTCCATGCAGATTTCTTGGTAAGATTTTGGAAGTGGTTTGCCTTTGCCTTCCTCCTCAGGCTGAGAGAGAGGGGCAGGTCCCAAGTCCACCAACTGGCTTTGCGCCTAAGGTGGGACTAGAACTCTCAGTCTCCTGGTTTCCCATTGGCTCCTTCCTAGGGCTGAGAGACAGGGACTGGCCCAAGGTCACCCAGCTGGCTTTCATGCCTAAGGCGGGACTAGAACTCTCAGTCTCCTGGTTTCCCATTGGCTCCTTCCTAGGGCTGAGAGACAGGGACTGGCCCTAGGTCACCCAGCTGGCTTTCATGCCTAAGGCGGGACTAGAACTCTCAGTCTCCTGGTTTCCCATTGGCTCCTTCCTAGGGCTGAGAGACAGGGACTGGCCCAAGGTCACCCAGCTGGCTTCTGTGCCTAAAGTGGGACTAGAACTCACGGTCTCCTGTTTTCTATCCTGATGCCTTAACCTCTACACCAAACTGGCCCTCAATAATAATAATAAAATTGCTGCAGTTTTCTTGGCAAGATTTCCTAAGCGGCTTGCCCTTGCCTTGGGACTGGCCCAAGGTCACCCAGCTGGCTTCGTGCCTAAGGTGGGACTAGAACCCATGCTCTCCCAGATTCTAGTCTGGTGCCTTAACCACTACACCAAACTGTCTCTTGAAGATAACTTTCAGATCCAAGAATACATGCAGGAGAGTTAATGTCTAATTAATCAAGCCCTTTCATGTATAATATTATTTCCTGCATATCATTCTGTGAATACTGCTAAGTGTCAAAATGCAAAATAATTTGTACTGCACATTAAAAAGATTATCATATGCATTGATATCATTGAAAAAGGCAAGCAAAGGTATTAAGGGATTGGTGAGCTGTCCTGTAACAGAGGTTTAACAGCTCTCCCCTTGTCCAAATTCCTTCAAATGTGTTTGACTAGAACCTCCACCATCCATGGCCATTGCCCACGCTGGTGGAGATTAATGGAACTATCATTGAAAACTTTTGAAGGCACCCTGGCTGGAGAAGGCTGAAGCATTTGTGGACCCATTTGGTTTAGAAAGAAGATGATAACCAGAAGTATAATTTTCTACCCTCTTCCCTGGGAATATAGGAGACACTAAGACCCAGGTTATGTCTGGCGTGGAACAAAGTACAGATGGTGTTTTCCTCTAGATCTTGAAAGCTTGCAATGATATTGACTAGCAAGGGGTGTAGACCAGAGCAAAAAAGGCTCTAAAGAATGCCACAATGTTCCAAGCTTGTGGAATTGATTTCTACAAGATATTTGATGGCCTTATATATCCTTTCTTCAAAGGATTCTAAAGGAGAAGCATGTGGAACCAGAAAGACTAACAAACTAATCATGTGTTGTTGTTGTTCAGTCGTTTAGTCATGTCCGACTCTTCGTGACCCCATGGACCATAGCACGCCAGGCCTTCCCGTCCTCCACTGTCTCCCGGAGTTTACTCAAATTCATGTTCTTTACATCGGTGATGCTATCTAACCATCTCATTGTCTGCCGTCCCCTTCTCCTTTTGCCTTCAGTCTTTCCCAGCATCAGGGTCTTTTCCAGTGAGTCCTCTCTTCGCATTAGGTTGGCAAAGTATTTGAGCTTCAGCTTCAGTATACACCAACTAATCATGGTGTACCCTTAATTTTCAAAACTCATAATGAATATTCCGGTCTTTCCGTTGTCACCCGATTTTGTGGTTTCTGCTGCAGCAGATCAACACCACTCTCTCTCTGAACATTCAGAAGGAGAGCCTGAGAGCATCTGTTAGCCATGAAAATGGAAAAAAACAGCAACTCTGAGAAGTGATATATCTATGATGGTAGTCCTGGCTGTTCCTCTCTGTTTCTGGAAGCTGAGCACAGCTTCACAGTATTTGGATGCAATAGGAAATCTTAGGTCTGGAAACTAGAATGGGAAGTTGAAAACGTCCCAGAAGAAGAGGCAAGAAAACTTCATGGATTTGTCTTGATACCACTCAGAGCTAAGAGTTAAGTTCAGTTGGAAGAAGGCTTTACCTTTTCCTGAATGCTGGAGACCGGCAACACTAGTATTGTGTCCTTCATGCTTCAAAGTTTGTAAACTTTCCTAGAGAAGCAAAACTAGCTGGGTTAGGCAGACTTTGGATTGCTCCTGGTATGTTGCTGTGGTTGTTCTTTTAGCCAAAGAGCACTTGCAGATTTGTGCTAAAGTGGAAATGATTTATGGCTCAAAGCAGTATGCACTGAAATTAATAGGTTAGCAATTTTATCAGTTATGTGTACTCCGTTGCTAGAATAAGGGGTTTCTTGCAACACTGAGTCTTAAAGGAACATTGCCTCGTTTTGGGGAAAACATATATTCTCAATTTCTCCCTTGCCTGGATTAAATGTATTAATAAACAGATTCGGGTCCTCCATGCCCTGAACTTGTTCACTCTTCTTCCTCAGGGAAAACTCTGTTCCCTTGGTTAGGGAGAGATATCCCTTGCCTTTAAATCCTATTACACCATGGAAAGCAAATGGGGAGATGAGAATAAAAGAGCTTCTTAATGAGCTGACTCCAGCTTGCATTTCTAGAGGAAGAAGAGGAAGAAGAGGAAGAAGAGGAAGAGGAAGAGGAAGAGGAAGAGGAAGAGGAAGAGGAAGAGGAAGAGGAAGAGGAAGAGGAGGAAGAGGAAGAGGAGGAGGAGGAGGAGGAGGAGGAGGAGGAGGAGGAGGAGCAAACAGCATTACAGAGAGAGTTCTGTGGTTGCTCATCAAACACACTTTTTTGACAGGGCAGCTGTCAACTGGGTATAAGGAGCAGAGGGGAAGATCTACCTTGGATCCACATGTCTATGAAGGTTCTCAGTCATCTTCTTCAATCATCAATTCATCAATCATTCTTGGATCCAGAACCACTTTCTCTTTTTTAAAGGGAAAGGAGAGCAGCTTTTGACAGATGGAGCCTTGGGAAAAGGAAAGGAACAAAATAAAATAATAAAATAAAATAAATAATAATAAAATAAAATATAAAATAAAATAAAAGGTTGGTAAGTTGACCAGGCATTGAGCTTCGTGCTAGGGGGCTGCTGAAAAGGGGGTTAATTTTTTGAGGATGGGGGGAGGAGGGAAGAGGGAGGTTTCTATTTCCCTTCCCCGCCTCTCGCTCTCCCCTTAACTCCACTCCCCCCACCCCGCCGCCGTTCTTCCCCTGGCAGGGAGATGCCATCATGCAAGAACCCAGAAGAACCACAACCCGAAAATATGCTCCCTCGGGAAAGACCGGGATTAGCCACCTGGGTCAGGCCCCTCCACCCCCGCCCCCTATACCTGGCCATTTGAGCCCTTCCCTCTCCCCTCCCCTCCCCCCCTCCTGCGACAATCTCCAGAGCGACCCGCCAGCCTTCCCAGGGGCTCGCCAAGCTGCTTAGGCTTAAACCAGCTGCTGGGGGCTTTTGACGGCGCCCCTGCCCGCTTCTGCTCGCCACCCCCCTTAATATGCTATTTCGCAAGTGACTCTCCGCGCAGCACCGGCGGGGATACGGCGACCCCCGTCTCTGAGCTAGGACGCGGCGGAAGGGGACCGGTGGTCGAGAGGCGCGGGGACGCGTGTCTGCCGCTTCCAACCCCCCCCCCCGCCCCCCATCAACCCGCGGTCTCTTTTGTGCGCGCACGGAGGAAAAAGAGCTGCGTCTCGGGCCGGGGGAGACCCAGAATGACCCTGGGAAGAAAGGCTGCAAGTTTCGGCGGAGGAAGGCTTCTCCCTCGGTGCCAAAGGGGGGCACAGGCTGGGCGCGCAAGCCGGAGCGTCTCCGCCTGCCCGGGCCGTGTGAACAAGGAGCCAGCAGCGGATCGTCGCTCGCGGGGACGCGCTGCCGGCCGGCGCGCGCACGCCAGAGCGCGGGAGGAAGAGGAGGAGGAGGAGGAGGGGCGCATGCGTGTCGCCCGGGGCCACTGCGCGGGTCGTGTGAACGCGCGGTGTTCCTCGCCTGCGCGGGCCGGGGAACTGGTAAGTGTCTTAGCTAGTGCCGCTACCCTCCCCCCGCCTTCTCTGCCCTCACCCCGGCAGTCCGCGAAGAAAGGCGGGCGGATGCTGCCGGCTCGTCGCGGCGGGCAATTCCGCTCGTCGGGATGCGCGCCTAGTAGGCGTAAGTCTTCTTCCCGCCACTGGCTTTCTGCTGGGCTCCAGGGGCTGGGGGCGCGCGAGGGGGCGCTCCCCCGGCTCGGCTGAGCCGACCGCAGCGCCGGTGTGCGGGCAGGCGGGCGCGATCGGCGCACTCCGCGCTCTGCTTGCGCGGCGTCTCCCTGCGCTCCGCTGCGGCGCCGGCCGGCGAGGGGGCGCGTGTGCCTGAGCGTTTGTGTGTCCAGGGGGAGCGAGCAAAGGCGGCACAAGTTCCTTGCACGCTTCGGAGGCAGCCCAGAAACTGCGGGCCGGGAGGGGGAGGGAGGCAGGCGCAGGGGGGCCGAAGAAGCGCCGATTTGGAGAGGTCCTGCAAAGTGCAAGAGGTAAGGCTCCGACGCTGGGGCGGGGGGGGGGCAAGGGGGCTGCATTTTGCTCCTGCGGGGACAGCTGCATGCTTTTGGGGAGGGGGGAGGGAGTGTGCGGGGTGAATCTCCCCTTTGCCAATAGAGAGATTCCCATCTCCCCCCCCTTCCCTTTTCCTCCGGAGGTCCACGAGAAAAGGAGACGCTGGTTTTTGGGGAGGGGGCGCCTCTGATGCCTCCTCCTCCACCACCACCACCACAAAAGGCGCCGGGCCGACGCTCCGGCTCCTTTCCCGGGTGGGCCGGCCGGCTCCCTAGGGAAGGAAGGAAGGGGAGGCGAGGGAAAGACGACAGAAACCCCCACCCCACCCCGCGCTCTCCGTTTCTAGCGCTCCCCCCCTCCGCCGGGAACTGCCCGCCGCCGCCGGAGCCTGGCGATCCGGGAACAGCGAGGCTGCGGCATCAGCGGTGAAGCACTGCGGTGGAGGCCACCCGCGCCCCCTCCCCCGCCGCCCCGCATCTCCCCGGGATGGAGGTAGGGAGAAGCCACCCAGGGGCCCTTGGGCTTGGGGGAGGTGGGCTGTGGGGCCAACTGTGCGGAGCGCCCCCTCCTTCCCACCCAGGTTCTCCCGCCCCAGATTCTCTTGCTGCCCAGTTGCAAAGCAGTTGTCCCCCAGAAGCATCTTTGGGTCTCTTCTTCTCCTGATCGCTGTTCATGCATCACCCTCATGCTGGCCAGCGCTGACCATCTTCATCACCCTGTGGTCTCCATGCTAGTCCCAAATCCTTCCTTCCTTCCTTCCTTCCTTCCTTCCTTCCTTCCTTCCTTCCTTCCTTCCTTCCTTCCTTCCTTCCTTCCTCTCCACTTTCCATCCCACCATCTGCCTCTCCCCACACACACACACCATTTTGACCTCTACTCCTACCTCTGATTCTCCCAAGTCCTCCCCAGCTGGTTTCTTTCCTGGAGGCCACCAAGCTCCAAGCTCATGGTTCTTTCCTTCTGTCCCTGGTCCACCTTATTCCTTCCTTCCTTCCTTCCCATTAGTCTTTCTTCTGTGCCACATGGACACTTCAGGGCTCTCCTGAAGCCTCCTTCAAACTCTCCTTGGCCTTCCCTTCAATTCCATTTGTTCCTCTTTTATCTTATTCCTCTTTCATCTTCCTGTCCTTCTCTACACCCCCACCCCTTATTTTTATTTTTATTTTACTCTCAGACAAGGTTGTTATTTTTCTCCAAGATTCCTATTGTTCTTATTCATACATTCTCTCTTACACATGCACATAATGCATCTCTCTCTCTCTCCCCCCCCCTTCTATTTTAATGATCAGGATCAGAAATATTCTAATTTGACTTTTTACCCCAACTGGCTGGAAAGGCCAAGGGCAGAGTATTTCTTTTATGTGAATGTGGGTGAGAGCTTAGAAAAGCCATCTCTTGCTGGAGCAAATTATGTAAGATGTGCATGGGAAAAGTTGCAGGGCAGTTTCAATGACATCACTGTAGTGAATTATGACTTTATGCTCTCCCTAACAATGTGGGTGTCCTTTTCAGATAATAGATTGGTTTGAAATTGTGATTATTTGATTCATATAAAATTATGAATGCTGCAATTTTAATAGGGATCTATTATCCTCCCACACTGCACCATTTTTACTCCCCCCCCCCTCTTAATATTAAAGAATAACAGGCATGCATCAATGGCTGGCATCTAACTCCAGATCAATTGAGCTGATCATGTATTTGTAACTAATCGTGTATAAGAGTGGGTGCCTGCGTTTTCAGCCTCAATCCATATCTCTCTTGCATCTTTGCATTTTGTACTTTGATTCCCTCTTCCCTCCCTTTCTCTTGACTTTGGAATGGATCCTGTGTTGTTTCCAAGGACGTGATCAAAATCTTTCAGGGTCCATGCAGAACGGCTGCATGCAAAGCTGCCGCTTTGGAATGCTAAGCATACCTTTAAAAGAAAAAAGCGAAAGGAAAATGCCATGGAGGCGGTTGTAATTTTATTCTGTTATGCATGCAAGCAGAGAAATGCATTGGAGTTGTGCATTATGCATGTGTGTCAGAGAGAGAGAGAGGGGAGAGATGAAGAGAGGATGTGCCACAGAAGGAGAGATGGAGAAACCAAAAGCAAAGCCAAAAAAAAGCAAAAACTTGGAGTTCTAATTTCAAATGCAGAGTCCACCTATTCCCTATTTGAATTGCTCTAACACATTTGACCATCTTCTTGTTTCTTGTTGTTTGGCAGAGAGCAGCTCCATGTGTGCATCATCATCATCATCACCGTTATTGTTGTCTTAATTGTCTTACTGGTTATTCTTTTAATTCGAGAACTTTGGTCACTAAAACCTATGTTCTTTGTGTCTTTTCTAGACTATCCATCTTTGTTCAGGAACAGGAGGTTTGATTGTTGATCTGAGAAAGATGCTTCTCTGGCTTTTTCTGGTATTGTCCAGCCCAGCTTCCTCTACGGATCCAGAAACTGACTCATCGGTGGAAATTTGCAATGTTTGCTCCTGTGTGTCGGTGGAGAATGTACTTTATGTCAACTGTGAGAAGGTGGCAGTCTACAGACCAAACCAGCTGAAACCCCCTTGGTCTAATTTCTATCACCTCAATTTCCAGAATAACCTCCTGATTATCCTGTATCCAAACACATTCCTTAATTTTAGCCATGCGGTGTCCCTGCAGCTGGGAAATAATAAACTACAGAACATTGAGGGAGGAGCTTTCCTGGGTCTCAGTGCGTTAAAACAGTTGCACTTGAACAACAATGAATTAAAGGTTCTCCGAGCTGACACTTTCCTTGGCATTGAGAACTTGGAGTATCTCCAAGCTGACTACAATTTAATCAAATATATCGAGCGAGGAGCCTTCAATAAGCTCCACAAACTAAAAGTCCTCATTCTTAATGACAACCTGATTTCTCTCCTACCTGATAATATTTTCCGTTTTGCTTCTCTAACCCACTTGGATATCCGTGGGAATCGCATACAGAAACTGCCTTACATTGGCGTGCTGGAGCACATCGGGCGCATTGTGGAATTGCAACTGGAGGACAACCCGTGGAATTGTACCTGTGATCTTCTACCTTTGAAGGCATGGCTGGAGAACATGCCCTACAGCATCTACATTGGAGAAGCCATTTGTGAAACCCCCAGCGATCTGTATGGGAGGCTTTTGAAAGAAACCAACAAACAAGAACTCTGTGCCATGGGGACTGGGAGTGATTTTGACGTCCGAATCCTGCCCCCTTCCCAGCTGGAGCCTGGCTTCAGCACACCCAACGGGCACACCACGCAAGCCTCGATGCACCGGTTGGTTACCAAGCCTCCCAAAACGACCAACCCTTCTAAAATCTCGGGAATTGTGGCCGGAAAGCCCTTCTCAAACCGCAATCTCAGTCAGATTGTGTCTTTTCAGACCAGGGTGCCCCCTCTGACCCCTTGCCCACACCCCTGCATTTGCAAAACCCATCCTTCAGACTTGGGATTAAGCGTCAACTGCCAAGAGAAGAATATCCAGTCCTTAGCGGAGCTAGTCCCTAAGCCCACGAACGCCAAGAAGCTGCACGTTAATGGCAATTATATCAAGAATGTGGAGATGTCTGACTTTGTGGAACTTGAAGGGCTGGATTTGCTCCACCTGGGCAGCAATCAGATTGTAGCAATCAAAGGGGGAGTTTTCCACAACCTGACCAATTTACGGAGATTGTATCTCAACGGCAATCAGATTGAGCGGCTCAGTCCTGAAATGTTTGCTGGGCTGCACAATCTTCAGTACCTGTACTTGGAATACAATGTCGTTAAAGAGATTTTGGCAGGCACTTTTGATCTGATGCCCAACCTGCAGCTCCTGTACTTGAACAACAACTTGCTGCGAAGCCTGCCAGCCTACATTTTTGCCCGGGCTCCACTCGCTCGGCTGAACCTGCGCAACAATCATTTCATGTACCTGCCTGTCAGTGGCGTGCTAGACCACCTGAAATCTCTGACCCAAATTGACCTGGAAGGGAACCCCTGGGACTGCACCTGTGACCTGGTTGCTCTGAAGCTGTGGTTGGAAAAACTCAACGAAGGCATCGTGGTGAAGGAACTGAAGTGTGAGACCCCCGTGCAGTTTGCTAACATTGAACTGAAGGCTCTCAAAAATGAGATCCTGTGTCCCAAACTCCTAAAGTCTGCTTTTTTCACCAGCCCAGCACCTGCATTTACGTTTACAACCCCTTTGGGCCCTGTCCGCAGTCCTCCCGGTGGTCCAGTACCCCTCTCCATCCTCATCTTAAGCATCTTGGTGGTCCTTATTCTGACTGTCTTCGTCGCCTTCTGCCTTCTCGTCTTCGTTCTCCGCCGCAACAAGAAACCCTCCACGAAGCACGAAGGACTGGCCAGTCCTGAATGCAGTTCGATGCAGCTGCAGTTACGGAAACACGACCACATCTCCAGCAAAAAGGACACGCTGGGGGCCGAAGCGTTCATCCCTCAAACAATTGAGCACATGAGCAAAAGACATTTGTGTGGCTTAAAAGAGGCCGAAACGGGTTTCCTGTTTGCAGAGCCGGCAGGCCAGAAAGTCATCCTGAGAAACAACAGTGACAAAGATAAAGATTTATTGCACACGGATCCCCGAAAGAGACTCAGTACCATTGATGAATTGGATGAATTATTACCAGGGCGGGATTCTAATGTATTTATTCAGAATTTTCTGGAAAATAAAAAGGAGTACAACAGTATAGGGGTCAGTGGCTTTGAAATACGGTATCCAGAGAAACAGCCGGACAGAAAAAACAAATCTTTAATAGGGGGTAATCACAGTAAGATCGTGGTCGAGCAAAGAAAAAGTGAATATTTTGAACTGAAAGCTAAACTTCAGGGCTCACCAGATTATCTGCAAGTCCTTGAAGAGCAAACGGCTTTGAATAAAATCTAGGCCACGCAATCTGATTTCCTACAGAGGACATTTATTTAATGATGCAAGTGCCTTTTGTTTACTTTTCATTTCCAAATATGATACCCTCCTGATAGGCATAGAGGCAGGTGATCCATGGGTATGTGATAAAACTATAGCTCCAAATAGATTTTATTTCTTGAAACTCTGCCCTGTGGGGAAATGGTAAGGAAAACTGCAAAACTCTATTGCCAACGTGTTGCTTTATACACATATTACACTGAATTTAACCTCAAGAGGCATATATATTTTCTACCCTTAATTGCAAAACTTTCATCTCCTTGTGATTTGTTCAAGCAAATGCACAAGAAGAAAAACTAATGAGAGAGAGAGAGAGAGAGAAAGAAGCAGCAGAAGAAACTGGTCCTTGTGTTGGTGAGTCATCCATTTCCACGTGGATTAAAATTGCTAAAGGAACTGAAATCAGTTAAACCCTATAATATGTGGTGGATAAGCAGCACTGTTTTAGCGATTACCTGAAAAGTTTTACAAACCACAAAAGCATGCAAACGAAAGAACATTCGATAGTTACGTGTAAAATCGGTTACCTTTACGGCCTGCATCTTGAAAACACTGGATTTATAATGTTAAAATTGTGCAGAAATCTTTTTTTTTTTTTTAAATTACCATTCATTGCATCCATGCCAATCAATTTGACCATCTGATACATACCAGAAATCTGCATAAAATCGATTCAAACGAAACAGAAGTGGCAACAAGGATTGGAAGAAAATACTTGACGTTAAGACAAACCAACTCCGCCCCCATGAAACTCCTTTCAACCCCCAAAGGTTGTCCAAAATTTTCAAAAATTTGCTTGCTGTGTGAGCGTCTCAGAAATTATTTTTGTAATATAATTCATATTTATGAAGTACTTTGTATACTAAACAGGGGGAAAATTATGTACTCCTCATATGTATTTAAATATGCCTGATTTGTTTTCCTGGTCACAAAGGTGCATTAATCATTCAATATAATTTAAAAAGAGAACAAATATACCAAACAGAAACTGTTGATGAAATGTATAGATTTATTCGAGAGTCAATGTGATCAGGTCTAAGAATAATAATGACGATGATAATAAAATTATGTTCTGTACTACTCTTGTGAAAACAACACAGGGTCTCATTTTAGATTTGTGCCACCCGATTTCTGGGTCACGTAGGCCAATTTTGCCTGTCTGTTGTTGTTTTTTTAGCAAGGTTGGAACTTCAGGGCTCTTGATGGTTTCCAGTTTTGGGGGGTTAGTGTGGTTGTGGCTCAATCTGATGGAGTCACTAAGGAGACAGGTTAATAGTGTGTGCAGACATTTCTGATTGGGTTGTGGACCTGACTGCTGTTGGTTGTGTTTCAGCTTGCAATTGTTGAAGTATGAACTGATTACCAGACTAGAGGCAGTTTTCCCACCATGTTTTGTGGCCTGAAAGCTGTTTACCAACTAGCCCATCTTTTTCAGAGCCAGAAAGTGACCATACTAGAAGGGCTACCAAGACCCTACTCGTAAGTTCTCTTTACTTTCTGATCCATCCCTAGTAAATACTCATTCTTCTCGACATTTGTGCCCTTTGAAGATGTTGTATTCAAATGTTGTAGTTAGTTCCTAGATTTTTCAGGCTTTGGCCCCCTCTGGAGAAAGAGAGATTTAGGGGTGTGATTTTTACTGATGTTCAGCTTGTGATCAACTACAATTCCTATGTTGGAAGCTGCTCAATGTACTAGCAGGTGGCTTTCAGTTTGGTGTGTCACAACTTGTGTTAGCCTGGTTCCCTGGAATCCTGACTGACTTGGTGGTATGTAGTGGTCCCTAATGTTATGTTGTAATGTCCAGATAGCTGAATATGCCTAGATGCAGATTTCATCCCATCCACTGCAGTAATGGATATAGTTTGATTGCTATGGCTGAAAGCAAAAACAATTCATTATGAAAAATGCACTTTTGAAGGACCAAGCTCTGGAGAACATTGAAGCTTTTGTTACTGCTGTTGTTTGGATGGATCTCTCTCTCAATCTTCATGGATAGTTCAAGTACCTATGAAGATCTAGTCTCAGGTCTAGTTCACCCAAAAAGTGAATAGGTGGTAAAGCTGTTTCTGGAATATAGGCTGCAGAGGAGATGACATTGTCAGACATTTCTAGCACAGATTCCATGTACATGGAATGCAAAATGTCAGTGAGAAGCCCCTACTCTTTGACCTTACATTCTAGACTTTTCTTCTTGCTCCATCCAGCCAACGACCTGCTACCTGCAATGTTGAGTCCAAAAACTATGTTATTATTGTCTTCATTGTTTGTTTTGGATTAGGCTGTGGGTAAAACTCAAATGGCAATAGATTGTTTCCATCAAAATTCAGGAGATGGGAAGAAAAGATTAGTATAAACCTTATCATACGATACGCCTAATCTACCTTCCATAAACTATCACCCTCCAGAAATTTTGAGACTGCAGTTCTCAGGATTCCCAGAAACGGAGGACATCAGGTTAAGGAAGGCTGAACTAATTTTCTTGGACTAAGGAGAGAGCTGTGGCATTTATTTATTTACTTACTTATTTACAGACTCTTGTTGACAAGCAAAATGAAGGTCTTGAAATACTAGGCAAAAGGTTCTTGCAGTGCAGCACGTATTAGCTGGAATAACTGCTCAGTTAAATTCCTTCTGAAATCCATCATCATTTGAAGAAAGTTATAATAATCTCAGGGATGCAATATAATTAGTTGAGCATTAATGAATGTAAGCTCTTCTCTTTGACAAAAGCTTGGACCAGGTGGTTCTTCGGGGATCAGAATGTCACAAATGGGAATTGATATCACGTATCTGTGTCTGGGTTTCTCGCTCCCTTGTGAAACAAAGAGATAAGCCACAAATTGTCTTAACGACTGAAAATTAGAATATGGAAATTGCCTTTGTATATTCAGGGAGTTTTGAAATTACCTTTTTGGTGGAAAGAATGCTTTCAATAAGTAGAGCTTCCATCTGTGGTCTGAAGTGATATGAATCAGAGGTAACGTCACCATCTGCTGCTTATGAGAACTATGTTTAAATAATTGAATGAAAATTGAAAATACGTGAAAGAGGAAGACATTTTCATCATGAATATTGGTTTGTGGAGCCCTTGAATTCCCTCCTTTCCAGTCCAAGGTATAAAGAAACAGTGCAGATTGTTTGGTTCAGTGCCTTGAATGTTGCAAAAGACGAATACTAACAGTTGAACACTGAGAGATATCCAGTAACTCATTGGCCTGATTCACACACACTTTGTTTTAACTTAAAGTGATGCATTAATTGAGGCATTCTGGCTTAGCATTTTATGCAAACCAGGCTACTGTGGCTTATTCAACAATCTGGTTAAAAGAATAAGGGCTTAATATGAATTGATGTATGTATTCAGGCATTGAGGTTTAGCATTAACAGGGAATAAACTTTAGCATCAGATACGGTATGAATTCAGCCAAAGTGTATGTCAGACAGTATATGGACAAGAATGGTGTTACATACCCTCTATCGTCTTTCTTTATGCTTGCTTAGAAGGAAAGAAGCCCATGTTGAAGGAACAGTAAAAGATCTAGTGTGATGTTGGTGGAAATCAATTCTTACCCAACTTGGGGGGAGCTTGGCGATATTTTTATCCTTCGCTCTCAAGAAATGCCAGACATCAAGGTGCATTCCTTGTACATTGTATTCACCATGAGACTATATGCCACTGGATTTATATAAACTGTCAGATGTCATCATGTATCTCCTGAAGCCTATAGCCTTGCATGGAGAACCTTTCCATGGTTCCTTTGCATGGAACCTTTGCATGGACACTTTCCAGGACTTTTTAGTTCTTTTTACTCACCTGACAAAGATGGGGTCAAACGCTGAACAAATAATTTTTCCTGCCTCCTCCTCCCCAAGTTCTCATTCAATTTGATAATTCCAGTTCCCCTTCAACTTAAATTACTTTCAAAAGAGAAGAGAATTGTGGTGAAGGTCTTATCAATAATGATTTATTGCCCTTATTAGTGACTAGATGACCCATGTGAATATTTTGTCCTTAATGGCAGAATTCTCTGTCTCTTCTGTGGTCTACAGCCCCCTTGGCTTTGTACATTTCCATTCAATCCTTTGGGGAACTCCTGAAAAAAATGTCTCCTTTTTTCAATGCTCTTGTTTTCTTCCCCTCGAGAAATTTGTAAAAATCATCTACCCATTTTATCTATCCACAACTTTGGTGGAGTAATTTAAAAGTCCATTTGTGCTCATCTCTGGAGGCAGGAACATGCCTTGTATTCTTTCCTGAATGGCTAGGTGGAGTTGGCCCAGATGATAAGAAGTTGTTCTCTTGGGGATGTTCTCCCAGGAGCTAACCTGCTCTCCCAGAACTTGGAGTCAGCAGCAGGTACTACATGAAAGATTGTAAAGAAAACTAGACAACCCGTGACCCGTTGGGTCATCGTTTCAGAGATATTTCCTTACCAGATTCCTCAGTGCTTTCAACAATGGCAGAGCTTCTAATGTACTGGAAAAGTTCTTAAAAATTCAGGGAGACATTCAGAGATGTATCTGCCTTGAAAGTAGCCAGTGTTGAACTGTATAGCACAGTCAAACATCAGGAGTTGACCACAGGAAATGTTTTATGACATTTTTTATTATGTCATAAAATGTTTTATGATCATTTTTGTCATTAAATGTTTTATAAAAATTGCCAAATTTCTATTCCATGGGAGTCATGGGTCCTGGATTTTGGACGCATTCTGTAAGTTAGCCCATTTGAGGTACCTTGGTTCAAAAATTGTTGCCCTACGATGCACCGTTTCACCCAGTTAAAGGTTACAAAGTATCAAACAGACATGAGTTTTAGTAGTATATAGATTATTGTTCCCATGTTGAAGGGCTGATTCATACTTGTGTATATTACTTACGACTATATCAGTCATAGAGCAGTTGATTTTGTAGCTGCTTGGTCTGACCTGCCTTGTTTTGTTTTGAGAAGCCTATGAGGTAACACAGGAAATCTGTCAGTGATTTCTGAACTCTGACAGCTCAATAATATGAATACATTGCATGGGCTTCCAGCCATTAATGGAGAAATGTGCATGTGTGAAATGTACAAATTCCCATTGGTTATCCTTAAGGTATTTCATTGCTTGGATTTAGAACAAAATGTGGGGCAAGGTCTGTTGTTTCTCTCCCCCCCCCCTTCCTTTTCCAATTTGATTTTAGAGAGAATGTCTATGTTGCTTCTGTTTTGGCTTCCTGTTTGAAATAATTGTTGTTGTTAGTAGTAGTTGTATGGATATTGTAAACCATCTGTTCTGCAGTCTGATGTTGACATACGTTACGTCAGGTCATAAATGTAAATAGCAGAGTGTGACTATTAGCATAATATATGTTCTATCACAATGGGGAAAGATGATGCCCTCTTTCATCTGCATACCTGTAATTATTAGATCTGCATATTTGTAATTATTAAATCTGAATAGGGAAAATGATTCCAACAGAACATCTATCATGGTAGACTTGAGACAAACCAATTGCCATCGGCTGTTTTTCTCTATTGATTTCAATGTATTTAGATCCAAGCATTGCAAACAGCCAAATTGCATAACTTCTTGTCTTCTTTGAACCTTGGGGGTATCAAAATAATCAATTGGGTCATGGTAGAAAATAAACCTTTAATCCAGTTCCTCAAATTTCATCAGCAGATATGCCAGCAAAGGCTGAAATCACTGAAGCTTTTTGGAAGCTAAGTCAGCATTTCTCCATGATCAATTGCTAATTTCGGAGCTTTCAGATTTGTGCTCAGATGTGGGCTTTGCAGACAATCCTGGGCAGACAGCCATGGTGAGAAGGGTCTTGCTGAGTCAATCCAAAGGTCCATCTTAGCCAACATCCTGCTGTCAGGATCAGCCAGCTTTAAAAAATAATTGAATGTATAGCTTGGGAAGGTAGTTACTTTGCTTTTTTGTATAGCCCCAGTTTTAGATTTCATTTGTAAACAAAGCTAATAGTTATTGATAAATCTGTCCCTGACTCATCCTTTCAAAGGCAATCACTGCAACAGGAGTTGCCAGATTGTTTTAGCATCTACTGTTGTGTTGTTGTTGTTAGACTCTTGGGGTGCAACAACCAGCATGCTGGGTAAAAGAACGGCTCTTTGTAGAATCAGAGAAAGGTATTGAGCATATGGTTCTGATCCAAGCTTGCTTTTACAATATCAGAAGTGAACTGATGGGCCTTCCATACACAACAATTATGCCAGGACCCCTTTGTCCATGTTTCCTTCATTTCAGATAGGAGAGCCCTTTTGTGGCTTCTGTCGTTAAGGAGTTTGGCACCCCATGAGATCTGTTGCAAAAGGATCTTGGCAGGTTAGAAAAGTGGGCTGAACAATATGGGAATTAAATTTAATAGATAAATGCTTCCCTTAGAAGAGGTCAGATGCCTAGGCAGAAGATGGGTGTATCTTGGTCTGGTTATAGTGCGTAGGAAAACAATTTATTTATTTATTTATTTATTTATTTATTTATTTATTTATTTATTTGTTCAATTTATTCCCCGCCCATCTCCCATACAAGGGACTCCGGGCGGGCTACAACAGTTAAAATATCTAAAATATCTAAAAACAATCCTGGAATTGTAGGTGATCACAAGTGGAATATGAGTCACCAGTGTGATGTGGCTGCCCAGAAAGCAAATGAAGTTTTGGGTTGCATCAGTAGACGTATAGGTTCCTAATACGGGCAATAATAGTTTCAATTTATTCTGCATTGGTCAAACACCAGTCAAGTAACATATCCACTTCTGTGCATCATTGTTTAAGATTCCAGCTACAACAGGTAAAAGAAGAGGTGAGGAGAGGGTGAAAGGATCAGATATGTTTAGTGCTGAGATGAAATGAGGAAAAGAAAGGAAATATGATATTAGTCTTCAAGTGTCAGAAATAGGAGTGTCACAAAGAAGGCCACAATATCTTCTCTCTCAGCCCAAAGCATGCAACATAGAATAATATTCCTAAATTACATGAAGGCAGATTCTGTTTGAATACTAGTATTTTTTTTTTAAAAAAAAACAGTAATAGTATAATTTGGGATAGTGATGGGCTTCACTTTGCTGGATGGATGGATTCCTTCATTGAGAAGGAGCTTGGCGTTCATGGTTAAATGACTACCAAATCAAAATTCTGTGAAGAAATCCAGAGATCTGTCTGCAGTTCCCCTTAATAGACCACTGGGTACAGTTCCATGGTGTGGTCTAGAGACGGTGGAAAAGAAGATGAAAGTAAAGGGCAGAGATAGGAGGCAGGTGAAAAGTGGAAGTAGGAAGCAGCCAGGGCAACAGAAGGCAATTTCCATTTAGGAGTAAAGGTATTACTGCCTATAAATCTAGATCTACTTTCAGCTCCTACCTATACGAGCTATGGTTGTGGATGCCATAAGTCAGCGATGAAGTTGTATGAAATGCTTTAAAACCCATTGATGGGCAGCATCAGGTTGAATATAAGCAAATCATGGGGCTGGGCAGTAGAGGAGAGAACAAACCTGTTTGATTTTGAAAAGACAATGTCTCTGTTTAGTCAAAGTCTCAAGATGGCATGTCAGAACAGATAGCAGAGTTAATTAGCTTACGTTCTGCTAGACGCATGGCTTTGGAGGTTTAATGGTGTCCCTACAACTGCTAGGACAAAGAAATAATATCCCAGAGCCACTGAATAGGGTAGAAGGAAGGGCAGTCCTCACAATGGGTTTTATTCATTTTAATTTTTCTCTGCAATTTAAATGTTAAACACAGAAGGTAGGGAAAAGGCGGTAATCAATTCCTCCTTGCAAATAATATTTGGCAACTGTTGGTTCGAAGGGTGAATGTCCAGGCCTGTGTCATTATTCAAGGTGAGAAAAAATATGCACAATCGCATATATACACAGTAGTGTTGGTGTAGAACCTGAGATGTTACTTCCCTGAGCATATGCTAGATGATAAATTCTATCACCTTTAGGGAAGAAAATGATGAGGGTTATAATTTAGTCAGCACATCTGGAGGTCCAGCTAATGCATCTAGAGTCAGCAACTCTGTTCCAATTTTTAAGGCACGCTCTCTGGGCCTTGATCATTAATCAAAGCAAAAAGCAGAAACATTTTTTGAAAAATCAGTGCCTAAAAAGTGTATGATTTTGGAGGTGGGATTCAGACAGGGCTATTTAGAACAGGAAATGAACATTTGAGAAGGATATGACAACCCACAGAGGCTCTGGTTTGAGATCTTGGCCCTTGGTTTTTGCACATTGGGATCTCCATGTTTGCTAAACTTGATCTCCACCTTAAATAGCATAGATGGCTGGTTAGAAATAATGAAACACCAAATGCCTTCCCGAAACAACTTGTTTCACATTCTTTGGTCCATTTCTGTTCTAACCCCTGCTTATTTCCTTCCTTCCCTGCCTTCCCTTCAGTCATAATCTTCTCATCCACATCCTTCACTCTCTTTCATTTCACTGATAACATTCCACAGAATGTTCAGATAAAAAAATATAGTTCTGGGCCGGGTGAAAGCAGGTAGCAAAATCATCACTGTTAAAGAACATTCACAGCTGAATACTGCAGAAAACGGACCTCTGTTTTTATGAGATCTATGCTTTGCATGTTCTCAGTGTCACTCAAGCTTCTTTAAGGTGCCTTCAGCTGGATAATAAAATGCTGCAAAGAAGAATGAATGCCCTGCAAATATTCTAGTATTTATTGGCCTACAAACCCAGTTAATAATATGGAAGACCAAATACAGTAGAGAGACAGTACCCAGTGTGATTCTCTATTAACTCTCTAGCATGTTGAACTCTCCTGGTCATTCCCGTCTGGTTGTGGATAATGCTGAAAGAAACAAAGAATGCTGTCAACTTCCTTTTGTTAAAGAAGCTGCTGAAAGACTAGGTTTCCACCTCATTTTTTACAACTCTGGTCCTGCGATTTTTTATTTATTTACTTTGCAATAATAATCCGTCATCAATGAATTTGTTTAGCTCTGTCTTGCATGTCTGTATTCGGTACAGAGTGATATTGGTTTGCTCAACCTTAACCGTTGAATCCTCAGTACGATTACTTAGAATTTCAATGGAGCTTATAGCTAGGTAAGTACAGAATAGAAGTCAAATTCTTGAAAGCCAGCTCCAGAGTGCTTCCAGTTTCCTGCTAACATTGGGAAAAATCCTTCACCACTGCAGACTTGTTTTTTTCCTGCTTTCCACAATTAGTCCACAATCTTTTATTTATACAACTATGCAGCAATCTAGGACATTCACAAATGCAGAAAACTGAGAATGGGTTGTACACCAAACATAGTAGCACAACTAAGCAATTGTGATGGAATGTGTTTTCTCAGTGGGGAGGCAATCAGGGGTTTTAGTTCTATAACCTTCCTGTTATGTATGCTTCAATCGCATTTTAGCTAAAAGCTATTTAGCAGAGAGGGAGTTTGATGTAGTGGTTAAGGCACCAGGCTGGAAACTGGGAGACCGTGAGTTCTAGTCCCGCCTGAGGCACAAAGCCAACTGGGTGACCTTGGGTTAGTCCCTCTCTCTCAGCCCTAGGAAGAAGCCAAGGGCAAACCACTTCCAAAATCCTACCAAGAAAACTGGAGGGATTTGTCCAGGCAGTTACCAGGAATGACTCAAAGGCACCAAAAAAAGCTATTTGCCAACTATTTAGCATGATCCTAAATATGTTACTATTTAAATATGTTTAAATACTAAATACTATTTAAATATGTTAAATACATACACATACATACATACATACATACATACTAAAAAGTGGGTCTCTCTGTTGTTGTTTTCTTGGGTGAAGCCACAGACAGAGCTTCTTTAGATAAAATAATGATGTAAAAATTGCACTATGGTGATTGGAAATAACACTAACCAGCTCATGGGTAGCTATGAGATGATAAACCATAACTTCCCGCACCTTTTAGGTCTATCTTTAGGAACAATAGCAGAACTTTTACTTTAAATACAGGACCCTGGACAGTAACCATGAAAAGGTTAGTGAAGTTGTTAATGAAAGAAACTTACTTTCATTCTAGGTCAGGGGTGCACAATGTATGTTGTTTGAAGAGCTGCAACCCATATTCTGTATGATGTTGAGCACTGCAAGGCAACATGGGTGGGGAGCAGGCCTCTTTGGAGACAGGGTTCTGGAGTTTTAAGACATGGACTAGATCCCATAAGCCACTGCAAATGGCCAAAGCACAGTTCATGCTCACGATTCAAAGGCCAAGTGCAACCCAGCAATGAAAAATGATCTATCCCTCTGCCATAGGACCGTTCGTTTCTTTGGCTCCAGTGTTTCAGAAACCCACACTCAGCATCACTTTCCAGATTCAGAAAATCAATCAGGACTGTATATATGGAAATGTGCCCTTTGAAGCTCCTTCAATTTAATAGCTCTCAGGTAAAGTTTCACTCAAGCTAAACTAAGACCTAGTGATTTCATGGAGGTGTCCATGCAATTTTCTTGCCAACAGTACAGGAGAACTTTGCCATTGCTTTCTTCTGTTAGGTTTGTACAGCTTCCCAGTCAAGGTTTCAGCCCTAGTGTTTGTGGCTGGTCTCCCATCCAAGCACTGACCAGGCCTGCCCCTGCTTAACTTTTGAGCCTAAATACGGCCAGCTTAGAACTACTAACCAGTGAGTGATGCTTATGAACTTGCAGGTAAATTCCTATCTCTGATGTCTTCTAATCCTGTCTGGTCTATATATTCTTTAAAGCTTGCAGGAAGCTGGGGGGGGGAATGAGGGGGGGGGAAACAGGATTGACAATCATTTCCCTGTTTAGCAAAAAGGTAAAACAAAGGATAATAATGGTCAATTGTTTGAAATGGAGTTGTAAGGCTTCATTTATATCTGTAATACATTTTTTTAGATGAAAGTGCTCTGCAAATAATGAATATTGTTGGCACCCAGTCAATTTCACAGTAGGGGTGCCACCGACTTGAAAAAGGGTATTTGCGTGTTCGTAAAAAGGCAAAACAGAGATGAATGAATGTCCTCTGCCCATTCTTGCTCTATGTATTTTCTCTACCCCTTTATACACTCAGTACACTTCATTACAATGAGCAATATTCCACCCAGACAGGGGGTAAAGGAAGGTAGGGAAGAGAAACTATAACTTTGAGTTGAATAAGGAATCCATTCTCCATGAAAAATACAGGGCGTGTTCATGCATGTCCGTGCACCATTCCAAGCAGAGTGTGTGTGTGCGTGTAAGTATGTATGTTTGGAGGGGGAATTGACTTAATATTTGATGTGATCCTAGCCATTGCAAAAGATAGTGGTAAAACACGATAAACATGGTGACTTTGTGTGTTGTATAAATCCAGTGAAATATTTGTTCAGTATCTCATGGCTTAGTACGATTCACAAACCCTGTTATATACATCACACAATGTAATTGCTTGTTGTTCATTCATTGGCGATCACTCGTAGCCGAGTAAGATTGTCTTCCAAAGGTAAAATTTTAACAGTGGATCCGTAAGTGGCTATAAAGGCCAATTCTGGATCCGCACAACCTCCCACAGTGAGGGCATAGGTTTCTGGGTGGGAGACGGTCATGATGAGGGTTTGCCTGATGTGCCTTCCTTTTAGCTCTTTTCTCCCTTTCGCCCTGTACTCGCGCTTCTTCAAAGTCCATAGCGCCATTAATAAAGGCTGACCTCCAATTGAAATGCTCATGAGTTAGGGCTTCCCAGTTCTCAATGCTGATATTACATTTTTTTAAATTAGCTTTGAGAGTGTCTTTTAATCTCTTTTGCTGTCCACCAATATTCCGTTTTCCATTCTTAAGTTGGGAGTAAAGTAGCTGCTTTGGAAGACGATGGTCAGGCATTCGAACAACATGGCCGGTCCAGCAAAGTTGATGTTGGATGATCATTGTTTCAATGCTGGTGGTTTTCGCTTCTTCTAATATGCTAACATTAGTCCGCCTATCTTCCCAAGTAATTTGCAGAATTTTTCGGAGGCAGCGTTGATGAAATCTTTCAAGAAGTTGGAGGTGGCGTTTGTAGAGGGTCCATGTTTCACAGGCGTACAGAAGGGTTGGTAGTACAATGGCTTTGTAAACAAGCATTTTGGTCTCCCTGCGAATGTCCCGATCCTCAAACACTCTACGCTTCATTCGGGAGAAAGCTACACTCGCAGAGCTCAGGCGATGCTGAATTTCAGCGTCGATGTCGGCTTTTGTAGATAGATGGCTGCCGAGATAAGAAAAGTGGTCGACATTTTGTAGTGACACACCTTTAAGCTGGATTGATGGCGCTGCGGAGGGATTGGTTCGAACTTGCTGGTAAAGCACTTTGGTTTTTTTAATGTTAATCGAGAGGCCGAGCTTTTCATATGCTTCTGCAAAGATGTTTAGGATAGTTTGAAGATCTTCCTCGGAGTGTGCACAGACTACGTTATCATCAGCATATTGAAGTTCTATAACAGAAGTTGTAATTACCTTATTTTTTGCTTTCAGCCTACTAAGATTAAAAAGCTTTCCACCTACAGGGGTCACTTAATGTCTCTCCACGAGAGCTAGACAATGGCCTGGTGGCACCTTCATATCAAGTAACCCCACCTAGGCTTTCTCACATTCCCCAGGGTGTCCGTGTGCCATCCTTCATGTAGGACAGCCCTCTGTATTCACACAGCACACTGCAACCTCCAGATGTGTTGAACTCCGTTTCAACCCTCAGCCAGCAGAAGTGTGTCAATGATTGGAACTGTATTAAAGCATAAGATCTGGGGAGGGAGGATGCATGACGTGCATGAGTTAGATGAGGACCCATATGGCATTTCAAAATTCTCGATCCACTGAGAAATTGGGTGGAACTTCTCTAAATGTCTTCAGGAGGAGGAGAAATTCTTCAATTATTTCTCAAGGAATGAACATTCTCTTAGCAGCGATATTAGCTCTGCTCTTGCACGTGCGCGCACACATCCACACACATGGAAAAGTTCCATCCTGGGGTCTTAGCTTGAGATTCATTAGAAGTGTGGAAAATCCAGGAGACTATGGACCACTGGAGAAATAATTGTATAATGAAAGACAAGACACACAAATGCACACGCACACACACACACACACACAAATCTTCGGCCACCTCATCCCTAATTAAATGCAAGAACACGACAGTCCTCCCAGGAGATTTTCAGTGAATTTCTCTTCTCCTTTGTAAAGCATTCTAAAGCAAATACTCTTTCATCAAACTGAGTGAGAATTGTTGGGGAGAATAAAACACAGGAGAATCTCTTTGTCCATTGCTTGCACGGAGCCATGTTCAAAATAAGAGACCTCCTTCTGCTCATGGGAAAATAAAAACATAAGTTCTCCAAATGTTTTCCATAATATTAGTTCTCAATCTGTCTAGTAATAAACATGACAAGTGTTCCTAGTGCCTTTTTCCTCCCAGGCATGCTGATATATTGATAATGCTTGGCACACAAAAGAGAAAATAGTCCTTAACTTTTGTCTTAACATTTTTAGCCCAAATGATAAATGCATTTATGCACCCTGCACGCACACACACCTTTAACTGTCCTTTTTCACCCTTGATGAGTTGCAACTTACATGAAATCTCCCACCTTTGGAGAGGCTACATCTGTTGTTGTTGCTGCTGCTGTTGTCGTTTATAACCTGAGTTTCCAAAGCCATTTGACACACATCTGATTAATTTCTCCCCTCGGGGCGTTATTCTCCTTCCCTTCCTTAAATCAAGTAGGGCAAGCATTTGCAGCTGATAGTTTTACTGGGATTCCAGTTCAATGACCCCAATCAAATAACAACAACAACACATTCCATGGGAGGTAAAAACGGGGAAAGAGGGTATAAAAAAAATCTACTTTGTGTAATGCTCTGAAGATGGCACTATAGCAACAACCTTCCTCCTGAAATGGCTAAGCAGTTGTGTGTTTTCTTGCTGGGATCTCAGAAAAGAAGTTCAATGTATTTTTCCCTTCAGCAGTGCAGATACTGAAGCTCAGTTTAAGGCAGTATCAACCAACATTAGTTCTACAATTAAGGCTACGTTAGGCTTGGTTTGTTTACAGCTGATGCCTGTCGAGTTTGCGCAGGTGTGTGAGAGAGCCGATGACGTTGATTTAGCACCACGTTTCTACTGTTCTTTAAAGAAAACAAGCCACCTTTCTCCTGCCTGAGTCGATGGCCTGGTTCAATGAACAAACAGAAATAGACAATGTCACTTTTCATCTGACATCACTGGAATGTCAGTCCAGGAACATGGACAACCAGCATCTCAGGGTGAAAATGAGGTTGAAACTCAATCTCCCTGATGTGTTACTACTCTGTGTGAAAGACGGTATCTGGTCAGATGAGAGCGCCTCTCCCCTATTCTGTGGCATATCCTAGACTCAGGTTAATAACCTGAGTGCAAGAAAAGAGTCTTCAAACATTAAAGTGTCTTAAAAATGAACAGGAGAAGGCAAACATTGATGTATATTGTGCCCGCATGTAACGGGATGCAATTATCTAGATTCCGATTCAAGCAACAAAGACTAACCTTAATAAGCAACATTCAAGACAATGGGTGCAAAGCTCCTTCAGCATGCTGATCTCCTGCTTTACAGAGGACCTTCTTCTACTTAGTATCCTCTGTTTGAAGGATGCCCTATCCCAATCTGATTCAAGGTTTTTTTTTAAAAAAAAATCAAAATGGAGAGCAAAGGCATAGGGTTGACTGCCATTAATTATTTACACCTGAGCAAGACTTGCCCATCAAATGCAATGGTTAATGTGTTGGTTGGGTTGGGGATCAAACCCTAAATCTCATATCCCTATTCAGAAAGGTTGGGCCTGCAACTGTTTTTTTTTAAGCTTAATCTTCTCCACAGGATTGTTGAGAGGATAAAATTATAGGAGCATGGACGAATGGCTGGAGGTCCTGGAAGAAAGATTGGATAAATATGCAAAAGAGAGGGATAGAGAAGGAGAGACTTTTACCCATGATACTTAAGTTTCCAGCTTGAAGATTAAATTATGCACATATTCCATCCTATGTTTCTCTTCTGGCTTCCTCCTCTTCTGGCTCCTTCTTTGCAGACATAGTACTTGGACAGCACATTGAGTAAGATGTGTTATGGTCATCTTAAAAATAGCTCTCCTATACAGCTTACCATGTTTTCTAGTCCCACCTTAGGACCGAAGCCATCTGGGTGACCTTGGGCCAGCCCCTCTCTCTCAGCCCTAGGAAGGATCCAATGGCAACCCAGGAGACATGAAAGCCGGCTGGGTGACCTTGGGCCAGTCCCTGTCTCTCAGCCCTAGGAAGGAGCCAATGGCAAGCCAGGAGACTGAGAGTTCTAGTCCCGCCTTTGGCATGAAAGCCGGCTGGGTGACCTTGGGCCAGTCCCTGTCTCTCAGCCCTAGGAAGGAGCCAATGGCAAGCCAGGAGACTGAGAGTTCTAGTCCCGCCTTTGGCATGAAAGCCAGCTGGGTGACCTTGGGCCAGTCCCTGTCTCTCACCCCTAGGAAGGAGCCAATGGCAAGCCAGGAGACTGAGAGTTCTAGTCCCGCCTTCGGCATGAAAGCCGGCTGGGTGACCTTGGGCCAGTCCATGTCTCTCAACCCTAGGAAGGAGCCAATGGCAAGCCAGGAGACTGAGAGTTTTAGTCCCGCCTTAGGCATGAAAGCCGGCTGGGTGACCTTGGACCAGTCCCTGTCTCTCAGCTCTAGGAAGAAGAAGGCAAGGGCAAACCACTTCTGAAATCTTTCCAAGAAAACTGCAGGGACTTGCCCTGGCGGTGTCAACACTGACTGGAAGGCACCAAAAAACCCACACAGTTTTCTGATGCTTCAGTGTGCAGGGGATAGGATATACAAGTGATGGATCCAGAGAGAAGAAAGAAGATGGAGCTGGTTTCTTCCTCAACACTGCTAATGATCCATGGTGGCAATTAGTGAGGGGAGGCATAAGACTTTCATCATTGGGTAGCAGGTCAGGGGAAGAAGTAGTGAGCCATCTGTCTTCATCCATGCTTCATCCTAGTTCCCAGATATAATGTTCTGGCCTCCATACAGTATTTCCTTATCAATTAGATCAGCAGCTGCATAGGGTGTTTTTTTCACCCTTCCATCATCCCAGTTGTAGTTAGAGAATGGTTATGTTCACACAACGTGCTTAACCAAATCATTTAAAGTCTCAGGGCTACGTTTACACAATGTACAGAGTGTGGTTGTCTTTAAATGCAGCTCATTGCTTGTGAATTACATCCATCTGCTTGGGTTGTGATTCACTGCACTGTATGAACTAGAAGGAATACTGTGCAAAATCAGCCACAATCTCACCCAAGGCTGATTCATATCCGAGCCTTTAAAAAAAAGGTTAATTAATTAGAAAATGGAACATGTTCCTCATTACAAAACGACGAAGTACAGGTACAAGCAATGTGTGTGTCTATGGGAATAATACATTATGGAAAATAATAGTCACATGGAAAACGGATATCCAAATCTGAGCAAGGGACAGAAGAAAAATGTCCTGTCTCTATGCATACGTATAAATGTATGCAAGGAAGTATAGCTTTCATGATTGCAGATTAACTTCCAAGGGAAGACCCCCATCCCCAGTAGTGTAAATGGTTTGTCTTTTCAAGAATTTGCAACATGTATTTTCAATGCCTTTCCTGCAGACTACCTGATACCCAGGACTTGGGAGACGGGTTCCTTGTCTGTTTTTATTTTTGTTTTTGTTTTGCTGGTGAGGAAAGTTGGCTTTTACAAAAACCTATGCCTCCCTTTC
Source organism: Charina bottae (assembly GCA_023362775.1). Taxonomy (NCBI): domain Eukaryota; kingdom Metazoa; phylum Chordata; class Lepidosauria; order Squamata; family Charinaidae; genus Charina; species Charina bottae. Next base: position 19,436,214 of record JALMGJ010000018.1, read on the forward strand.
TTACCTTTCTCTTTGTAGTTAAGATGCTCAACCTTTGCAGTCCGTCTTCATGAGGGGGGAGGGGGGAAATGTCCCAGCCCCTTGATCATTAGAGTAGCTTCAGAACTGCTAATATTACATGATGTATTTGAAGTGCCATAATCAGAACAGTGGGGCGTGGTGGCTCAGCGGGTAAGACGCCAGGCTTGTCGATCGGAAGATCGCAAGTTCGGAGGTTCGAATCCCTAGCCCTGCGTGCGGAGTGAGCTCCCGCACTAGCTCCAGCTCTTGCCAACCTAGCAATTCGAAAGCATGCAAATGCAAGTAGATTAATAGGTACCACTTCGGTGGGTAGGTAACAGAGTTCCACGCGCGTCATGCGGGCACATGACTGTGGACATGACTGTGGAAGCATCTTCGGACAATGCTGGCTCTTCGGCTATCAAACGGAGATGAGCAACGGCCACTAGAGTCGGACACGACTGCACAAATGTGCGGGGGGAACCTTTACCTTTACCTTTTTATGCCTCCCTTTCTTACCTTTCTCTTTGTAGTTAAGATGCTCAACCTTTGCAGTCCGTCTTCATGGGGGGGGGAGGGGGAAAATGTCCCAGCCCCTTGATCATTAGAGTAGCTTCAGAACTGCTAATATTACATGATGTATTTGTAGTGCCGTAATCAAAACAGTAAGCAGCGTTGCAAGCAAAGTAGCATCAGATTTGTTTAAAGACTTCATGATGCACGAGAAGTGTGCCATGCTCTTTGTGTGCCATAACATGCAACCTGGTGGCTTTCAGATGTTTCAGACTACAGGTGACACAGTGTTTTGCTACTGGCCATATGGCCAGAGCTGATGGGAATTAAGATCTCAAGAATCTGAAGGGCAACTTGCTGATAGCATATTGTAGAAAAGAGGACATTCTAGATCTCTTCCCCCTAGGGCCATCAGGTGGTACCTCAAAATAGATATTTTAAATGATTCTATAAAACAGAAAATATGGAACTGGTAAAAAGGTAAAGGTAAAGGTACCCCCCGCACATTTGTGCAGTCGTGTCCGACTCTCGGGCCGGTGCTCATCTCCGTTTGTTAGCCGAAGAGCCAGCGTTGTCCGAAGACACTTCCACGGTCATGTGGCCGCATGACGCGTGCGGAACGCTGTTACCTGCCCACCGAAGTGGTACCTATTCATCTACTTGCATTTGCATGCTTTCGAATTGCTAGGTTGGCAAGAGCTGGGGCGAGTGCGGGAGCTCACTCCGTCACGCAGGGCTAGGGATTCGAACCTCCGAACTTGCGATCTTCCGATCGACAAGCCTGGCGTCTTACCCGCTGAGCCACCACGCCCCTGTTATGGAACTGTTAAGGAACTGGACTGGGAAACCAATGGAGGACACCTTGTTTTCTCATTATTTCCTCTGAGGTAATCAGGTGGATTCATTGGCATGAACCATAACCTACACCAGAACAAATTAGTTCATGGATGATGCAGAGATTTAATAATTTGATTCCCTGTGCAAGTTTAGGGCTACAAAAATCCAGATGACCATGAGAAGTCAATGGCTAGAGGTCATATGGATTTTGGCAGCCCAAATCTGGTCGTCTTGCTGCCTGTACAAAATGCTAGTTGGAACAATTAGGAAGGAATCACATTTGGGAGGTAGATTAGTCTTATTAGTCGAACAGTTGCAACTGTATTATTTGTAGGTACATGACTGAATTCGCAAATATACAGAGTAACAATCTGCCCTTTGGTCTTGGCACATGTTTTTATACATCTCTCTTTCTATGCCTGTGAATTATAGATGACATTTACTCTACATGATCTATGTACAGTAAAGGTAGTATGACAAGAAGAAAACTACTGCTACCTGAATGCCGATGACAGCTGAAAGAAATATGCAAGATTATCTTGACCCCAGAAATACTTACTCTGTTGCAGAAGTTCCTAGTTAATGAATGACTGCAACTATTTGCACAGAAGAATGTAAAAATGAAATCTACTGCTTGGTATAGAAAGCTAAAAATATTGATATTTTGTAATCTTGGATGACAGTCAGAAATATTCATAGTGTTAGTGTTGACCAATAAAATTTGCAATCAATTTCCTCCAGCTGTTACCCTCTGGATATGTTGGAGTTCAACTTTCAGAGTTCTCAATCAAACTGGAATCAGAAGTCTAACATTTCTGAGGAGCACCAGGCTGAGAAGGTCTGGTTGACCAAAAAGCTACCGTGGATCATGTCCTCCCTCTTTTGTGCAACGTTTTTCAGATGCAGGGACTTCACTGTCAAATGATTTTTGGTATTCTGGCTTCCAATGTTGTGCTTCGGCACAGCAGTGAGAAGCAGCCAGGGAGAACAAAATGGTGATTTCAAGTCATATCGTTGGGGCAGCATCCAAGGTGTTTCTTTCTAATGTTTTTTCTTTCTTTCTTCTTAGTCATTGCAGAAGTAGGTCGAACTCTTTGCAACAAGACTGGTCTCAGGAACCCAGGCAATAAACCTGGGAGATTCCTGCATTACCATTTCTTCCTTTCCAAACACTTGTTGTTATTCAGTCATTTAGTCCCGCTCTACTGTATAACAAAATAAGCATATATCAAAATGCCAACCGCTAGGAACACTTTTGAGCTTCTTCCTCCTCCTCCTCCTCCTCCTCCTCCTCCTCCTCCTCCTCCTCCTCCTCCTCCTCCTCCTCCTTGTTTTAAAGCAACTTCCGAGTTTTCTGTGCTCCTGACACAGTTTTGATTTATCTGAAAATATTTCTTGGTTTTTAAAATAAAAGTCCATAAACCCAGTGATGGAAAAACAGTCTACTGCCTACAGCAAGAGAATGACTTTGAATGCAAATAACAAATCCTAAAAGAAAAGCTCAGTCTACATCCAGGGAAGACTTTTAGAAACACCATAGGCTACACGACCTTATCCATCATAACCCACTGTGTTTCCATCTTTCCCGATATCCCAAAAAACTTCAGTGTTTCTGCAGCTTTTTGGAAGCAAGAAGACAGCAAACATATTTCTGGTTGCATCAATAGATGCATAGTTTTCACTTCAAGTAATAATTCCATTCAATTCTGTGTTGGTTGGCCCCACCTTAAATAATGTCTCCAGCTTGGGCTACCCCAATGCAAGGATGAGTCAACTTCTTGCAACAGGTATGAAGAAGGATGATCTGTGAATTGGGAACTAACAGTGAAAGTCAAGATCTGTTTTTTTTTAATCATTCTGGAATGCAGGGCATGGAGTACTGATATTAAATTACAGGAAGACTGTAATGTGATCTGCTCCCACACTCTAATTCTAGACTTAGCATCTCCATGAAGTTTGGGGACCTAGAATGCATTAAGTTCATGTAGAGGTTCTAAATGTATGTTTATGTGATCTTAAAAGGAAGAAATTCCATGATGCAAGTTGGCTAAGAATAACAATATAATCCACTCAATATATTCAAGGTCTTTTCCTGGGGGGGGAAAAAGAAAGAAAGATAGAACTGACAATAATGAGAGGATGCCAGTAATACTGGAAACAGGCAACATCTAAACAAGAAGATTGATGTTCTACAGCAAGCAAGTGCTGCAAAGGGAAAGTAGAAATATAGAATTGGAAACCAAATTTCTCCTGCAGACATCACACACAGCTCACTTCATCCTGTTTTTGCTAAGGGCCACACCTCTCTCTCTCTTTCTTTTAGCTAATCAGGAACATGCTTCTCTGTGAGTGTTTTTCCCACATTCTGATTTCTCTCTAGCATCTGGTCTCACTTTAGAAATATGCTGGGTTTTCCAAACAGTGAGTTATGTATTGTTATGACTAGTTACTGTTACAGACTAATTGTACAGAGGAGAACTCAGCTGCCCCAGTTTGAAAGGCTTGGGGGTGGGGGTGGGGGTAGAACATTTTTAACTTTGTATACATTACAAATTTACTTTGTATGTAGCCATTGTGAAAAAGGTGCAATATTTGACCCCAATTAATTCAGCGGAAATGTTTTGGGTGGTAACATTAATTAGTTTGATTTATTAATTCATGGATAGGACAATTAAATAGGACTTGTTGTCCATGGTTTCTACAGGTAATACTATCAACATTTGATTCAACATTTTAGGGAAGGTATGGGAAATTTTAAGGGGGCGTGGTGGCTCAGCGGGTAAGATGCCAGGCTTGTCGATCAGAAGATTGCAAGTTCAGAGGTTCGAATCCCTAGCCCTGCGTGATGGAGTGAGCTCCCGCACTCGCCCCAGCTCTTGCCAACCTAGCAATTCGAAAGCATGCAAATGCAAGCAGATGAATAGGTACCACTTTGGTGGGTAGGTAACAGCATTCCGTGCGCGTCATGCGGCCACATGACCGTGGAAGCGTCTTCGGACAGCGCTGGCTCTTCGGCTAACAAGAGGAGATGAGCACCGGCCCTTAGAGTCGGACACAACTGCACAACTGTGCGGGGGGAACCTTTACCTTTACCTTTTTATGGGCAATTTTATCTGGTTCATATATACAGATAAGAACTCTAAACATGAATTTCATCATAAAACACATGGAAGGAAACACAACAAAACTGACCAATTACTCCAACTTTACTTAACCTGGGTAATCTCCAGATGTTTGGATTTCAACTCCCAAACCAGAGTTCCCCAATGTGATGTATTTAGGGGATGAGGAAGGAGGGAGTGCATTCCAAGGAGATAAACGCTGTCACAGCCTTCAGAGCCTTGGCAGGCAGGCAAAGAAAGTTAGAGTAGCCCCGCCCTAGAGTCCCTGGAGTATTTACACTTAGGTTAGTGAGGTTGGGTTTAGTCTGGCAAGATTCTGTTTGTATGGTAAGAGCAATAAAGAAACTAGAGTTGAAAATATCAGCTCAGCGTGGTTCCTGGCCCTTTTACCCCTGACACCCAACCAGTATGGCTATGACAAGCATTCCATTAGTATTGGAATTGAAGTCCACCAATCTTTAGGGACTCCACATTTGGGAAAGTCCATGTGGTTAGAAAAAAAGTTGAGTGTTTAACTCTTAAAAGTCTGTGAATCCAACTATCTTCTGATGTTGGTTTTTCTTTTTCCACCACACTTTCTTTATCACTTCCTTTATCACCTACATTGAAAGCAGTTTAAGGTAATGTTTGAATTCGTTGAAATTTAGCCAGTGAAGGTTGGGGAAAGGGCTGAAATGGTTTAGTTTTTTTTTTAACAAGTATTGACCAAATCTTGCAAATGTGTTCATAAACATGATGGAAAGTACTGGAGAATTAATGCATTTGAATGTAGGAGAAACAAGCATTGATTGATTTTTCCATTCCTACAAAATGTTTTTTAAAGTTACTCAAACTCAGCATTGTGGCATTCATTTGTTTTTTGTTTATTTGCTTCTTCTGTCCAGGAAAGATTGATTTAAAAGGAAAATAGAGATTTTGCATCTATTAAGGCTTTTATGTAAATGCCAGAGGGATCACATTCTTTCCAACCTCACTTCCTAATTCTTTACCTCTAACAAACTTGTGTGTATTGCCTGCCAGCTTAAAATAAAACTCCATCCATCTCATCATGGTAGACTGGGGTCCCTGAAAGCATATACCATATTAGATTTCTTAGTCTTTAAAGCACCTCCGAGTCTTTGTCTTTAATAGAAGAACGAACACCAGCAGAATAAAATGAAACCATTAAGTAATAGACAGAAAGGCAAACAACTTCCATCTAAAAATGCACATGTTTTCACTGAGCAAAATTCTAAATTTTTCTCAGTGGCTTCATTACATATGCTTTTCTTAATTTATGAGATACATCATATATAAAGCTTTTTAAAAACAAAAGCTGGGAATTCTACCATAATATTAAAAAATAAATAAACAAAACCCTGCAGGATGGTGAGAAAACCTTTAGAAGATACCTAGTGTATCATGCTTGTGATGGAAATGATCAGACCAATAGGATCTGGGATTTTAGCTTCCTGCTGAGGTTCCAGTGACAGCAACTAACCACCTTGGGAGAACATTGGTGCTGGGGGTATGTGGAGGTTAAGAGAAAGGATAAAGTTTGACTAAGAGCTGCCACATGGTCCAGGTTGCCATAGCAACCATTTGCCTTTGTTGTGGCAGCTCCAGTTATCTATTTTGAAGGTTCCTTTTCACATAGTCTGCCTTTTGAAGACTTAAGAATTTGGCAAATCAATTAAGCTGATGGGGAAAATGTGGATGGCAGAAAATAGAAAGTGCTTGAAAACAGATTGTGCACACCGAGAAAGACACTCATACAGACCCATACACTAATGGAAGAACCGCACAACTCATAATAATAATAATAATAATAATAATAATAATAATAATAATAATATACCAAAAATGCACTTTGTGGATTAAAAAGGGAAGCTAGAGAATAGTTGTTTACTAGTTACTTACTAGCAGCTTTTCAAATACAAAACCACCTTTCCTCCCTGCTGATGCACTCAGAAAAGACAGTATCAATGCAAGGGTGTCCATGCTTCCACTTAAACCCGCCCCCCATTTTTTCCCCTTTTCACTCCTCACAGTTTGTTTCTATAACTAATTATGTGATTGTTTCCTTGACAACCAAAATGAACATGTATTTGATTAGGAATAGACTGGGTTGTGTTTAGGGTGGGAGGGGAGGAATGAAATTCATCAGAGGAGATTCCCACTTGTTTTAAAGGATGGAGTTTCTTTAAGAAGAAGGTAGGTGTTAAGGGGGAATCAAAAAAGGAACAAGGACAGCCCATGGACTTTTAGAGGGGCATCTTCAATTGTGAAAACAGGAGGGGTTTCTTCTCACACCACCAACATTTCTGCCAAGTTTCAGACCATATATAATCATGAGCAGAGGACTACCAGGTTAAACTGTATATAGTTAGCTAGTAAAGGTAAAGGTTCCCCCCGCACATTTGTGCAGTCGTGTCCGACTCTAGGGGCCGGTGCTCATCTCCGTTTGTTAGCCGAAGTGCCAGCGCTGTCCGAAGACGCTTCCACGGTCATGTGGCCAGCATGATGCACGCGGAACGCTGTTACCTACCCACCAAAGTGGTACCTATTCATCTGCTTGCATTTGCATGCTTTAGAATTGCTAGGTTGGCAAGAGCTGGGGCTAGTGCGGGAGCTCACTCCGCCACGCAGGGCTAGGGATTCGAACATGCGGTCTTCCGATCAACAAGCCTGGGGTCTTACCCGCTGAGCCACCACGCCCCTTATATAGTTAGCTAGATGCCCTCAAATTAGGCTCCCCTCCTAGAGAGTCATTGATTAATGTTCACCATCATGATCTATCTCTAGTAACTCGTAACTCTTCCAAAGACATTCCAATAATCTCTTTGATCCCATACATCCATCTGATCCATTGTCTCCCCCTCCTCCTACTTCCCTCAACCTTGTCCAACATAATTTTTTTCTGGTCCATCATCCTGAACCAATGCACTGCAGGATGAAGGCCTCTTCGTTGAAATTGTGGCCTGTAATCTATGATGCTGGTCCAGTGATATGTAGAAGATTTTCAGCTTCCAAGTCTAGGCTTGAGAAACAGCAACTGGTCCAAAATCACGCAGCTGGCTTCCATTCCTAAGAAAACCCAGCTGGGTGACTTTGGGCCAGTCGCTCTCTCTCAGCATTCACTCATACACCTACATACAAACACACATCCCAGAGAGAAAAAGAAGGAGAGAGACCAAGTAGAAGGGGACGAGTACAATGGGGGTTCCAAAGAAGAAGAAGAAGAATAGAAGAAGAACCTAAATGGATCAGGCCAATCAGCTATCTCGTCCAGCATTCTGACTCACACTTTGACCCACTGGGTGTATTTGACATCAACTGAAAGAGTCTATTTTGTTTTGCCTGAAGAAAGAAGAATAAAGGAGGGATCGTCATAATGTTAGTTTTCAGTATTGATGGTCTGCCATGCCAAAGAGGGAGCAGGCATAGTTCTTCATAGGCAGAACTAGAGAGTCAGATTTGTATTTATTTGATTAATAAAATATTTATAACCTGCCCACTATCCTACGGCTCTCAGCTGGGGTGGCAATCCATAAAATTCAGAAGATAAAGTGCTGGCATTAAATAACAATAAAAATTCTTCCCAAAAAAAAAAAATTGGAATGGTCCCCATAATACAATAATAGAGAGGCATGGATTTTGACAAGAACATTTGGGCAGAGCCAGGCTGCAGTTGCTGGAGTGAAAAACAAGGTGTTCATTTAGTTCCAATTGCAGTAATAGCAATGCCAGTGTGGCTTCCAAGAAAAGATCAATCCAAACCCAGGGTGCCATGAACGAAGGTCTTCTCCTGGTGCCCTCTTCCAGTGTCACAAATTATAGGATGCTGATCACAGCCAGACATCTTAATGTTCAAATGTAGAAAGCTACTCAGCGGGAGAGGCACTCCCTCCACCCTTTGGGACCTTAAATGTCATTACTAAAACATTGGTTGTTACTGGTAGCATCTCTGCAACCTGTGTAGTTCCTTTAGGGCAGGTGTTCAATGGCCTCTAAATGATGTTCCAGACAATAGCCCCATTGTCTCATTTTGTACCAGCTGCAGATCCTGAATTGTCTCCAAGGGCAGATCCATGTCAAGTACCTTGTAGTAACCTGTTAATAAAAGGAGACATCCCCTAATGGCTTCACTGTTCAGCATTACATAGGCTGCCTCAGGAAGCATTTGTCTATCGATTAAAGATATTTAAGCAGAAATCGGACACCTATTGTCAGCGACACTAGAGCTGCAAAACCCCCATTCATCCGGATCAGTTGTTCCTGTAATTTATGCTAAACCTCAACTGCTCATTTCAGTTCCAGTTCCCCATCAAAACCTTGAACAGGCTTGCCTATAACTCCCAAACAGAGTCTTAGCAGGGGCTGCAACAGTTTTCTCCCTAGAACAGGGGTGGGGAACCTTTTTTCTGCCAAGGGCCATTTGGATATTTATAACCAGGGACCGGGGGTGTGGGGGGCGGGGTTTCTGGGATTTCCGTGGACCGGGGGCCGGAGTTTGCGGGCAGGAGCCAATCACAAGCACTGGGGGCAGAGTTTGCGGGCGGGAGCCAATCGCGTGGAAGGGGAGGGGTTTGTGGGCGGGAGCCCCGCAGGCCTGCGACAGGAGCCCCGCGGGCCTTATATGGCCCACAGGCCTGACGTTGCCCCACCCCTGTCCTAGAACAAGGAAAGGTGGGTGCATATGGGGGATGGGGTTTAGTGACTTGATTGTCTTTAAGGAAGCAATGCTGAATATAGCAGATCCTTCCACATAAGGAGCCAGGGAAGAGACCACCATGTGCTGTAGGGTACACTATTAATCTCTGTGGAACCACAGGCACACCAACCCAATGTCCTGGGAAAGGTGCATTGATATCTGAGAACTTTTTCCAGCTATGGAATGCTATCCCAGAGCAAAGTCTGAATGCTCAACTGTTGACCATTTCTATAATAGCCATGTTGGAAGATTCATGGGAGCAAATGCTATTTCAACCCAAAAAAAAAAAAGGAAGAAAATTTAGGGATTTAAATGTAAGGAGAGTACTTAGTAAGAGCTTTAAATGAAAGAACAAAACAAAGACAGACAGCAGATCTCGCATCAGGCGTTGTCACAGTTGATGAATCTGCCTATCCCCTTAATCCGCCTGTCCTTCCAAGGTCTCTGATGGCTTTCTGACTATTAAGTTTTCTGGAACAGTTAAAAGTGACATCAAGCAAGAAAAAGGGGTGGGCGGGGAGAGAAGGGAAAGAGGTAGTAGAAGTGGAATTCCAGGTATACAGCGGGTTGGTTTCTATTGAATAATCTGTTCTCTTTGTTTAAAAAAAAAGATGTGATGATTATTTCTCATGCAAGTCCACCAGACGTTCATGATTTTTTCTCAATCCAATCAGCTATCCAGGGAGGTATTTGCAAAGCTTAAAGTTAAATATCTGCCCATCATACTGACCTAAGAATTTCAAAACCCCAAGGTTGAACAAAAATATGCTCCCCTCCATGTGGAGAGAACTTCAATGAGATTCTCAGAGAGGGATGATGTGTTCTTAGATCTGTTTGATGTCCAAGGTATGAGTTTTCCATCAGCCCATCCACACTCAGTGATGCCCTGCCGCCTTGGCTTCCTATACTTTCACTCAACCCCAGCAAGAGGAGAATGGGTAGGTGGGAGTACTTTAAGGGATCTTTTCAGATTTAAGGGATCTTTAAGGGATCTTTTCAGATTTAAGGGATCTTTAAGGGATCTTTTCAGATTGGGAAGTGTAGGCATCTGGGGAGAGTTCAGAGTGATGGAAAAGCAGATAAAACAAAACCGGAAAATCTGCAGTAACCTTCTCCAGCATCTGCAGCAATTAAGTAAGCTGAGAAATAGCCAGAAAAATTTTAAAGAAATTATCATGTACCCTGAGAATAAGGCTTAGTGATGGAGTTCTTGGTCCCAATTACCATTGGTAAGCGAGGACTACCTGTAATATCAAAATCTCAATTGATCCGAAGTTCCTATTTCTGGATTATGAGTATCTCAAACCATTTACCAAAGCAGAGCTGTGACTTTGTCAACTCAATGTGTTTATTCCACATACTTCAGTCTTTGATTTCAAAAGGGAGGAGGAAAAAAATATGTGACTTGATATAAATCCATGCTGTTTATTGAGCTGGTAGCAGACTTCTTAAAAATCTCTGACTTGAAAAGGTCAATAGGAAGATAGTTTTTTATGCCAAGGGATTAAGCAACTTAAAGCAATTCAGAATTTTTAAAAGCTACATCTTAAAACGACAGCTTGTCTTTCCCATTAAGTGACATGCTTTTGCTCTCTAGCTAATTATGCATTTTCCTAGAAAAGACCAAGATAGCTTTGGTTTTCATTCTGCATTAACTGTCTTACTGCAGCACACATGATTGTGATTTCATATACTCCATTTTTCTCTTTCTACTTGTTTATGAAATGTGGCTTTTATGAGTTGCTCTTAATTTTTTTCAGGCTCAATTTTGAGAAATCGTAATCTTATGGAATAGTTTCTCTCTGGAAGCAAAAGTGGTCTTTTCCCTCCTGATCTGCCAGACATTTGTTAAAACCCGGTTCTTCTAGAACTGGTTAAACCTGGTTATTCTAGAAGATCTTTGGAGACTAGACTGTCTGAAATAGCCAAGAGCCATGAGCCTTGAGTGAATGTTGTATGAGGGCATATTATTGCATTGTTATTTTTTGATTGATTTTATTAGGTATACTGTTGGATTTGAGAAATACTTCAGAGTCAAATGTGATTGAGGTGGTATAGAAGTCTCATAAATAAATGAGTAAACAATAACATCAATACATTGTGTGTTTAGGGTGCACCCCTATAACTGTAATAGTATGCGAAAAAGACCTTGAAAGACGGGGTGAAGAGATGCTGCCTAGGGAACGGTCAGATAAGAGAGGGCATAGCCCACAGCTGCATAATGGGTGGAGAAAAAGGCACAGAAGGGATCCTCCCTAGTTTCTCGGGGTGTAAAGGAGACAGCGGGAGAATTGTACTTTCAGACTTGCAAGATTCTGTTAATGTAGCCTTACAATAAAGTAGAATTAGCTCATCTGGTTGTGTTTCCTGTCTGGTCTACCTGGGAAGGCTGACCATAACTGATAACCTCTAGATGAGATGGGGTACAATTCCCATCAACACCAGTCATATTTATATGTTCTAGAAAAAATATGGGGTTCCCCACTCCCCAAGGCAATCTTTAAACAAAACAACTGATATCTATTTGATTTATATAGCATTCCTTTGCCCTTGTCAATCAGCAGGTGACATATTGAAAATGAAAGTTGGCAATATCTTAGCATTAGAACAGGTAACACTGCATCCATATCTGACATGAAAGAAACTATGTGTATCAGAGAGGTCAGAGAGTAATCCAGGGATATGAGAACTGTGATGTTACAATCACTTTCCTATTCTCATCTGTGAAATAGCAGAGAGTACATATTGTGAAATAAATAGATTGGACACTTTGCACTGGCTGCACCTGAGGACCACAACCTTATTAAGCATGCTTAGAAATAAGAAATGTGACTATTTAAAGCACTGAAAAATATGATTTAATGCAGAAGCCAACAGGATGAAACTTACTGGAAAACTAGACATTTACAAGGAGATGAGATGTGCAAAATAGAAACCAGGGTAAGAGTTTTCAAGTTACACACTCTTCTCATGGTAGGAACCTCTTGCTCCAATCATTTTCACAACATTCTGATTAATCCTTGGAAGTGCAACTTGACTGAGTTAAATTGGCCCATCTTCATCCTCTAGCTCTCAAATGTAATTTCCTAATATGCTAATGATGGGTGTCCATGGGGAGACAAGGAGAAGGAACTGATGTCATCTGTTTCATGATGTCATTGTGCAAACAGTGATGTCATGACACCAAATGATACAAATATATCATTTGTGTCACTTGTACAATTACATCTTGACCCATGCAACCCCATTTTGATGTCATCAAGGCTACTACGATACTAACATTCACACCTACCAGAAAACTAAAAAGGGTCAATGGAAGAGGAAGAGCACACACACTCTCTATATTGTATCATTTCAATTATTTACACTGGTTCAGAAAAGCTGCAAGCTAATAACTAATACCTGGTGAATGAATTCTGGGAAAGGTAAATGGAGAGGGAGTAACTGACAAGTTATTTTCCAAACAACATTTTTTAAAAAACTGGAATGTGGAGTCCTTGGTGCTCTCTGAGCCTTGTTGTTTTCTTGCAGACGTTTCATTGCCAGGCTAGGCAACATCTTCAGTGCGAAAAGGGAGTGGGACTTGCTCTCTGTTTATATACCATGGCTTGTCCTGCCTGTGTTGGTGGGGGTGTTGTTCTCCCCTTAGGAGTTCCTTGATTGGGCTGCTGTTTGCTGCTTGGTTGATTGACTGAGGTAATAGTTCCTTGATTAGGGTATATTGTGCTGTTTGATTGCTCCTCTGGTGCTAATCTTGGTGTTAATCTTTGCCTATCTGGGTGTTGATTGCTGGCAAGGAGGTGTTCTGGTCTTCTGGCTTTTCTATTATCTCTTATGAATGGTATGTAAATGTTGTTTACCTCTATGTGTCTGTTGATGGCTGCTTTGTCTGAGTGCCAAGCTTCCAGGAATTCTCTAGCATTTTTGGATTTGGCTTGGTTTAAGATGCTCATAGTTTCCCAGTTGAAAGTATGGTTAAGCCTGTCCATGTGTTGTGAGATTAAGGATTGTGCATGTGCTGTGAAATGAAGGGAGGAAGAGAAGGAAAGGGAAGGGGGGGGGGGAAGGAAGTTTGAAAGAAGAACTGGGTAAATCAAAAAGAAATAGAAATGAGGATAATAGTTTTTTTTATGGTTGTTTTCTAGAGAAAACACCTAACACACCCAATCAGACAAAACAAGATCATGAAAGAAGTGCGTAATAGTGACAGCGACATACCTCCCACTGGCTCTCCAGCCTCACAGTCTGCCAATGCTCCAAAGGCAGTGATTGGGGTATCTGAACTCAGTGGTTCTTTGACAGATGACTCCATTTCTGATTGCAATACTTCTCCTCCCCAAGTTTGCCTCAGGAGCATCTTCCTGCCCCGTCTCGTGGGCTGAGCTTCCGAACCATACAGTATGTGATAGGTGGAGCTCCTTGGAGGTTTGGGAGTTGAGATAGAAATTAGATGTTTCTATATCAGCTTGAGTAAGTTAAAAACCATCCCAAATCAGCCCATTCCAGGTCAAATTCAGGATTTGTACCCGACTGGACACACAGTCCTAAACGGTAACTGAAAAAAAATAAAATAACAGAACCGATTGAAATCTAGGATTATTGAAGCTGTCATTTTTTTTTTCCACCGGCTCAGCCGTTCTTGGTCAGCTCATTAGTCAAAGAGACAGTAGCTAATTGTTCATGCTGGGTAAACTGCAGAGACTTTTCTGTTCTACACGGGAAAGAGATGCCAGGATTGCACCCTCAGGCTGAAATCTGTCTCTGTGTTACCAGTCCTTTCCCCATACTTTATCGTTTGTTCCTTAAAAAAATATAGGGGTGAGAAAAGTGCAATGCATTTTTATTGTTAGGTACATTTCCCTTTTGTACTTCGGGCTGGGGGGATCAAGCAAGTCTTGTTATGGCTTGAGGCTAGCATTTAGAGAATTGCAGGTTATTACGGCACATGGCAACCTGGAATTTCCTCTAGAGGAATTCCACTGAAATGGTCTTTCTCAGATTTTGAATATTACATCCTTCATAATTTGGCTAGAGACTTGGGCAGCTACTTAATAGAGTTGTTCAGGAGCAGGCCAGAGAAGAACCTAAGATTGAAAGATCAGTGACAGGAGGTGCCCAAAAATATTCTTACTAAAACAGACCAATACACTTTTTATGAAAGCTTACACTCCATAAGAAGAAGAAGTTCTTCCATTGGTTGTTTTATGGAAATTTAAAGAAAAGGCTTTGCATACTCCCCACCTCTCTAATCTAGCTTTCCCCTACCTGAGAATGGGTGGGAACTCTGGGTAGTGTGGTCTCAAAACATCGAGAGGATGCCAGATAGGGCAAGAAATGTTTAGCCAATATCATACTAGCTTTCTTAGTGTCTGAGCAGCAAAACTGTTCCCTTCCGCTCTCAAACTACATAAGCATTGACCATGCTGGGTCTCATAGCTCAGGAACATCAGAGGGACCTGCTGAGGAACATCTAAGGGTCTACAGGCTCTTCCATTATTGTTCTAAGTTCTGAATCTGAATGATGTTTTGAGCCAGCTTGAGTCACTATAAAAAGGCATGGCCTAAATGAAGCTGAAGCTCAAATGCTTTGGCCATCTAATGCAAAGAGAGGACTCCCTGGAAAAGACCCTGATGCTGGGAAAGACTGAGGGCCAAAGGAGAAGGGGACGGCAGAGGATGAGATGGTTAGATAGCATCACCGATGTAACGAACATGAATTTGAGTAAACTCCGGGAGACAGTGGAGGACAGGAAGGCCTGGCGTGCTATGGTCCATGAGGTCACGAAGAGTCGGACACGACTAAACAACTGAACAACAACAACAACAAAACATAGTAATAAAAAGAATACACTCTTTTTATGTTGATTTTTTTATGTGTTGCCTGATTCAGCTGCATAATTGTGATGCTTGGTTGTTGGGTTTTCTTTCTTTTTTCTTTTTTTTTGCTATTGTTTTTCTCCTTGATGTGGCGCTGTCTTTTTTTCAAATGTAGGTATTGCTAAGAAGTCTGTCTAAAGTGCATTGACATGCTGTCCTTCATCAATGTGCTGTCCTCCCACATCTCATCTACTTCCTGAAAATAGGATTGGAGAAAGCAAACTTAATTGAAGAGGGAAAGTAAGGATCTAACCAACACACTGTGTATAAAATCAATTTTAACCAGTAATGAGGTAAGCAGTGGTATCTCTCCACTTCAAGCTGTAATTAAATCAAGAGTTGTGTTTGTCGTGCTATTTTTGAAACTGTCACACACTTCAGAAATCAGAGATGGTACAGCATAAGATTACTAAATATGAAGCGGCAGCTTCAACGTACATCAGCGATAACACCTGGCTTGGTGGATGATGCTTAAGCCCTCTCAGATTACTGGTTCGCTTTGCTTTTACACTACAGGGACCAACAATTGTGCTAGTGGAACCTGTCAATATCAGCCGAGATGTCTATGATGGGCAAAAAAAAAAAAAAGCCCACTGATGACTCTCCAGATGTTCATGATTTAATATTCCCAGCCATCTTAGACAATATAGCAAATAATGAGAGTTGGTGGGAGGGGTAGTTCAGCATCATCTTGAGCAGCGTTTCCCAACTTGGGCAACTTCCAGATATGTACACCAACTCCCAGAATTCCCCAGCCAGCATGCTTATTCTTGAGAATTCTGGGAGTTGAAGTCCACACGTCTGAAATTTGCACAGGTGGGGAAATGCAGTCACAAGGGAAGACCTCAAGAAACTTTTCCTCCCATTGTTACTCCCTCTGCTCCCCCTCATGATTAGGAAGCATGGGCATCCAGGAAGTCTTCACAGTGATGGAAAGATACACTACTGAACACAAGGCCACCATCAGTAGCCACTTCTCTCTCTTCAGCAATTCTACTTGGCTCAAAAAGGAAATTCAAGAAGAATTCTCCAATGGCCTGAGAATGAGATAGACACTCAGAAACGTCTTCTGCAGAAGGAAAAAATGGAATGTGCATGACAAGTACGGGGTCAAGAAATGGAATACGTTTAATGAGCAGCAGCTAGCAAGGACTCAGGAGAACAGTTTTGAGAATACCAGTGGCAGTGTAGGGGATGTTGCATCCAATAAATAGTTCTACGAGCAAGATTCAGGATTTGGGAGGAGAGGAAGAAAGACTTCAGATATGTTGCAGAAAAGCCTCTTCATTTCACCCTTGGTGCCTAGAGCGTATGGCCTGTTCAATAGTTCATCCAGGTATTGCTTTGTTTTATTTCCCGCTGTTGGTGGGTCTGTGTATGGGCTCCCTAGGCAGGGATGTGATAGGAAATACAAATCAAGCTTTCTTTCTTAAAGAGCTCTGACTTTTTCAGGTGCAACTGAAATGGATGTTGACAAGATGTTCAGCTCCCGGTTGTCTGTGGAAGTTGGGTCTGCCACCTCCAAGAGTAAAGAAATCTCAAAAACGCCACCAAGCAAACATTCAAAGGGCATTCTCAAACACACGGAGAATATAGTAGAAGAAGCTGCTCTCACAGGGGAAGAACATAGACATTGCCAAAACCAGGAAGATGGTGGTACAGCCTTTCAAAGAACTTGATACAGTTTCTGAGCCAACCTGACGTTTAGGAAACAATACATTCATACACCCCTTACAGGCCCTGTGAATCAGTACACCCTGGTCTAAAGACCCATGAGAAGGGCGCAGCCTTCCCCTAACTCAGTGCTCTCCATATGTGTAGGAGCTACAACTTTCATTATTTCCACGACGAAGTCCCCTCAGCAATAGTGAGGTCAGAAAATTCCTCAGCTACCATAAATACATCAATGTCAAATTCCAATGAAACACTGACATCCAATCTCAGGTACATCTTTGGCAAGACTCAGAACAGTGGGGTGGGATTTACTGAAGTTGTTGGGTTAACAATGAATTACTCCAGGGGAAGAAGATAAAGTAAAACAACCCCCCCAAAACTACACCTGAGAGGCCCAGAGAGCCATCTTCTCATCTGACAATTGTTCAGATTTTGTAAGTAAACGTATTTCACTTGTGAATGTCCTTGGTACATCTCAGAGCAAGACTATCCTCTCTGATGTAAAAAGCTTTCAGTTGTTCCCTTGTGAATGGTGATATATTTTGGAAGAGGGAGGCATATTGTTCAGACAGCATCATTCATGGTGTGGTGCTTCTCAAGAACATCCATTGTGCTTGACAGTTACACTTCTCTGCAGGATGCCCACATAAGAATTTCTCTGTCCAATAAAACACATTTGATGGGGTGGGGGCAGCAACACACACAGACACAGAAACAAAACCCAAGAAGAAGCAGAATTGTATATTTTTAACATTCCAAAGGGAAAATAATAACTCTTCAGAAACAAGCAATCACTAATCCAACCTTGGTACAAGAAGTTGGTAAATGGAGAAGGAAAGAGAACAGTTGGAGTTCCAGATTTTATGGATGATGGTGATGATGATGATGGTCACATGTCATCTGAGATGGACACCATTGCCAACCTTTGGATTCCCCTTCCATTCCTCGTTCTTCACCTTGATGGTACTCTCTGGGAAATGTTGAAGAGTAGTTCTAAGGAAGAGAGCAAACAGAGCCATCATGCTATGGGAAATGTGAGCCTATTTAGAAAGGGGACCACTTTGAAGTCCTCTCACTCAAAATCAGGGTTGGGATTTTTGTAGG
This sequence comes from Charina bottae, assembly GCA_023362775.1. Classification (NCBI taxonomy): domain Eukaryota; kingdom Metazoa; phylum Chordata; class Lepidosauria; order Squamata; family Charinaidae; genus Charina; species Charina bottae. Next base: position 19,454,034 of record JALMGJ010000018.1, read on the forward strand.
GGGCTCTAATATGAATGTATGTGGTTAGTGGTTTTGTGGTTTACTGTCAGGATGGAGGCTGAGGAGGAGGAGGACCAGCCGATCGCGGAAAAAACAAGAGAGAGCCGTGAGCAGCAAGATCCAGAGCCACCGACTGAAGACAGACAGATTCACCGCCACCTATCGGCGTGCGAGAAAGGAGGCTGGAAAGGCGGGCTGAGCAGCAAGAGAGTCGATTGGCTCCTGTGTGTAAAAGGTGGGAAAGCCGAAGATATAAAAGGGCCAGAAGCCAGAGCCGGTTGTCAGAGACAACCGTTCACAATACCCGACACAAACGCCTTCCGCTGGAGTGAATCGAGACTCAGAGCCTTGCCTTGCCACCGTGCATTTCTGAGTTATCAACCACTTACCCTTTCCTGTATCCCTTATTGTTAAATAAAGAACGTTACCATCACTTCCTGTGTCAAGTCTTAGTCAGAACAGGACATTTACTGAACCTCAATGCAGTTTTATTTGGTTTCTTTTGGTTTCAGGGCATCCCTCAGTTTTATTCTGTTCACCACCCAATTTTTCTTGAATAGATGGGTGGCCATATAAATTGGAAAAATGAATAAATTGAAATAAATTAGTCATATAAATTTGATAAATAAATAAATAAATAAATAAATAAATAAATAAATAAATTTTCCTCTGAACATGGAACAAATGGTTTCCTGCCTTTGCCCTTATCCTGAGCCATAATCAGTTGTCAAAACCATGCCCGCTTTCATCTGAGAAGCAAAGGATTTGCAAGGAACCCAGCAGATCTCTTTCGAAAGACTGAAGAATACAGGTGGTTGCCCTTTATTGAGACCATTGGTCCATCCAAGTCTGATCTTCATTAAATCGTTGGGCTTGGTTGGAGATTGGGAAGATTTTATCTGAAAGAGATTGGTCTACTTATACCTGGATGGTCAAGCATATCCCCAAATCTCAACTGGCCCGTGATAACTCTCAACTGACATCTATTACTCCCAGCCTTGCACTTTTACATGGCTTATCTTGTTGAATCTCCACACAGTGAGACTGTTGTTCTTTTAGATCAAGGCTTGTCATTCTGGCCTAGGCTCTACCGAAAACAATGCAAGAAGCTCTGGTTCAATTTGCCCGCCAAAGCTTGTGTCTCCATAATGTCTTGCCAACCTCTGCTTTTTCACCCTCTTCCTTTGAACTGAGCGTTCTAGCAATTCACTTTCCCCTTGGGAAAACTCCCCAGCTGTAATGTGAAACACTAACCAGTTTCAAGCAGGCCATTTCTGATCCACAACCATTCAAGGTCCACCTACAAAATCCAGCTGAATCGAGTTCAGGTGAATTCCATTTCCATCTCTGAGTTGGCTAGCTTCTGAGTGTAGGAGTCAATCTATCTAGAATCCAATTGTGCTCCTGTTTAAATTTTGATGAATTTAAATTATTTTAGGAAATAAGGTAGTTTTGTCCTGCTAGCAGCTTTTTAGCATTTCTATAACACATGACAATAAAGCTTAATTAAAACTTGGCAGAGGAGGGGAGAAAAGCACAAATGCATCATACCTTTTTATGGAAGAATATTTGAATTAAATAAAAATGATTGACATTTTTAATCAGCTCTATAACCAGAAACTACTGCAGACTTTAATTGCATGCTTTTGTGCTGTTGTATTGCCAGGTTGTGTACCAAACTGGGCAAAATAAATCAATTCTCTGAGAGAAATTGATATTTCAGTATAAATATAATCTTGATGAGAGTCCCTTTGACCAAACTCATTTTTCATCAAAACCTATTAAATAATTTGATTAATTTCCACTGTCCATTAATATTAATGGAAGTGGGAAACCATAAAAACAGCAATTAAACTGAATCCTATTAATATGATTAAAATCTATTGAAATGCCACATACCGTGGAATATACTTGGATAAAATATATGTATAGGAGAACGTATACTTTTAATGATGTAAATCCATGATCGGCTTTGGGATTAAATGTGTCAGCAGTTGCTAAATCACTGATCCAGAACTCATACATTTAAAGTGAATTAGGGGAAACCCTTATCTGCTAGTACTAAGGCTAAAACTAACTTACTTGCATAATAATACAACTCTCCAACAAGTATTTATAAAGCATCAAAAATGAATACAAGATAATCATTGCCTCCCTCCCAACAGAAATGGGCAAATTTCTTTGCAATTATCCTATAGCAAACCAAATCTTTATGCTTAATCTGCAGGTGGGGCCACAACCGAATGTGAGTGGAATCATCCATTCTCTTTCCTTCTCCTACATACATTCTTCCCTCTAGTGATGTCCTCTTTGTTTCTTTTTGTTTCCATGCAGCAGTCTTGAATAGATTGTTCTTAGTAAAGGTAAGGGCTCCTCGCACATTTGTGCAGTCGTGTCTGACTCTAGGGGCCGGTGCTCATCTCCGTTTGTTAGCCGAAGAGCCAGCGCTGTCCGAAGATGCTTCCACAGTCATGTGACCGGCATGATGCACGCAGAACGCTGTTACCTTCCCACCGAAGTGGTACCTATTTATCTACTTGCATTTGCATGCTTTCAAATTGCTAGGTTGGCAAGAGCTGGGGTGAGTGCGGGAGCTCACTCCGTAACGTGGGGCTAGGGATTCGAACCTCTGAACTTGCAACCTTCTGATCGACAAGCCTGGCATCTTACCTGCTGAGCCACCATGCCCCCAGATTGTTCTTACAGGATGTCTAAACTGAGCACTTCCAGCATAGTTCTGAAATAAGGGTAGGGCTGCAGATCCAGAATATTCATCAAGATGTTCTTCAAATACTTCCAGTCAATACAACATCACAAAACTGATAGAATTCCAGGTAATATTTTTCCAAGCCTTATGTGTAGACTGAACTACTTGTATATTGACCCCTACCTGGGACTTCACTTAGGGTATTCTTCACGTAAGGTGCCTACTCAATAAGCTAAAAAGATTAACCTGCTATAGAAAAATAACAAAAAATTTTGTGAATCCTTGAAGATGGACACATTTCTTCTGGCATTATCCCCCTATCCAAGAAGGAGCTACCTGCCAATGACCATCATTCACAAATCAGAGACACAAGGGTGGTATCTCACTCTACAACACACTCAGATGCCACTTTGTTCTCCATAGTGAGGCTCAAGGGCTCTTGATGCTTGTGGGAATCAGAGATGGAAAGAACACCCACCATTGGATCTTCTCACTTTGAGAATGGGCCTCCCTCTTCATTTAAAGAGAGAGAAAAAAAATCATTGGATTTGCAGAAAGATTTACAGTGGCTAAAATGGGGTTTGGTAGCAGGTTCTCTGTCTCATCAAGTGGTAGCATTTGGCTGATTTTGCTTTGGCTTTGAAATTAAACAGGGCTGGAACTGGTTAAAACTTGGGTGGCTGGGAAACCTCCAGGAAATTCCAACAATTCCCAAAGCTCAAAAATCATATCAAAAGAAGGCAATGGCAAGCCACATCCATATTCTTGCCAAGAGAACTGCATAGATGTTAATCCATCAAGTCCCCAGGAATCAAGTTTAACTCAAAGGAACCATCCCTTTTTCACATTTATACATTGGCAAGATATGAAAACCCAGTAATAGTCTTTGCATGTTGTGTGAAACAAGCCATCATCTTACCCCATAACATGGTTCACTTGTTTGGGTATAACATGCTGTGTGAACAAAGCAATTGTCTTTTGTTAACCTGTGGTTAGGATTTTAGTGAAGCAAAGTTTCTGTGATGTTTTATGGCTCCATCTTTTGGAGAATATTGACTTAAGGACTGTAACAGCCACTATGTTGGGCAGACAGGCAGAAGACTAGCAGAGCGCATCCATGAACACCAGCTAGGAGTCAGAAGCCACGATGAAAACTCCTTAATCTCACAACACATGGACAGACTCAACCAGTTTCAACTGGGAAACTGTGGGCATCCTAAAAGTAAAGGTAAAGGTTCCCCCGCACAGTCGTGTCCAACTCTAGAGGCCGGTGCTCATCTCCGTTTCTTAGCCGAAGAGCCAGCGCTGTCCGAAGATGCTTCTGCGGTCATGTGGCCGGCATGATGCGCACGGAACGCTGTTACCATCCCACGGAAGTGGTACCTATTTATCTACTTGCACTTGCATGCTTTCGAATTGCTAGGTTGGCAAGAGCTGGGGCGAGTGCTGGAGTTCACTCCGTCATGCAATGCTCGGGTCTCGAACTGCCGACCTTCCAGTCGACAAGCCTGGCATCTTAACCACTGAGCCATTGCACCCCCTTGGGCATCCTAGACCAAGCTAAATCCAAGAATGCCAGGGAACTCCTGGAAGCTTGGCATTCAGACAAATCAGCCACCAATGGACACACAGAGATAAACCACATTTATACATTATTTAAAAGAGACAATAAAAAGCTAAGAAACAAAAAGACCAGAACGCATCCTCTCCAGCAAACAACACCCAGATAAGTAAGGATTAACACCAGGCAAACAATTAATCAGAAAACAATACCCTAATCAATGCATAACCAAAGAGAAAACCACACCCCCACCAACACTGGCAGGGCAAGCTACTGTATATAAACAGAGAACAAACCCCACAGTCACCAGCACTGATGATGTTATCTAGACAGGTAATGAAATGTCTGCAAGCAAACAAACAAGTTCAGAGAGCACCAAGGACTCCACAATATTGACTTATTCATCCAAAGTGGGAAACCCTTCTCTGAAATGAACTGTATATATGTTTCAGAAGCAAAGAATCGTCACAAGGTTAAAATCCCTTCTGTTTTTTCCCTCCCGTTCCCCTTCCCCTTCCCCTTCCCTTCCCTTTATACAAAACTTAGCCTTAGGACATTTCTTACATCATTTTTTTTAAATGGGGCATGGGAGAGAAGAATGATCCATTCACTTCTAGTTTTTTTCAGCAAGATCTTTTATAATCACAACAATTCTTGAGAGCCTTATCATCTGTCAAATGCAATCAAGGGGGTTGTCTCTGTTATCCTTTCCATGCAGGTTTTTCTATATAATAAATCCCCTGATTGTCCTTTTTATCTGCCAAATTCATGAGGAACCTACAAATGCTTCCTTGCCTTTCCTCTGTTATCAAGGAACTCAATAATGTGACAATATAAGTTTACCTGCTTTACATGTGTCAAATATTTGTAAACAGAACAGATTAGTATCTTGAATCACAGTTCCTCTCTCTGCCAGGTACTTCCTTATCAGAATTTTTAATTGAGTACAAAGGCAAAAGGAATTTCTTTGTCATTGTTAAATTATTCTGAACACTAAAAATAATTGTTACAAGCCTGTTCAAAGGTTTGTAATCTGCATATGGTCAACACAAGGAGGCCTGTTCTTCATGCAGTGCTGCGTAAGAAAACACTGTCAGAAAACATAAATTCATCAGAGGGGAAATTGGTTATTATCTATATCTATCTGTATGTCTCTCTGTCCATCCATCCCATCCCATCCCATCCCATCCCATCCCAGTCCTGATGGATTCTGGACAGTGAACATCAAATTGAAAAGCAATAAAAAAAAACAATCAATACAATAATAAACTAGACAATCAAACAAAGAAATATCTGATTCCTATGATGGTCATCAAAGGATCAATGCAATAGGATATATTTTAACTGCTTACAAAATGCAAGGAAGTTAGGAGCAGCACGTACCTCCCAGGAAGGTTGTTCCAAAAGTGGGGTGACCTTAGTGATTCAGGATGCTCTCTGCTACTCCAGCATAATTTGCCTTTATTTTCTAGGGTTGCTGTGCATAGTTGCAAACACAGCAAAGGGTTCTGGGCTGCAGCAAGCCATTATTTTCAAAGAATGTCTGTAGGATCTAAGTGGGATTCAGAGAACTCATATGAAGAAAAATAACATTAAAGGCTGCTATTTTGATTGAACCATTCCTCCTCCTCCTCCTCCTCCTCCTCCTCCTCCTCCTCCTCCTCCTCCTCCTCCTCCTTCTCCTTCTCCTTCTCCTTCCTCTTGACTTAATAAGCAACATAAAACAACTAAAGGCAATGGAGAGCCTGGGTATCTATAGGCATGGGGGTGGGCGCTGTTCTAATATATTCAATATGGTTCTTGAGAACTGGTGACTTGTTCTAAGTGGAGGAAGGTGTGATCTGGAATCATTTAGGACTCAAAGCAGGAACTGGATGCCTCAAGCTTTGTTGCCTTTCTGCTCAGCTTCCAACAGGTCATAGAAGTAGCACAGACCTCTAGGCACATGGTAATCCTAACCCAGAAGTTCTGTGGACAAGCACAAGATGGGTTACGTTGCCCTGCTGTCTGGAGACCAACGCAGGGGGAAAGGCTACCTCCTTATTGTGGGAAGCCATCTCTGAGCATGCGATCCCAATGGTGCCACCTTCTGCTGCTCAGGTTTCCCTCTCCTTTCCTGCTCAGGAACCATTGTGACTTAAGTTAGATAACATCCCTATCTCTAGAAAGCCTTAATTTGGCCTACCTCAATCTTAGCTTTTCTTAGGACTTTGTAGAAATGTTGCAACAAGCAGTAGCTGTGGTAAGAATGGAAGCCTAATTGAATAACACAGGTCATATTTAGCAGATACAAGTCCAACTTCATCTGTGTCCATTCATAATCCATGTGCCATCAACAATGGACGGCATCAATTGATCCATCTATCTAGCCATCTATCCATTCATAAACTCAACCAATCTTATTTCCACATTTATCTGCTTTTGCATTTCAAACTAAGACATAAAAAATAGTCCTATTTTTGAATGCGTTTGTTTCCATGGCATTCCCTTCTTATTTTTCAGGCCTAAACCATGCCTATTGCATACTGGCTAATATAAAATATAAACTTCTGTACACATTTTAACTTGAATATGCATTTTTAAAATTCATAATATGATAACTTGTTTTGAGCTGAGAAATAGAGCCCTAAAGTTCAGAAAGCTAAAGATTATTAATGTCCTAGTTTATGTATTAGCCCAAGAAATGAGGTAGAAACAATTTGCTTAAACTGAGGAACAAATAAAATACTTAAACATCTCTAAATTGGATATTTTATAGCTGTAAATTTAGGGTTGCAGTCTTAATCTCTCTTTCTCTCTTTGATAATGTCATTTATTACTGTTCTGGTTCCTCTAAATGGAAAAGGGTGAAAGAAAGAAAAGTGCCACTTACATAGTAAAGACCCAAAGATTTTAGTTTCTAGAGTTATGATTGCTTTAATACTAGGAGAAGGGACTAAGAATGTCCTTTACATTGTGATTAAGACATATTTGAATATTCCCAGCCTGCCATACAATCTTATTAAAATCCAATGGAGATTGGGGCCACCCTAGAAACCAATGTAGATATGGTACAGGCTTGGACACTTTTCCCTCGTCTGTTATTAAGCTGTGCACTTAACTGAAAATGAAGAGGTATTGGCCAAGAGAGAATCAAAGCTGGCAAAACGATGAGCCAAATGGCTGTATACTGGTAGAGAATTAGGAGTTTAAATGAGATTCATTAGCTGCAGATGTTGTTGGGCTCTGGACTGCCATTGTAGCTTAAAACTCTACTGTGAAAACTGTTATGGGTATTTCAAAGACTTATGGGAGATAGAAACCCTTCCTTCCTTCCTTCCTTCCTTCCTTCCTTCCTTCCTTCCTTCCTTCCTTCCTTCCTTCCTTCCTTCCTTCCCAAAGTTAATACAGAATATCTGAATAACATACAGCCAGAGAATGAGTGGGGTGTAGTAGTTAAGATGCTGGACCTGTCCACACATCTCTTTTGGTGATTTTGGGCCTGTTATTCTTTCTCTGCCCAAAGTAGGTTGCAGGGCTGTTGTGAAGGTAAAAATGGAAAGGAGATCCTTCAACTCAGATGTTCTACTTTGATCTTTCAGAGGGACAGGGAGAGGGACAGGGAGAGGGAGAGGGAGAGGGAGAGGGAGGGGGAGGGGGAGGGGAGGGGGAGGGGAGGGGGAGGGGAGGGGGAGGGGAGGGGGAGGGGGAAGGAGAGGGAGAGGGAGAGGGAGAGGGAGAGGGAGAGGGAGAGGGAGAGGGAGAGGGAGGAGGAGGAGGAGATAGGAACAGACTAAATAAATAAATAAAAATTGAATCTGGCCTGAAGACTGAAGAGTGATTGGAAATATATCAGGAACATGAACCAATCACTTTGAAGACCTGAAAATATTAGAATTTCCGTTGGATTCTCTTTTTTAAATATTTCCTCTCTTGCCTTACCCAAAAGTGACTTATTGTCACATTATGATTCACCCACCATGTCTAATTGGACAGTTCTGCATTCTATTGCATTATAGAATATCCAAACGATGTCTCTCTCTACCAGCTTCTCTACAATGATGGATGTGTTCCAGATACTAGGGTTCCACTTTGGATGATCTAAACAAGCCAAAGAAGAGGAAAATTTCAAACTATTCCCTACTGAGCAGCTTCAAAGTTTGAATATGTTTGTAAGGGTGTTCCTAATATGTGAAGGAAAGAGGATTTAGGATTGCTGATGCATGGTATTTTATTGTTTAAATACATTTTATATATGTTGTTTTTCACTTTAGCTTTTTTCCTCCACCATATATCATCATTTGCTGCTACATACACTATATTCTGAAGTGATAGCATCATCTTGTCTCACTATTTCCACAGTCCTCAAATGTTCATTGGTGGGAAAAGCTGGAATGTTCTTCCCATTGATCCATCAGAATCTGTTTTGGCAGCCTTTGCCATGTCCTTCCCTTATTAGCCTGGTTGCAATTATCAGCATTTATCAGGATGAATAATTAATGCTTTGTTTGCTTCAATCTATTATTGATTCCTGTCCACCTTTTAAATAATGTATGTGACTCTTCTGGCTGTTTTGTTTTGTTTATTTTTTTTTCAGATGCTTCCTTCTCTTCTCAGTAAGATTGGTGCCACAGATGGGACAGAGATGTTTTAGTTGGTGGAAGTCCATTTGACCCAGCATGTATCTTTATTTTGGATATGTTTGGTTGTACAATCAAGAGCATTGATTATTTTAGGGCTGTGCTTTGTAGTCCTTAGGGATCCCAAAGGCTGCACGTTTCTAGCTTTGGTTGCCATACCTAGACAGAGCAACTGTGACCTATGATGATGACCAACTCAATAATGATGTTATGTTGTAGAGCTTCCCTCTGCATAGTCTGAAACCTACAGTTTGTCCAAAGGAAGGCAGCAATAAAGTCCCGCCACCCCCACATCCTCATCATAGATCTTTAACTCCAGAGAATAACAAATAGCTGGACTTCATTCCAACTGGAATGCATCTAACCATGGTCTGAATTCTTTTTAATCCCTACTCAAAGATATTCCCCTCACTTTAGCACTGACATCAGGACATCGATTCATCCTAACCTTGGACTGGAGATGTCGCAAGTCAAGACTTGGCCACGAGCCATTAGTTTCATGGGTAAATGGTAAGGAAAGGGTGAAGGAAAAGATGGTCTGGAATTCACATGTAAGTATGGTGACAATTTAAAGCCAAGGAAATGGTTAAAAAAAAAGAATAATCAGAACGTGATGCATTTTCCTAGCAATCATGAGCTATTTTTTGCTGCTGATAGTGGTTCATTAGCTTCTGTCAAATATTTCCAGAGAGAATCCACAGTCTAATATGAAAATACCTGCACTGTTATTCTGCTAAGAAATGAGGTTGTGCCTGTTTTCCTGGGAGTCATCTTTATTTTAATTGAAATATGTGTTTGTTTATGTGTGTTCCTACGAACAGGTTCCTATGCCTGCGTTCATCGGGCAATTGACATGCAAGGATCTTCATTTGCATCTGGGAGAAGCACAAAGCAGTTAGGAGGGTTTGTTCTTTGCTGACCCGCGTTGGGGAGGGATATTTAGGTCTAGCTTCCCAAAGGGTAGCAATGCCCTCTTTAAAGCCCAAGTCACAGGTTTGTGCAAAGTTGCTTTGACTTTCCTTGATGGGGCAGCTTGCAGCGGGGCTCACTGAAGCAAAGAGGGGATGCTTTTTGATAGGTCATTTCACTTCTTCTCAGAGTTTTCTCCAACACTTTCCAGAGCCTGAAGGGGTTTCTCCTATGGAAAGGGCTGGCTGGAGGAGACTTGGGAGCAGGATAAACTGAAGCAATGCAACCACTTCTCCTTTGCTCCGCACTGCTCCATGATGCAGCTTTGCACTGCGGCTGCAAAGAAATACAGGTAGTCCTCGCTTAACTACCACAATTGAGACTGGAATTTCGGTTGCTAAGAGAAGAGGTCATTAAGCAAATCCAACCGGGTTTTATGACCTTTTTTGCGGCGGTCATTAAGTGAATCACCGTGGCTATTAAGCGAACCATCTGGTCGTTAAGCAAATCACATGGTTCCACATCGATTTTGCTTGCCAGAAGCCAGCCAGGAAGGTCGAAAATGGTGATCACGTGACCATGGGATGCTGCAATAGTCATAAATGCGAACCGGTTGCCAAGCGCCCAAATCATGATCACGTGACTGCGGGGACACTGCAATGGTCATAAGTGTGAGCACCGGTTGTAAGTCAATTTTTTCAGCACCGTCGTATGTCTGAACTGTCACTAAACGAATGGTCATTAAGTGAGGACTACCTCTATGTGCTTGAAGAACTGCACATCTTGTGCTAAGTTCTTGATACATTTGATCATTCCACGTGGCTTAAACCAGAAGATAAATTTGAAATTTAGCAGCCCCAAGCTCTTAATAGATATATTTAAATAGTCATATTAATGGACATTTCCTCATACCCCTATTCTGCTGAAAGATGTATTCAGCTATAGAGCTCTGTATTGTCTGTACCAACCATGGATGTCTCTTGGTAGGTTTAATTTAATTTAATTTTAATGTAATTTTACAGTTTAGAGGCTGCCTGACTCCACAAGACTCTGGGCAGCTTACAACTTTAAAAGCAAGAAAAACTATAAAGAGGCAAAAGTCACAGACGTCGGAACAAAATAATTCATGCCCAAGGATATGGATCAAGCTAATGATCTATTAGTGTTGTTCAGTCAATAACACTATTCTTAACATAGAAGAATTCCATCCTTAAGTCTAACAACCTATCCATTTGCTCCAGTGAAAGAGTATAATAAAAAAAATATGGTTTTATATGATTACAGCAGGGGAATGAAGAAGAAAGATGGAAATAAGATATAAGAATCTCAGTTGCCAATATATAGTAATACTTTTTTTTTTGAATGACTCTAGAGAGGACAATTTAATCTGGAGCTCAATTGAAAAATTAGTGATGCTTCTTCTGGGTTGCCTTTTTAATATGACAGAGAGTAGGATAAGTGCCACATTTTAATGTAAATCACTGAGATTAGATCCTTATCAATTTAATCATTTGAAGTCTTGTCATTTCCATCACAGTATCTAAGAAACTATTTAAAGTCTGGTGGGAGAGGAACACGTTCCAAGATATAGGGATGACATTTTTGAATATTCATTCGTTGATTCCAGCTGAAGATTTTTTTAATCACTCATTTTAATCAGAAAGATATCAAGAGTTGCTCTTTGAGTGAGATGGGCGGTGACAGAATTCGAAATATAATAAATAAATGAAAAATAAAAAGCTGACAAATATTGCAAAACAACCATAATGGGTATTAGATCTCTGGTTGGCCAAGAAGGACTAGACATTTCACCTGGGAAACATGATTACCTCAATCTCTTTCATTCACAACATTAGCTCTATTATTGAATAACAGCCTTTTCCTTACAGGGATATGTAACCTGGAATCTAGCATCTCCATCAGACCCTCAACACTCTTCTTCTTTGGAATGCATTCCAATCACAATCACCAAAAATGACCAACATGGTTTCCCAACATTTTGAAGTAGTGTAAACTTCACAATAGACTGAAGTTGCCTGGGCTTGCATAACACACAAAGTGATTATTTGTTTCACCTTAGTTGGTTAAAGAGCCTGCCTTCAAAAATAATGGCCTCTCACTTGCTGAAAGGTTTTCAAATGAGGGATAGATGACCACCTGTTGGGGATGTGTGGGGCTTTGACTGGGGGATTCACAAGGTCCCTTCCATCTCTTCCATTCTATGGGATGATAATACCCCATGTTTAGCTAGATTTCCATGACACCACAAGCCATAATTGTTGGGCTTTATACAAGAGCTGGTATTTCCTATCCACTTCTCTTTGCCATACTTCTTTCAATGTTTGATAGTTCACCTTCCTTGGTACCAAGCAGGTTGGCCACTATAAGAATGCATGAATGTTTGCTTGGAAAGAAAGTGCACAAGTTGTGTTGCACATAACAATAGCCATAATAACTAGCCTGAAGGACCTCAGTAAAGGGTGTCTCTTCCTGTGAGTGGTCCCAGCCCTGCTTATTACAAAGATACCATCATTATATGTGAGAGAAATCCAGTCCTATTGCAAGCACTCGCTGCAGTAGAGTGAAAACGAATACAACTTGACCCTCATATTTTTGGAAAGAGAACAGCACCACTTTCAGAAACTGGCCTAGCACTCAACAAGAGAAATAGTGATGGATTTTCTATGGTTCTGTGGCTTTCAGATTAAGTGAGCAAGCAATAAAATGCTGTTGTCAATTTTAGCATTGCAAAGCCAGGCAACAGTTTCATATTGATGGTTTCCTGAGCAAGTTGGTTCAAAATGACATCACTCCCTTTCTCCCCACAAATTTGTTTCTTACATTTCTTCTAAGCAAATACATACTCATGAGCCAAAGACAGTATTCTTCTCACGTGCTTAAGATGGAATTAATGGTCACTGAAATGAGGGCTTTGCACATCTGTTCTTCTCTCAACTATTCAGAGACTTCTGTTCAGACTACCCAAGGCTATAGTTCTTCAGAAACATACATATAACTTCCTAGATGCAGAATTTCTCTTCCAGGAGTCAGATATGCATGTCTGGGTCCCCTACAGAGTCATAGAAGAGACTAGGGAGCCTTTATACATAGGAAACACAGATTGGAAAGTTTAAGTGAAAATAATGCCACAGCATGTGCCCAGTTCCATGAGATTTGTAGTTTCATTTCCATCTAATTTCAAAAGAAAAACAAGACTGCATATCAATGATTTCTATCAAGAAATAAAGATCCTGAGCAGGCTCCAATTTATCATCACCAGTTTCAGTTAAGCAAAGGTCTGCCAAATTCAACCATGATTTCTCCCTGACATTGGTCCTCCACCAATTGGAAAGCTAAATGGGATGGAGAAATTAGTACAAAACATGGCTGATGGGGAGCCCAACCACAATGTGAACCGGGCCTTGGAGAATGTTGAGTTTGGTTTATGATAGTGTGAGAAAAACAAGTTTTCAGATGAATGGTCCCATTTAAACCAAATTGAAATTAAAGGTATGTGGCAACAACCTTGGAAGCTATCTCACAGCAGCTTTTGCTAACTTTTATCAGTACATTCCTATAGCAACCCATGAATCCCTGTATTCAAGAAGTTTGCTCCCTCCCTTCTTCCCACAAAGACAATGGCTTTTTTCAGAGTAGATAAGTAGGACAGAAAGTAACTTGAGACCTATTGCTTATGAATATGAATATATGCCTGCATCCTCATATAAATATGTATGCTTACATCATTTCCTTTTCTGTAATGTATAAATATCAGTGCATTTCTTATGTCTGCAGGGGAGGCACCCACCATCTTGGTGAGGACCCCTCTGGGGCACACTGTATCAATAAAGACTGCAGCCAACCTTGATTATTTGTGCTTTGAGTCCTGTGTTGGTTCCACAATAGGTATGGATTTCCAAGTTGGGAAAAGTTCAGGTTATAAACTCTCCACCATCATGAACTCAATTACTAAAGATGGGCAATTTAAAATATGCAGATATTTTCCAAATTTCACATGCATTTCCTAAATTCAGAAATGACTTTGGAAGCTTTCCAATCTTTACTTGTGAATTTGTCATCTATCGTATTAAAATGCCGTTGCTAAACATTGCATTTATATGGCTTTCTCTCCATCCCCAGGAATTAAATATATTAGAGAAGGCATCAGGCGAGAAACCAGGAGTTCTAGTTTAAAGAGAAGTTGTACCTTAGGCACAAAGCCAGCTGGGTGACCTTGGGACAGTCACTCTCTCTCAGTCCTAGGAAGGAGCCAATGGCAAACCAAGAGACTGAGAGTTCTAGTCCCGCCTCAGGTGTGAAAGCCAGCTGGGTGACCAATGGCAAATCACTTCCAAATACAAATGCATACGCATACGCATACGCATATGCATACACACACACACACACACACACACACCTACCTTTTGGGAAAAACAATAGCTTTTCCTAGGTGTCTGTTTTCCTTCTTCCCAAATCATTTCATCTCTACAGAATTTCAGTACTCTAGATCAATTTCCACACTAGAACAAAAGTTCATATCAAAGATCATATAAAAGTGCAAAATTAAAGCTAGCAGATTAATAATGAATCTCTGCTGAACACATGGCTATGCCCACATATAATATCTTTTTTCTCTCTCAAGAGAAGAATGGGTTATTTTGTTCGTAATGCAAATTAATCTAAAGCTGATGTTAACTTAAATGAAGCATAACAAATTCCACCCTTCTCAACAGACAGCTCTATACTTAACCGATATTTCACAGTTTGGACGCTGCAAGGACTTCTAATTGGAAAATTATCCAATCTGCTCTGGCCCAATATTATTTAATCAGGCCCTTAGCAACCAGGATTTGATTATTTAATATTATTACTAGTATCTTTGTTATCATTAGGATTATTACTGTTATTATTAATATTGCCATCATCAGCACCACAGACTACTGGTTCTTTCTCAGCAGTGGCAAATTCATTAAATAATTTTTGTGACATGTGAAGAGTCTTTACCTCTTCCCCCCCAACCCCCAGGTCCTTCCCAACACCTCAGCTAATCTTTCCCTTTTTCTGGGCAGGTGAGCATCATTCCAAATAAAACAATGAGTTGCAACCAACCTCGAGGGACATTTCCTAAGCCTGCTGTAGGACCCTGAAGAATTTTTTGGAATTAAAGATGATGCTAGAGCCTAGCACCAAATTAATTTTCTTTTATCCCCCCCCCTCAATTAAATTTAAGGAATCTATTAAACAATTGAATCAGGTTGGAAAGGGAGCATGGTAAACGCCCAAGAAGGTATCCATGGGACACCTTGATATCTATGAGTACCACATTAGCTAATTCTGCTCTGTATTATTTTGTATTTCTCTTATTCCTCTGCCCTGCGGGTGTTTTTTTCCCCCCTTCTAAACTCAACAGTGTAATTGGAGTGTCTCATCATTGGAAGAATTCCATAGTCATGTTTCTATTCTTTTGGGGGTGGAGCTTAATGATGGAGTATGCTAATTGCTAACTTGCCATGCAATGACATCAGCCTTTCATTCTTAGCCAGTATGACAAAAGTGAGTTGAAGTTTTACATATATGCAAAGAATGAAGCTGATGAAGATCAGATCTCTCCCTCACACACACACAGCCATTTGCAAAACATAATTGCATGTTGCATTAGAAGTTTCCTTGATAATGGGAGGTTATTTTGGGCTCCCCAATAAACAACTTGATTATTTTATCAATGCAGAGACAGGCTAGCCATGTTTTCCAAATGTCACAGCGTGTTTTAGCAGATCATTGGGCTATTATTGTAGCAGACTGAGAAAATAATAAAACCAGCAGATCCATGCTTTTTGGAATGCCAAAAAGCAGGAGAAAATCCCTACATTTCTTGAAAATGAGGGAGAGAACCTTTATTCCCAGATATGTACTTTTTCTGTTATAATTCTTTCTCCCAGTAGCTCCAAAAGATGTACTGATGAGAGACTCTGTGTATAAAAACACCAGGTGTTCAATAAGTAAATTATGAAAACAATAATAAATGTATGTGTGTGTGTGGGGGAGACCAATAAAATAAAAAAGATGTAGATCTGCAACTACCACAGGGGATCATTAATGTGTATTTCAGGATCTTATCTCGCCAAACACAATATATAAAAAATCTCAACTCTTTTCTGGAGCTGCAATGCAGAACACACATAAGTTGTCCAATACTTGCAATCAAGTTTCCTGTGGAGCCATGAGATTCCATGGTAGGATGAAGTTGTTCCTCAAAAATGCAATTTGGGCTTAATCAGTCCATTGATAGGCTCTTCAGCTGAGAAGAATCTGGTCTATGTTGAAGAACAAACTGCAAAACCAATAGAAATGAATCAGAAACAAGGAAAAGATAGAAATAGTACAGCTCTTGCAAATCCTCTGTCCAAAGAGGATCATCCACATGGATTCCAAAAAGATTTTTTTTAATAGCACCTTCAACCAGGCTAGTAGTACCAAACAATATTTGGAAAGATTGATATTTTACAGAGAAGTGTCTGATGGAGGTTTTCAAATGTCTGGAAAAAGTCAAGGGACCGTATTTGTAGACAAGATTACATCTGCCATCAACCACTCTATGGTTTGACTTCTTTCTCCTCATCTGATTCTCTGTCTATGAAACAAGAAAGAAAGGGATTTCCCAGGCACTTAAAAGATAAAGCGATCACAGTGCCTCCGTTAAAATGCTTTAAGTTTAGAGGGATTTTTATCACACCCTGTTATGCCTTGCCATTTCCACAGTGAGGGTTTATCAGCTTTCAGCTGAAATCTCCCTTCTTCTAATACCTAAATAGGCAGTGCTACAGAGAATGCTTTCCACCTTGGCATTAAGGATGCACATCATTAACAGCCAGTTAGTAAATCCAGCTTTTCACTGCAGGCAAGCCTTAGAAATGTCTTTCCATTCAGAATTTCTAGTCCAGGTTTTGCCTATCAAATTACCCAATGTAGTTTCAGTGTTAATCCACATTAGCTGATGGCAGCCTGGTACTCTGATAAGGCCAATATTCCACCACCACTGCCACCCCCTATTAAAGCCGGAATGGAGGTGTACTGATGTTCAGACTAGAGTTACATGGACAACACTGGGATGATGGGGGTTGCAGTCAAAAATAATCTTGAAGGTCCAAAATTGGAGAAATCTGGATAAGAAGGGCTTTTCATACAAAATAATTTGTAGCCATCAAATTCTTCTTGCATCCCTATTTTCAAAAGAGGTGCCTTATTTTGAAATCTATGCATTTACTGAATTCTTATACTTGGTTTTCTCCATGAATTGGATGAAAATGAAGCTTCCTTCAGTTGTTTCTTAAGATGTTGGTCCATGTAGCACAGAGGTTCTTTCAGGTCAGCAGGCCTATTTTGAAAGGCTACCATAAGGACCATACCCAGCTTGCAAGTACAGGTAGTCCTTGCTTACTGACTGCTCGTTCAGCGACCGCTCAAAGTTATGACAGCACTGAAAAAGGAGATTTATGACTGGTCCTTGAACTTGCAGCCATCATAGCTTCCCCATGGTCATGTAATCTCAATTCGGGTGCTTGGCAACTGGTGCACATTTACAATGATCGCAGCATCCTGTGGTCACGTGATCGCCATTTGCCAAAGTCAATGGGGAAACCAGCAGGAAGTTGGAAGTCACAGTCGCATCATATCACAATTCATGACCCGCTGTGATT
This sequence comes from Charina bottae, assembly GCA_023362775.1. Lineage (NCBI taxonomy): Eukaryota > Metazoa > Chordata > Lepidosauria > Squamata > Charinaidae > Charina > Charina bottae. The sequence continues at coordinate 19,471,527 of JALMGJ010000018.1, forward strand.
TGCTTACCGACTGCAGCAGAACTGACATCTAACTAAGTCGCTGCAGTCACGTGACATTTCACTTTACAACCATGTCACTTAGCAATGGAGTTGCTGGTCCCAATTGCGGTTGGTAAGTGAGGACTACCTGTACTTATTTTCCAGACAAAGTCTACGTCTATAGTCTGTGAGATTGATTGCTGTCACCCTCTCTAGGATGATCCCTGATATCTGAGTCTACTTCAAAACCAATCAGGTTACAGGCTATATATCCTCTGGAAATGGTACATAGGACTTACAAAAGCACTATAAATTATAACATGACCTTTACAAAAGGAATATAGAATATGATAAGAACATGGGGTGACCTTACTATGGACCAACCTGGTGCCTCTAAACTTTTTTAAGGACACTCCAAGGCCACCCTGATACTAGCACCTTCTAACATAAACAATGTCCTTTATTGTGCCCATACATTGACTCCTTTCACTTGATTACTTCCCTTCCATGTCTATGAAGGTTCTCAGTCATCCAGGTGGAATTGTCTGTAGCTTGAATCATGTCAACTGGATTTCTATTTTCTCAGTGGAAACGTTTCGCTCCTTATCCAAGGAGCTTCTTCAGTCTGAGCAAAGTTGGTAATATTTAGGATTCCCTTACCAACTTTGCTCAGACTGAAGAAGCTCCTTGGATAAGGAGCGAAACGTTTCCACTGAGAAAATAGAAATCCAGTTGACATGATTCAAGCTACAGATACTTCCCTTCCAGTTTCATTTTGCCTGCTCTACCTAATATGCACTTCAGAACCTCGTTTGTAGGGATAGAATATTATTTGCCCATCAAAACATTCACTCTAAAGAAAAAGGTTGGGGAAAATACAATTTACCAAATAGGATCGTTGCAATTCTCTTTTCTCTTTCCTTTTTAGGGAGGGGATACCTCCAACAGGTTCTAGAAGTGCACAAAGCTCAGTGTATCAACCCTAGGGAGACAAAACACTGAGTCAGCTTGGCTGGGATTCTAATAAAGGCCTTGACTGAATCATTTAAATTGTCAGCTCCCCCTGCGCAATGGTAATGTAATAAAATAGCAATTGGGTGGTGCATTGCTACACCAGTGTTCACTGCTAAGAGACCTTCAAGCTATGCAATCTATTTATAGGGATTCCTGGGCTGACAAATGGCAGGCAGCCACCTATGGAGATGAATTATGGAAACCGTATACATCAACAATATCTTCCCGGTATTTCCTGTTGGATGAGGAAGAGAGGGGGACACAAGAGTTTCTTACATCTAGTGAGAGGCAGAAGGTCAATTTCAGCGGACACTCTAAGTCCATATATGTGCTAACAAAACGGGGGATAAATTAAGATGTCAAAACAAGTTAATGAAAGCCAAATTAGGTCTGTTTACATAGTGGTGGATCACTCCCTTTGTAGAATACAGCCCCAGATGGTGTAAAACACCATGCACTGTAGAAAACAGCATTTTCCCCTGCCCATGCTCATACCACCTGAGGAAAGGGAATTTGACTGAGAAAGGAGAAGAGCTGTATGCGTAATCAGGCTTCTTTGAAGACAATGTATAAAAAGCTGGATTGGTCCATCTTGTCTTTGTTCAGTCCTCTCTTCCACAGATGTCAGTCTCTCTTGCGCCTAGGGAATTCCGTGGAAAGACAATAGGAAGGCACATTTTCCATACAGCTTTTTCAGAATCAGAAATGTGGATAACAAAGAATTTAAAGATCTCTAACAGAATATTAGCAGTAACCCCCAATGCCATCTCCTACAAGGACAATGAAAAAAAAAATCAGCCAGAGAAATTAGACATTCTGAAACACCATGACAATAACATAGAAAAACAGAGGCCTCCTTCATAGAAGGACATTTCTGATAGACTGTAAACCTTTTTTTTGTGTGTGTGTGTGTGCTTTCAAGTCAGTGTTGACTCCTGGTGACTGCCTGGACAACTCCCTGCAGTTTTCTTGGCAAGGTTTTTTGGAAGTGGTTTGCCCTTGCCTCCTTCCTGGGGCTGAGAGAGACTGACTGGCCCAAGGTCACCCAGCTGGCTTTGTGCCCAGGGTGGGACTAGAACTCACGGTCTCCTGGTTTCTAGCCTGGTTCCTTAACCACTACACCAAACTGCCTCCCAAATCAGTTTTTAGCATGATGCTAAGGAACCTCTATTCTTCAGGGCTGGATCTCATTGTTAAGTGGCTAAATTCAGTGTTCTCCAAGTTACATTAAAAAAAAAATGCTGGCTATAAAAATAAAACAAAATCCCAAAGTCCATATTTCTCATGTTATTTGAACTTTAAAAGTTGTGTACTATTTTATAAAGTTTGAGTTGGTCTGATGGGGCTTTCACGCTTCTATTGATTTGGGATGCTTATCGGCTGAAAAAATATTAGTTTTCTAATATTTCATTGCAACCCAGAACCCCAAAAGATGTTGAAAACACTTCACTTTGCTCAGTGCAGTTATAGTTCCATAGAACAAATGGAATGACTATTCCCTATTATCTCGGAGGTGGTTAACCTCATGAATGAAAGAGCAAGTAAAGGTACCTAACTCGGATCACCAACTTCTTTTTAGAAACAACTTCCTCTCCTTCCCTTTTCTTGTACCTGCCACAAGGATCAAACAGATTTCTGACATCTTAACTGACCTTTGAAATACCACCATGTACTTTCTCTCGGCACTGACTTGTCTTGCCTACAATTCTTTGTTCCTTACTTTTCATCCCACTGTGGTTTTGATACTCCTCTGAAAATAACATTTCCTGAACAAAATAAAAAGGAGTTATCTTAATTTCTCTTTGTTAAGTTTAAAACCAATGGCTTTTTTTCATTATTTAAAATCTGAAGGTTCATTACAGTGGTGTCTGTTTTGATTACCAATTACCATGACTAGGAGTGTGCAGATCATCCAAGCTTTGATTCAAACCCTTCATTCAATTCGGCACATTAAGTTGGCTCAAACTGTTGATTGGATTGGAGCAGTCCATTTGAATTGCTGAAGCAAATAATTTCAATTAAAAGCATCAATACAATTAATCAAAAAGTGTGTGTTTGTGTTTGTGTGTGTGTGTGTGTGTGTGTGTGCACGCAAATGGGTGTCAAATTCCTAAATTGACTCAAAGGCACCCAATTAGATTCAACTCATTGAATTGATACCAATCAAAGAATTGAATTGATTTAGTGGGTTCACTTTGAAGGCTTGGAACATCTGGCACATCTATTTTCCCCCCTAAAATTATTTTCTCAAACTGCTGATTGGCATCGTAGAAGAATATATCTATTACACATATGCACATATTCCCAATTTGGAATGCACAGCAGTTGATGGGTTCCCCCCCCACACACACACACACTTTCTTCCGCATTTCATCCTCCTTCTTATTATATTCTTTCACCACCGATTACTATGGACGTTCAGGAATTTTGTCAGCAGCTGCCTTTCTATATCTCATTCTGGAAGCAGATCACACATACTGTGACACCTTTGGAAGCTGTGTGCCATTGTGCTTCTATTTTGTTCTGGGCAAAGCTTGATGTGGAATATTACAATTTAACTCCTATTTGCATCAACCAATCCTTAACCATAATGCAAATCATATTACAGCGTTGATTCCAGTCTCAGCATTGGAGAGGGAATAGAATACATTTTTATTCCTCTTTTGCCTATGTACCCATCCATCTGTGGTGAGCATCTCAACATTGCCTGGATGCTATCTATCTATCTATCTATCTATCTATCTATCTATCTATCTATCTATCTATCTATCTATCTATCTGACTTGTAAGGCCATGGAATTTTGAATTAGTGATCCCAAAGTAGTAGAAACACATGGATTAGCACCTTCTGAGCATCTGAGCAAGTGAGGATTAAACAGGATATATATGTCCTTCCCAAAACAGTTTAGGATTCCCCTTTACTGGAGGTGACCCCCTATTATGGATGGTTTCATAGATTGCAGCACTGAGAAGAGAATTAGATAATAATGTTCCAAAAACTAAAAAAATATCCTGGCTCAAGATGTGAACTGGAACTGATTTACCCATTACTGATTCTGATGCAGATTTAGGTCCAAAATGAATCATGCCCCCCATCCCTTTGATTGAAAAAGCAGGGAGGGGGAGTGTGTGCCCCATCTATCTGAGATTTTGAAAAGTCATGTGTTAAAGTCATCAAGAGAGTTGGCAGTCTGGAATTTGGATGGGACAGAACCCTAGATACTGCAGAACGTTTTCATACCCTCTTCTTTCCCAGCCCAAATGTAAAATGTTAAATTGGATTCTAAACCAGCCAGTGAAGGTAAGCGAATAATATATGCCCAGCTTTGTCTGGGTCAAGAAAGCAAATGAATGAACATCTAGGCAATTTTCTGAAGGCCAGCAGTTTCTTGTTATAAGAATAATGTATGAAAACGGCATATAGATATAGAGATAGAGATAGAGATAGAGATAGAGATAGAGATAGAGATAGAGATAGAGATAGAGATAGAGAGAGAGAGAGAGAGAGAGAGAGAGAGAGAGAGAGAGATGATATAGATATAGATGATATAGATAGATATAGATATAGATATAGATATAGATATAGATATAGATATAGATATAGATATAGATATAGATTGCTAGGAAAAGTGGAAGGCCAAAGGAAGAGGGGCCGACCAAGGGCAAGATGGATGGATGGTATTCTGGAGGTGACGGACTCAACCATTGGGGAGCTGGGGATGGTGACGGCCGACAGAAAGCTCTGGCGTGGACTGGTCCATGAAGTCACGAAGAGTCGGAAACGACTGAACGAATAAACAACAAAATAGATATAGATATAGATATAGATATAGATATAGATATAGATATAGATATAGATATAGATATAGATATAGATATAGATATAGGGGATGTCAACAGGCAGGTGACAGCACCCGATCATATCACTGTTTATACTGGAGATGGGATTTAATTTTGTAGGCTTTCTAGCCTGATATATGTAGAAATAAATCTAACAGAAGGCATCGGGACTCCATTCTAAGTAAATAAGATTTGGTTTGTAGACCTCCAAGCAAATTCCAGAATTCAGCTCCATCACTGGTATAATCTCAGACAACGGGATGTCACATTTTTCTGATAACCGTGATTGTTGTTGTAATTATTATTGCAATTCTTTCTATTTTCTATCACTTTTTGTTCACCGTCACAATACTTCCTTCTTACCAAGGACACCCTGGAAAACATCCAAGTGTTTTGCAGAATAAAACTTAGCATTCTACTGCTGCATCAATACCTGTTTTCAATTTGCATGCATTTTAGTAAATATAAATCTAAGAGGGCTAGCCAGGATCTTGTTGTACTTTTATTCTTTTTCAAGGTAGCAGATCTTGCAACCTGGTGTGATTTGAAGCTGATTCAGCTGATTAAAAAAAATTATTTGGAGGAAGGTGGGGGTAATCTTATGCATCTGAAGAGGCCCTGGGGAAATCTGAACTCTCAGAATGATAAATTATAAGTATACCTCTGGCTTGTTCAGTTTCTGCCATAAGCAAATCTCTCTCTCCCCTCTCCTACATTCTGAAGAACGATAATTATCCCTTTGAGCTGTATTTGCCTCTTCGGTTCTTACAGACTTCTTTGGCTATGTAAGAATGTTAGCAAAGGTGTTGCTGGATTGGGCTAAAAGGCTATTAGGTCCATCATCATCTCCTCCTCCTCCTCCTCCTCCTCCTCCTCCTCCTCCTCCTTCTCCTTCTCCTTCTCCTTCTCCTTCTTCCTAATTCCCATAATGCCTGACAGTTTCCTTATTTCTGGGACACCCTCTTTCCATTACTTTGAAATCTCTCTGGCTGGCCACACTTCTGATTGTGAAAAAGATCCAGGTCATATAAATTTAAATAATAAATAAAATAAATCTTCTTTAATACAACAGCCAACCAAAAGCTGCAGGAAGTCTAAGACCTGGACAGAAGAAAATTATCTCTGACTCTTCCTCTCTAACAACAGATATCTAAAAGGATGGTTCCTGTAACCATATATGAACCATATATTTTAGCCGGCTAAAAAAAATACCAAACCATATTTAGATATATCTGAAATATCTTCACTGTCGCAGTTGTCTTCTGAACCATCTTCTCTGTATCTTTGAAAAACAAGAATACAGATCTCAATTCCCACTCCTAGAAAAGCAGAAGTGGGGAGTATCTGTGAATATCCGTCTTCCCAGCTACAGTATGTTGGTAAGGACACAAGTTCCACAGAGCTTGGCAAGGTTATAACTGATGCGGTCCCCCAAACTTTCTTGAGTTTCTTGAGCCGCCGCCTCCTCCTCCTCCTCCTCCTCCTCCTCCTCCTCTTCCTCCTTCTCCTCCTCCTTCTCCTCCTCCTTCTCCTTCTTCCTAATTACCATAGTGCCTGAGAGTTTCCTTATTCCTGGGACACCCTCTTTCCATTACTTTGAAATCTCTCTGGCTGACCACACTTCTGATTATGAAAAAGATCCATGACAGGACCCAATTTTTCCATTGCGGTGAATAAAATGTGGGAATCCAGGGAGGCCATTGCAGAGACAAGTATTCTTAACTAAAGACAAATATTCACATATCCCTGGCCACTTTAAAACTAAATAAATCCAAGAGCACCACACATTATTCAGGAGCATCTTGTGAAAATCCTCCTGTCCTTTGAAATCAATTTGGAAAAAAAGAGGGAGAATTGTTCTGCATGGCACTGATTATAACTAATATTAAAGTGGAACTGCTTAGGAATTCATTAATGCTTTTCCATTTTATTTGGAAGAAGCACTTGAGAACATCTTGGTGTATTCACCCAAGCACCTCTTCTGAATCAAATCCAAGGTGTAACTCAGCCCTATTATTCATCATGAAGTATCTGCTTGTCCCTAAAAGATCAGCTTTTCCCAACGGTAACCCCAGAATATCGAATTCCACATTCTTATACCTGTCTGAGTCCCACATCCTGTCAGTCATCATATGTTCCAAATTTATGTTTAAACAGGAGTTTATGTTTAAGTAGCTTGGGTGTCAATCTGGCTTCCTTCTCTCCACTTCAGTGAGCTCTAATGAAGTTATGCAATGAGAAGAGAAATTGTGTGGAACTCTCTGTTTATGACTGATTGGATGGTAATGTGCAAAAAAACATTCCAGGAAAAGTTTCCAGCTCCAATTCAAATCACGGTGGTTTGTTTGCATTAACAGATCTGTGTGACTCGTGTTGTCAGGGCATGCCTGTCACAATGCAGAAGGAAGGAGGGGAGAAAATGAAAAGTAGGTTTTGAGCTGCTTTTTAAATGTCTAATTTGCATTTTAAAATGTTTGATCTTGAAGCAAGTCATGAGCCTGTGCTCAACTTTGAAATGAGTGGAAGACATCAAAAATCTCAGGAAGACGCATTCCAGAAATCAAGTTAAATATAGACCTTAGACCAGCCTTTCTCAACTTTTTTACCCTGGAGGAACCCTTGAAATATGTTTCAGGCCTTGGGGAACCCCTGTACATTCAGGCTCAAATATAGGCCAGAAGTTACAAAATTATTATATTCGTTTCATGGGTAGGCCTGTATATAGGCATGAACAGTGTCCTTAAACTAGAAATAAGGAATTAAACTTACCTCTTGAATGTGAAGTTGCCCGGATTTGAAATAATTTTTTTAATAAATCGTGATCTCCCAGGGAACCTTTAGTGACCTCTTGCGGAACCCGAGGGTGCCACGGAACCCTGGTTGAGAAATCCTGCCTTAAACTAACAACGAATCTGTTCCTGAGATTTCTTTCAAAGAAAGAAGTGTGGTTAATGTTCTCACGTGTGGAATATGGTGCTCTTGCATTTATAAGGGGGCCAAAGGTGTGTGAGATCTCACTGTTGATTACCCCAGCCCAGCCCAGCCCTCTACTCCCATTAAATGACATGAGAAGAGATCAAGCTTCTTCAGTAGCATTGCCATTATTATTGCTAAGGGAGAGTCCTGCTCTTGAGAAATTGTTCATGGATTTCTCCTGTTCCTGGATCAATGCTGAAGCTTGCCCACCTCTTTGGTGGAAAATATTTAATTATTTTTAAAAAGACAAAAAGACAACTAGCAATAACCACCCCTAGAAGAGTTTTAACATGCAGATATGCTGAACAAGGGGCGTGGTGGCTCAGCGGGTAAGATGCCAGGCTTGTCGATCGGAAGATCGCAAGTTCGGAGGTTCGAATTCCTAGCCCCGCGTGACGGAGTGAGCTCCCGCATTCGCCCCGGCTCTTGCCAACCTAGCAATTCGAAAGCATGCAAACGCAAGTAGATGAATAGGTACCACTTCGGTGGGTAGGTAACAGCGTTCCGCGCGCGTCATGCAGCCACATGACCGCAGAAGCGTCTTCGGACAACGCTGGCTCTTCGGCTAACAAACGGAGATGAGCACCGGCCCCTAGAGTCGGAGACGACTGCAGAAATGTGCGGGGGAAAACTTTACCTTTTTTTATGCTGAACAAAATGTCTACAACTGCATAGTGTGACATCTGCATGTTCAATATCTGGAAAAGTGCTTGCACTCTGCTCTTTCTGCTACAACCATTTAGGGAAAAATACTGAACTCTCCTTAAGTACATATTTGCATAATATACACTAATAGCTTTGAAGGAGTAATAGAATCTATTGTGTTGTTAATATATACCTTAAATACCCATTCTGGAAGTAAAACAGAAGAAAATAATAAGGCCAGAGTAGTCATGGTTATGACATTTGTATTATGTTGCTATATTTCATACTCTAGTTCTGAATGAGGACAAAAAGCTACAAACTTATTTAGGAAGAAATAGCTCAGGCTTAGAGTTGGCTGCATGAGATTCACACATAACCCTAAAAAGTTCTTTTCAAACGTGGCTTCTTGAATTAGCTACCCACAAATAACTTTCATTGCAAGGCAAAAGAATATTTCATAACACGATTTCATTTGTTTAATGGTTTAAGAATGTACATGTGCTGATGAAGGATAGCCTTAAACATATAGCTCATTTCCTACCTCTGGGTTTTATCCTGAGTTCTTGATTTGGATTGTGTTCTTCACCCAGATTAGTGAGACTTACCAAAAGCTTCGTTCTTTGTGGCTAAACTTGTTATGAAATATTATTTACAAATGAAATCAACTGTGGCCAAAACGATCCATTAGAAGCTCTTTGGATTCTTCATCTCCAAGCCTTAGAAATGCCGATCAGTCTCTTCAGGACCAAATAAATACTTATATAATGCTGTGGGCAGTAAGCTTTAGGTCTCAAGTGACTAGTGCAGGTTCTTCAGCTCCCTGAAGCAGAACGTATTCTTTCCATCTCCTGACATTTCAACAGGTTGTAGAATCATGAGTAAGCAAAATATTGTGCGGCTGAGATATACCACTATTAAACAATTGGGTTTCAGAGTCAACAGTCCCTTCTTTGTCATCTCTTAACTGTTCCTCCCTATGTGTTTGCATTGGTTGGTTCACGAATTATGTAGCTTAGATTTCCCCATTACTATTGTGTGCCCTGTTTACAGTAACAGGAAAAATTCTGTTTCTTCTGCAGAGTTGGCCATGGTACCTGTGGTGATAAGGGACCCAGCATTTTCAGCAAGCAGAAGCTATATTCCTAGGCTCTGGTCTAATATAAATTGTAAAATAATTAAATAATAATGATAACAAAATAATTCTCTCTCACTTTGAAACACCTATCCATCTAACCATCCATCCATTTATCTTTCCTTCGCTGTTTAAAGAGATTCATTGTATATGCATTACATGTACAGTACATGGAGTAACTATTCTTGACTGATTTTCTTTTCGAAGAGGACAGAACTCTTCCTTGAATGTGATTTTGCAATAGAAGAAGACCGTTTCTTTGACCCTTGATTTCTCCTCTGGAAGGTGATTGAGCCAGGCTGAAAGGATGCTGGTAGGTTCAAAATACCAATGGGTAATTTAGAGGAATGCGATTCTGCCGGACCAAGTCAATCTGCTATCTCAGAGATGTGTTCTTGGCCGGTAAAGACATTGTTTCAATTTAACAGGTAGCACTGAAACTTCTTACAGATTACACTACAGATTGGTTGAATTTATATTGGCACCCTTGCTTGTCGGCTTTAATTACGGGAAATCTAAAGGCATTATTAATACGATTCATACACAAACACAAACCATTTGGAGTGGACAGAGGGAAATTAATATGTAAGGAAATGTAATTTGAATGCAATTCCTCTGATGATGAGATAGGTGGAAAGACTGCTAATCTCCAAGTGCAGCTTCTGAGTAACGTTGAGGTTTATTCTGCTGAGGAAGGGGGAAAATTTGGAGTATAAGCAGAAATGGCAGCTCTGGAAATTGTGCTCTATAAATTATGCTGATAAAGAAAGAAAACACTGCTGGTCTCTTTCTCCCAGTATTCACAGGGCTGGAATATAAAATGGAATGGTTATAAATGAAAGCACTCAGCATACAAGGCACAAGAGGTAAGCTCGTTCTTGCTTTCATGAGACCACATCATAGAATTAAAATGAAATAGATCTTGACATTCTCAATTGAAGTAATACGTTTCTTGCTGGAAATCGCATGCCATAGAAGTAACTCTTTGTTGAGCTATGAGGAGTTTGTGGTCAGTTTCTTCTGGTCAAACAAGAGGGTTGGTTACACTGAGAGACCAGTGGCTTCCATAAGTCAAGAATTGGCCTTGGACCAGGGGTTCTAAATTTCAAATAGCTATGACTTGTTTACTAGTCATTGTTCAGCCTAATCCAGGGCAGGTCTTTCTGATGGTAAAAGGAGACAATGCCACGCAGGTATATGTGAATCAGTAGAAAACCAGGTTGTGTCAGTGCTGCATGTACTACACTCACAAACAATTTCATTGTTTCTCATTGTTTTGGCAAATCATTTAAGGAAATACCATACAGTCATCTGCCAATAGGTATTGTAGAGATGAGGAAGTAAGTGTGGTGTATTGGTTAAGGTGTTCGACTAAGGAGATTCAGGTTCAGGTTCATCTACCCTTGCCACGGAAGCTTGTGGGGTGATTTGGTGATGCTTGTTATGGTCCTGCTGGATGATGTGTCCTCCAACAAGGAAGATGGTGAAGACATGGAGCCAGGGGCATCCAGTAGTAGCAGTCCTATTTCTGGAGATTCCTGCAGTACTGGACCCCATGTCTGTACTTTGGCTTTTACCGAACCAGCAAATTCCCATGATTTCTCACCTGCAGCCATTGAGTCTCCAAGACACAGAAGTCCAGTCCCTTAGTCTAGGTCAGTGTTTCTCAACCTTGGCAACTTGAAGAGATTCCCCAGCCAACATGGCTGGCTGGGAAATTCTAGGAGTTGAAGTCCACACCTCTTTGAGTTGCCAAGGCTGAAAAACTCTGGTCTACGTAGATTCTTAATGAAGATTCAGGAACAGAGAGGTGAACTTAGAGGCTAGCTAAAAGGCATGTGAGTGTAAACAGAAGACTAGACTCTGGTGCTCCTCTGTGATACGTCTTTGCTATTTTTGGGTGGAGGCTCGATATGGCTTATTTATTGCACTTCCTCCCTCTGAAGAGTACTGAGAACATCTCTTCAGAATTCAGCTCTGACCTGCATCTATGTTGCTTTGCTGTGTCTTGGACTCTGGATTTTGCTTCACTTCGTCTCTTACCTTTCCTCTAGATTTGTTGTTTGTTGGTTGGTTTACCAATCTCAATCTTACCTGTCCTGTTACACCGCAAGCACAGTCTGGTCTCAACATCCTGCAAAAGGACTTTTTCAAAGGCTGATTATTTCCTACTAACCATGAAATAGCTTGTACACACTGGCTATGGCTGACTCATAGCCTGTTAATTGACATTCTAGCAGCCAGCCATGCTGGCACAGAAAAATGCTGGTCACTATCAAGCCTGGATCTCAAGAACCTTCCCCAAATGAGGAGGAGGAGAATTGCCTCTGGCCAGGTCTCCACTTGATGTCAAGCCAGAAACTGGCTTCACCAGACCTGATGGAGACCAGGTGTCTCCTCCAACCTGCTTTGGAGAACACCAGCATCTGAAGATAGAATACCAAAGGCAGAGGCATAGGAGTCCTTGACTAAGCCAGAAGACAGCTGGAATTGGCAGGATAACCTGACGAAGGAAGTTCCACCTGTGCTTCAGTGGAGTCACAGATAGCTGGTACATAGACAGCAACTTCGGCCTGGTCAAGTAACTGAAACAAGGCAAGTCTGTAGGCCTTTCTGACTTCCCATTCATAGAAATCCTACCTGCAATAGGATTGTGGATTGACTGACCTTGTTTCTGATTTCTCCTCATGTCAGCTCCTTTTGATGTTGTCTTCCTGGTGGGTCTGCTTGTGTGTATATGAAACGTGGACTGGATTTATGACTTCAAAACAAGTCCGACAGATTTACTACCAACTTAACACAAATAAGAGCTGTGTTTGTGAGACCGTGACAAACACTATCTCTTAGCCCAATGTTCTTCACAGCACAGTCGTGGGGGGAAAATGGAGGGAGGAAGGGTATGAGTTCCTGGAAAAAATGAGGGTTATCAATCTAATAAATGCACATATACATTTCTGTAGTTTCTTTATTATATGAATTTGGGACTCCTTAAATATATAACTTTTTACCTGGCAAGTTCCCCATATGTCTGTTTTTATGCATAATTTTCTAATGCATTATTTAAATCTACCAGAACCTTACGTTTCTGATAGATTTAAATTACATATACATACATACACATACATACATACAGTACATACATTGGAAAAAGTATACACTGTTTTCCCAAAGAGACTCTGATTTTTATAAATTTTGCTAGTCAAGAATGACTGGCAGCAGCAGACATTTTCTATTGCTGCTTCATAATCAAGCCTACTTGGGTAGATCAGGATATTTTGGGGAAAGAAATATGTAACAACATGTATATGTATACACACACACACCATATACATCATATACAAACTGGTGACATCCAATATGTTAGCCTAGCCCACCTTAAATGTTCAAACCCATCTGATTCAGAAGTTAATTTAGATGTAGATTTTTGATACCATCCATAATTCTTCTTGATGTTTTCCGCCTCCCATTATTTTGATTAGTTGACCTTAAGGTCTTAATAAAAGCCAGTTAGGATGCAGTTGAAAATTGATTCTATTGATTTCAACACATCCCATTTAGTACTTGAGTAAATGTACTTCTGTACATTTAGTACTTTACATTGATGATTTGACACTGAGGTTCTGGTAAAAAATATTTAATTTATGCCACTGTTCTCTGCACCCCATTATTTTCCATTTGCTCCTGATTATTCACTTTTTTTAGGGGGCATGGTGGCTCAGCGAGTAAGATGCCAGGCTGGTCGATTGGAAGGTCGGCGGTTCGAGACCCGAGCGCTGCGTGATGGAGTGAGCTCCCGCACTCACCCCAGCTCTTGCCAACTAGCAACTCGAAAGCATGCAAATGCAAGTAGATAAATAGTTACCACTTTGGTGGGATGGTCATGCCGGCCACATGACCGTGGAAGTGTCTTCGGACAGCGCTGGCTCTTCGGCTAACAAACGGAGATGAGCACCGGCCCCTAGAGTCGGACACGACTGCACAAATGTGCGGGGGGAACCTTTACCTTTATTCACTTTAGTGTTCATGTTTTTTAAAAAAAGGAAAAGGAGAACTGGCAAACTCGAAGTCTCCTTATCTTTGGACTAAATGACTTTATGAGATCCCTCTAAATCTATTCCAAACAATTAACATATCATGAAAGTAGCAGTATGCTGTATGAAATTATCAGGTGAATAATTTAGATAAAGAATTCAGTGGGAGTTTCACAGATGTCAATGAGAAAAAAAATTAGAAGCTTTTTTTCCTTGTCTGTCTTTTGCTTTCTCTTTCTATAAAAATGTATATGTTGAAACCACCCCTTGAGACCCATATTTCATTTGCATTTGGATTTATCTGTCACTATTAAATTAATTTAAAATTTAGCTTGATTCATTCAGTCCCATATTTCATCTCAAGCCACCCCCTCCCTTTTTTTTGAAAAAAAAGTTTAACTTTCATACATTTAAATACAAATGAGCAGAAGAAGGCAGAGGAATGGATTTCTCTGTCTCCTTGTCAATTAAATGGAAATCGACTAAGTTCTCAGGCATTTTAAATTAAAGCCTAGTTATGACAAAGATGATGAAGAAATGTCACCGACAGTTCTCTTGAAATTAAAAGCTTTGCTAGCTCAGGGTCTTGCAAGAAAATGGCAATGTGTCAGCACAGGACTGGACTTCATTATCTGCAGGTAGAAAGGAAGCTAAACTTAATGTGATTGACTTAAGAACAATTGCTTGCCATATTTACATAGAAAATAAGTATCTATCAGAAAGATTTAGATTTAGTGCCATGGAAAGAAGCCTGTATCTGGAGCGTCAAACTGGCATGTGAAATAAAAGAAGCCAGCAAACTAGAGCAGGATTTCATTTTATTTCAGAGAAGATTCTGCAGATACCTCCGTCTCCAGCTCTGGCCCAACTCCAGACTCCCATGGTCTGCTGCAACTAGGAGCGTTAAGGAAATGCAGTTCGTTTATTGTACTTCAGAGAAATATTCATGGAACTGTTTTGTGCAAACATGGCATGGATTGTTTCTGTTCTTTGGGTAGCAGCTCTGGATGCAGTAAAAGATCACTCTCCCTCCTTTCCAGAAATTTGCTCCTAGGAAACAACAGCTCTGCAAATTGAGATTTTAGTTCAGGAAGGGACAGCCCTTAATTTATTTATTTGTCCTGCCAAGGACCACATTCCCTCAAGGACAATCAGCTCAAGAAGGGTGGTGTGATGGGTAGATGTGGTGTCCATTCGCTTTCCCATATGCTCCTTCTCTTTCTTCTCTGTTCCTCGAGCATCAACCTGCTTGACTTTTTCCATGAAACAGAAAAGAACCAAATTATGATACATGGATTTGATGATTAATAATATCAGTTGACAATAGAAAAAAATGGATGTTATGTTGTAACTTTAGAGTATGAGTTTAATGTAAGTTCTACCCATATCTGTTGTAAAAGAAGTTGCGAGTTATTCCTTGTTCTATTTCTATTCTGTTCTTTTTCTTTTTTTTTCTGCACTTCTGTTTTCTTTCTCTTTCTTTATTAGTTTATGTTAGATTTTATCTCTTTGTTTTAAAATTTAATAAAGTGATTTTAAAAAGCATCAAACTGCAAAGGATGAATGGGTATTTTTTCTGAAGAGGTTTTCTGAAAGAAGGATATGTGCCCCATGAAATTAGGCTGAGGACCCCACATATTATCCTGCTTTGATGGCAGTTATATTGTGCTTCAATCACCTAAATTTATTAGGGATGGTCCCTATTTTTTAAAACTCATGTATAATAAACCTAGGCTGACCATACATCCCGTTTTGAACGGGACAGTCCTGTTTTTTTAGCATTTTTCAACCATCCCGTCATTTTGATAAAAATCTCAATTTTGTCCCGTTTTTTAAACCCGGCAGGAATGGCACGGAAGGAGGATCCGAGACAGAGCTGCCGATTGGAGGCAGCCCGGAAGAGGAAGCCCTCCCACCTATCAGTGCACGTCAAAGGAGGGACCGGGGGGGCGGGGTTTGCAGGCGGGAGCCAATTGCATGGACCAGGGGGTGGGGACCCCTGTCTTTTTCATGAATGCAGAATATTACATGAGACCCCATCCCGTTTTGCCATCCCAATGTCCCGTTTTTGTCTCAAGGAAATATGGTCAGCCTAAATAAACCCCCTTATTCCCTCCCTCTTTTGTCCTTTGTTCAAAGTTAGTTTCAAAGTAGCCTCACCTGATGGACAGAGCTACAACTTCTGAGAGTTTATTTTGGTCTCCAGTGACAAAGTTGGGATAATAAAATCTCTTAGGTACGCTGACCATATTTCCTTTTTAAAATATGTAATATCCCCCGGCTCCGGCTCAGATCCTCCTTCCGTGCCATTCCCTCCAGGTTTAAAAAACGGGACAAAATTGAGATTTTTATCAAAACGATGGGACGGTTGAAAAATGCTAGAAAAACGGGACTGTCCCATTCAAAACGGGACGTATGGTCAGCCTACTCTTAGGTTACAAAGAAAGTACAGTATACTCCCATCCAAACAAGATGTAGGTTTTGCATCATGGACAATAAGTATGATCAAACCTGTATGTTCATGACCTTCTGCTGCAGTGGTCTAAAAGCTTACATTTATTTCAGACAAAAACAAATAATTTAAGGTCATTTGATGAAGCGTGAATCCATAAATATAATCAGCCATTTCCTCCCTCCCTCCCTACCACCCTTCCAAAATGCATTTTCTTTAAGTACTAACAGACTTTTGAGAGTTGCCCTGATATTTTCCCTGTGTTCAAACAAGGCGATTCTCTCCAGATTGAAAGCACCACAATAAGGAAGCTAAAAAAGAAAACCTGAATTGAAAATGAGTCAGGCTGCAACTAACATTTGTTAGATAGTGGAGTAGGCTGGGGAAAAAGGGGGTTATTAAGAAGGAAAGGCAATAGAAGCACTCCAATCATGATGGAATCGTCAATATCAAGGGAATCACCATTCCGTGTTTGCGTTTGGAGGGGGAAAATGAATTAACAGAATGAACAAAATGCAGTCATATGGCAGCAAAATAACTGAGCCCATTAGGAAAGCTGCAGACTCAGTGAGCTGAAAACACAGCAGGAGGTCTGTATTAATCTTAATGTGTGATCGCTGTAAAACTGGGTATGTGTTTCATTGCCCCCAAGCCAAACCGAAATCACAAGACATGAAATGCCAAATATGTGTTCTCACTCCCAGCCCCCCGAGGGATGGAGGTATTCCCAGGATGGCATTTTTGCCATGGTTTCTTAGAAATTGAGCTAAGTTTCTTTCCATCCTAGGATTCTCTAATTGTTTGGGAAGCAATAGGCTCTGAAGAAATCCCTGGTGGATGGCATTGCTCTGAGTTCTCTCCATGACAGAGTCAAAGAAGCATGCTCTATCCCCATGCTATGTAGGGAGTCCTGAAATTTTTATTTATTTTTTATTTATTAATCATATTTATATAGCCACCCATCTCACGAAAGTGACTCTGGGCGGCGTACAACAGTCCAATTAAAACAGTTAATATATAAAACAATTGTTACCTAAAATCAGGGTGTAAGAATTACTAAAAGCATTAAAACAATAAAAACAGAGCTAAAAACAGAAAGGAAATAATCGACAGAGGGATGTTAACAATAGTGGAACCACCTCGTTACCTCACTCATCCCCAGGCCTGCTGGCACCACCAGGTCTTGAGGGACCTCCGAAAGCCCAGGAGTGATGAGGCCAACCTCATGTCCAGCGGGAGAAGATTCCACAGTGCGGGGGCCACAGCAGAAAAGACCTGCTGCTTAGGGCTCACCAAATGAAGCTCCCTAGGCGATGGAACCCACCACATGCCCACTCTGCAAGATCTAGCAGGACAGGCAGATGAAATGGGGGAGAGGCGGTCCCTCAAATAAATAAATATAAATAAATAAATAAATAAAGGTAGAAATATGCCCCTTTACATTTGTTTTATTTTTCCACAGATTTTGTTTTTCAGTGCAACAACACAACATATTTTTCAATTAGAACTTCACTGATCTTGCCAATTGCTTGTACCTTCAGACCTTCAGAAGAACAAAGAGTGTGGATGAGGTCTTTTTGGTTTGTTTGTTTGTTTGTTTTGTGTTTTTTTTTTCTTTAATTATGAAGAGGGACGCTTGATCTCCTGGAATGCTCTACCTATCCTTGGAATGCCTGTTGAAATTCAGCTGTGAGCTAAACCAAATGATAAAACTTCAATAATTATCTGTCATTCCCTCTAAACACTGAAGAGGCCGTGTTGTTCTCTAGCTTATTATTTGATGTCTGATGCTGCTAAAGTTATTCCATTTTCAATCCAGCTGGGAAGCTTGTGAGAAGAATGAAATTGAGACAGGCCTTTTCCTAGTATCATAGCAATGAATGCCAGGCAGGATGAAAATCATCTGGAGGGCACTCTGAACTGTGCTATATCTATGCAGCAGATCCCCAAATGTGCAGTGCTAAAATAATCTCTTCTCTTCTGGTCTGGTCTGGTCACCTAGAAGATATTTCTATAACCAGATAATGCAATAATGAGATTCTTTGAGGCAGAATTTCTGCCTTGTTTATCCCGAATGCAAGTTGTATGGTTTAACATTTGTCTCTAAAGATTGGAAATTGGAGACTGGTTGATGATATTACTATTATTATGGTTGGTCACACAGTCAGCCAGATGTTTAGACTGGATTTGGCATTTTTATCCACCTAACGAGTCCTTCCCAAGGACCTAGGATAGGCAGATGTTGTTGTTTGATGTTGTTAAAGGTACTGACGCAGGATGGAAGCTGTTCCAAGCAAAGCTGCCTTTTGCAGTTGACTGATGGTGATTGTGTCAATGCCGATGGTGTTCAAGTGGTGCTCCAGATGTTTTGGAATTGCACCCAAGGAACCTGTTACTATTGGTACTTTCTTTCTTTCTTTTGTCACAGGCAGATGATGATGATGATGATGATGATGATGATGATGATGATGATTTGGGTGTGTGAAAGTGCCAGTCCCTAGAATGGAAAAGAAATGGAACAAATGCATGAACAAATAAAGGGGGAAGATTTTTTCTAAAAAAAAAAAAGGAAGCATTAACCCATCTAGATATGCTTTAGCAATTCAAGCTTTGCAAATTCCAATGCCAACTGACCTGATGGGTCGAAATATGCCCATGAGAACAAAGTTATTCTCCAGTTTTCCCTGTGCCCTCAGTGATGTACATACTACCCTTCTCTGCACCTATTCCCAATCCTCTGAATCCTTCTTGAAATTTGGTGCCTGGAACTGAACACAGTGCTCAAAGTTGGTAGGGTGGTGGGAAATGTGTCCATGTCAGAATGTCATGAAACTATTCTTTCCTGTGATTTGGAAACTATACCTCTAATGATGCCACCTGAAAATTCATTTTCCCTGTTGGCAGCCATGCTGTCTTGTTGACTCATACTCATTATCTACAATTCTAAGGTGCTTTGAGTGGCACCTTTGATGTTGATGCTTAGGGATCTCCATCTTGAAATCAGATAGAGAACTGTCCTCTTTAAATAGGACACAGAGCGATAGGTCCAAAATGCACATGATTCAAAATGATTTTTATGACTTTTATCAACAGAGATTTAGCAGCTAACACTGATCCCCTTCTCCTAAAATCTCAAAAATTGAAAAAGAGCCTAGATAACTCTTCCTGATTTCCAGAAGTTTGAAAAACTGCTTCAAAAACATCTGTAGCTTGAATCATGTCAACTGGATTTCTATTTTCTTAGTGGAAACGTTTCACTCCTTATCCAAGGAGCTTCTTCAGTCTGAGTAAAGTTAGTAAGGGAATCCTTAAATATGTTTCTAGGCTGGCTGTGTGACCTTGCACCTGGGGCTAGGTCATGGTTATTTTGAGATGTTTGTTTCTAAGTCCCTTTATCATCTAAAGGAGGATCGTTAAGATTACCCTGCTGCTGTTGAGCTTGTGAAATGGTCTTAATCTTCCTAGGCACAGAAGACAAAGCAGGAAGGAAGATAGGGGAAAGGTTATGCCTGAGGCCCCCACCTCTATTCAAGGAAGGATTTTCCAAGTTGGCATGAATGGATTCCTTGACCCCTCTCTCAAACCACCTATCTTCTCTGTCTAAAATGTGAACATTAATGTCCTCAAATGAGTGTCCTTTTTCCTTTAGATGAAGATAAACTGCTGACTCTGGTCCTGTGGTGTTACTTCTCCTGTGTTGGGCCATCCTCCTGTATAGACATATTGCTTCAAAAACAATTAAAAAAAAACCCTCCCTGCCAGAGTCCCATTTTTATGAGACAAATAGCTTTTGAAATGTTTGGGAGAAAATATAAATACGTAATCTCTCTGATCACTGAAGAATAGCAATGAGGGGAAGGGGGAGGGGGAGGGGAAACAGCGATCTTCATTGCAGAGTCTTCAAACCTGAGGAGGAATACAGAAGAGAGATGTGAGTGGAATTAATGAGAAAACTTTTGATGGTTTGCAGAATTCTCCAGCTCTTAAGTAATGCTGAGAGAGTTGATAAATAAATATCTAATAGTGCAAGATGGAATGGAGATGGCAAGGCAGAAACATATTTCCCAACCTGACCTGAGATGTGAATCAAATTCTCCCAAACAGAAAATGCAGTCAGAAGCCAAGGTTCTCTGTGGAATGAGGGAAATCATAAAGGTAACTGATCTCAAATCCATCTTTCTAACATACTCATATTTGGTAAGCTGTGGAGGGTGTACTGTTGGCTTCTTCCTAAGGCCTTTTCAAGAAAATTCTACTCTAATGTTTTTAAAAATCAAATGAAAATGTGTGGTTCCTGATGTTTATTCATCTAGGGCAGTGTTTTTCAAACTTGGCAACTTGAAGATGTTGGACTTCAACTCCGAGAAGTTTTTGAAAAACACTGACTTAGAACCTGAGGTTGTATCACTCACTCAGTCCAGAGTTATTCAGGAGTCAGGAGTGCCAGGATCGAATCAATCAATCAATCAATCAATCAATCAATCAGTCCATTCATCTGGAGCTTCCTGAGCTGCTTCTGCATTTTGATCTGTAAAAGACCTCTAGAAGTTCCATCCTGAAACCTTCCCTTGGGGCTGAATGAAAGTGTGAGAAGTCAAGGAGGCTATGGACCGTCGAGAGATGTTCCACCTCTTTCCATCCCTTTGAAAACTCCCTGGCTGCCCCCACTTCCCCATTTGAAAAAGCACCTGGAAGGAATTACTTCCTGTAATGGGGGGGGGGGGGAATCTTCAGGGTTGCAAGATTCTGTTACTGTAACTCTGTAATAAAGGTAGTTTTAGTCTTCATGACTTTGGTGTTTGAGTCTGGTCTACCTTGTAAGGTACACACCAATCTTGCCCCCCATCGCTGCCTTTATCCTAAAGACACCTTTAAAGACATATACTTGGGCCACCAAATGCCCCATAAGGCCCATTGTGTTAAAGCTGATGTGGATTTTGTGCTAGTTGTGGCCCAAAAAAAAATTATTTCCTTCTTAAGGAAAAAAGTTATCTATATGGATTGCTTGCTTTCAAAGTAAGCCATGCACGTTTCAGACTGTTACAGCTTGCTTTAGTTCTTATATCCAAATTACTGAAAATATCTTAAGCATTTAAGCTATTAATTCAACTGAGCTAATAATTTACCATTAATCACATTCATGGCAAGAAATTAAGTGCCGTTTTAAAATTTAAAAGCTGAACTGAATGTGCATAGCTATCTAGAATGGTGATTCTGACTAAATACAGGAAAAGTGGGAGATGGGAGTTTAGGAAAGGGATAGTAAGAAGGTGATGAAAGAAAGAAGGAGGAGAGAAATAGTAGTAAGGGTAATTGCTAAAATATGCCATGTTAAAAAAGCAATAGAAAGAGGAGACTTGAAAATGGTGAATGCATTTTGCAAAATTCAGAGACTGTTTCAGAGTTACTGCAAAGGGAAACATGGACTGATCCCAGATGGCTAAGAGATCAGTAGCTGGTACCTTACAGTAAGAGAGCCAGTTTGGTGTAGTGGTTAAAGCACCAGGCTATAAACCAGGAAACTGTGAGCTCTAGTCCCGCCTTGGGCATGAAAGCTGGCTGGGTGACCTTGGGCCAGTCCCTCTCTCTCAGCCCTAGGAAGGAGCCAATGGCAAACCAGAAGACTGAGAGTTCTAGTCCCGCCTTAGGCAGGAAAGCTGGCTGGCTGACCTTGGGCCAGTCCCTCTCTCTCAGCCCTAGGAAGGAGCCAATGGCAAACCAGGAGACTGAGAGTTCTAGTCCCGCCTTAGGCACGAAAGCTGGCTGGGTGACCTTGGGCCAGTCCCTCTCTCTCAGCCCTAGGAAGGAGCCAATGGCAAACCAGGAGACTGTGAGCTCTAGTCCTGCCTTAGGCTCAAAGCCAGCTGGGTGACCTTGGGCCAGTCCCCCTCTCTCAGCCCTAGGAAGAAGGAATGGCAAACCACTTCTGAAAATCATGCCAAGAAAACTGCAGGGACTTGTCCAGGCAGTCGCCAAGAGTCAAGACTGACTCGAAGGCAACAAAGCAAACAAAACCCTACAGTAGGAGATACAGAATTAGATTGTTTTTTTAAATGATGGAACCATATTAATGAGTTCACATAGGATGTTCTTAAATCAGCACAACACCTTATCTGAGTGTGATGTTTGGCAGTCTTCCCAAAGATTCTTGGTAGTGTTTATCACTCCTGATTTCTCACTTGCTTGAAAAAATAAAATTTGTGGAATCATACCCGTGCACGTGGACACACTTACCAGAAAGCAAGGCACAGACTTTCTCTACTTGTCTCTGTACAGACTCTTGACAGACCTTTCAAACCAAAATCAAAAGAAATCAGCTATGAGCTTGGCTTTCAGATCTGAATAGGGCATAAACAAAGACTCAATCGTGTTTGCTTTTCATTTATACTTGCTATTACTACTTGCCTGCTTAATCCCAATCAATTTATTTCCTTTCATGGAAGAAATAGCTCTGTTGCTTTCTCAGAGTCTAAACGACAACATTCAGGGAAACTAGCAGTTAAATACTATTGTGCAACTGTTGAAACTGTACAATATATTTGGCATTAAGGCTGTTTCTTCACCATTTGTGCTGATTATTTCAGCTAAGGGAAAAAAGGTTGCCATGGTAGTGGGTGCATGATCACCACTCTAAGATGCTGGAAAATGTCAGCAAAATTAATAGGCCTGTACAAGGCAACTTGGAATCATCTCGATGAGATGATGAGTACTCTAGAGGCAGCGTGAATCTCCTTATTTAGGTGGGGAGACAAAAACAAGATTCTTCTCCCCATAAAACCTCATCTGGCATGCGCAGAAGACTTTTTTGGTCTTGAGGAGGCCTCAGAGCAAGGCAATGCTTCACCTGCAGAAGTGAGGTGGCCATGTTCTTTCATGGAGCTACTTTAAAAGGGTGATTTGCATGAAATTTCAACCAAGCCAGATTTTTATTTATTTTTTATTTATAATTCAATTTATATCACCGCTCCGTCTCCCGCTAGGGGGACTCTGGGTGGATTTTTTGCAAAGCCCTAAATGTTAATCACAGAAATCACCTCCCCTCTGCCTACTCAAGAAATCACCTCCTTTTGGATTTTTTAAACACTTTTATTTTGATTGGCTTGCAAATCAAAACTCACTAGATGCATTGGGCAAAAGAGACTTTTTTTTTTTTCAAATTCTAGAAGTCTACTGTGCAACTTACACTCTGGCACAAATTCCAGAGAGCCAGGAACCAAAGTTATGGGGAGTTGGTATAAATCCATTCAGTATCTGTCTGGATTAATGAAGCACTATTCTAGTTCGCCATTTATTTTTACAGATTTATTTAAAGAGAAAACCGGAACAAGTCTGCTCTTCTTCACCTTCTTTAATAGCCTTCTACGTAACCTCCCTTAACATGCACACTTATTAATATGCCATTCTCCAATGCACATTTTAATATAAATATCTTCAAAGAATGCTGATTTTAACATCCATTTGCAGAATGTATTATTTTTCTTTCGTAAATATTATGGAAGGAGGAACTTTGACGATATTTTTAACTGTAACCGGTATTTTGTGCAGTTCATACAGCTGAATCCATTATCACTATTGGTTCTGATAGTTATCCCCAGTAGATTTCTTTTACATTTTTACTGATCACCTTTGTACCTTGTGTGCTAGTCTGAAGGCTACTGGCAGGGACCAATAGAAAGGAACCAACTGCTTTCCACAGCTCAGTAAATAGTAGTAGCTGGTGATTCTGGAGAACAGTGAGGGCCTAATGACTTCTAGGGCCCACAGAACCTATTTTTCAAACATTTCACACTTCCCCAAGTGACAAAGTGATCTTCAGTTCACCAAAGGTCATGCCACAATCCATCAGTTTGGATTTCAAGATGCCATGATAATCAGCTTGTGGGAATTACTCAAGACCAGTTTGACTGGTTGGTTGGTTCAATTCAACAAATGAAGTCCATTCCAAGTGTTGAACTGAATCCGTTTAATTCAACTCATTGAGTCAATGTGTTTAAAAGGATGGCTCTGCATGTGCAAAAGACCTTTGATCGTCAAATTGGTTCTTGGAACTGAATCTTCAAGTTGGAGCTTTGCACAGCTTTACTAGATTATTTTTACTGGCCCAAACTTCACTCAGCTTCTCTTCTGTAAGTATGTAGAGAAACTGGATGTCCACTTGGTTTTCACTCCCAATGGTTTACATTGCCCTGTCTACATTTTTCCACATGGCTTGTCTAGTACAGCACTTAATTTCTTTAAGATTAACATGGCTCTTCTTGAAAAATATAAATACCTTACTAAGATTTCTCTATTTTAAAATGCATATAGGGCATCACAGGGACAAACGTTTCCCCACATAAGTATTCCCAGTACATTGACAACCAGAAGATTAAATGAGAATCTTTTTCCTTTCTAGTTTCTGAAATACTAGGGAGTATCATCTGAACTTATAAATGTGTTCTCTTATCTTATCCCTGGTTTCAAAGACTTTTTTTTTCCATTTTGAAACTTTAGTTCTTTTTGTGATCAGGAAACCTAGAGCTTCAGTGAATGGAAGACAATTCCTATGGTCCTCCTTGTCAATGTAAAACCTATGATGTCAAAGTCTTGAATTGATTTTCTTTCATTCCCATCATCCTAACTCTAACCCTTAATGAAGCAGCTTGGTCTGTTGAGGGTTTGAGAGATTTATTTGTTATACAGAACTTAGCATCAGGATGGAGTGTCAGTGATTCCTTTGCTCCAATGGTTTTATTCATGGAGCAGAAAGATGAAATGTAAGGCTGTGACTCCATACATCATTTCTGGAACATAGGAAAGAGATTAATGTTAACTTAGCTTTAAAAGGAACAATTGCATTTTACATGCAAATAGTTTGTAATAAAATGGAACTCAAAATAAATTACAAGAATTATTCAGCCATATAATCACACAGCAAAAACTGAAGAACTGTTTTCGATAACCAAATAATTGGATTTAGCAGAAGCCGAAACAATAAGCTTGGCTTTGTGAATCCTCCCACTCCACATATCCAGTTGTGAAATATGTGTTTCCCAGATGTGAATGTTGGAAGCCCAAATCAAATTATAGGTGTCATTTCTTTCTTTCTCCTTCTGTACTCCTTCCTTCTCTCTTTTTGGTTCACAAGAAATCAATAGAGAAATGCTCTTCTAATGTTTAATCCTTGAAGTTGGTCTTTTTCACATGTTAAAGAAAGCAGATGTCCCGCTGACGCGTAGATGGAAACAAATTTAAAAATAATCAGAGGGTATATCCTCAGCTAAAGTGAAGAAGAAATCTGTGCAATCCATATTTTTGTAACAACTTACCTAATGCAAACATACATACAAAAATCCACACTTTTCAGGATATTGTAACATGATTTGCAACCCAAAAATGTGGATTTTAAGGGAAAGTGCACATAAAAATATATGTGGTTAGAGAGAAATTGCCTGCCAAATTTCTTTTGAAAAATGTATGCAACTCTATCATCCTTGTAACGTAAGGATGTAAGATGTAATATGGTCAGGTAAAGATTTAGCACCTGCATTCTCACAACATGCTAAGACTGATTGGTTTTAACCTTGGGTGAGTTTATTTTTCCTTGCGGCTTAGCCTGTTGGGCAAATCCAGCCCATGTTGCTTACTTTATGGTTCCATGTGGTGTGTGAATCCAGAAAATGGGTTAATTCAGTAACTAGATTAAGCTTGGATGGTCATTTGGCTACTGATGTAACTGAATGTAAAGATATCAAGTGATGTATGTGCATATACTGTATAAACCTTGAGCTTCACCTGTTGCCCTTGGAGGGACCACAAATAGACCTATGTCCCAAGAAATGAAACTAAAAACAGAACAAGTGGCTCTGAAGACCAGATTTAAAATATATAGCAAAATATAACCATGTAACTAAACAAACTATCCAACAATGGTAGCCAAAAATCTTCTTTTTTTAAACTAAACTTTATTGTATAAAATTGTTTCAACATACAACATCTATACATACACATATTGATAAAATAAACATTTAACTTGCACAAACAAAAATACAGAGAATTAAAGGGAGATAAAAGAGGGAAGAAGAGGGATCTAGGGTGGGGGAAAGAATTGGGGAGAGGGAAGGGGAAAAAATAGGGGTTTGGTTCCAGATTATCTTTACTGTGACTAATATATCTATACAATTTCTTATTTACTTGCCTTAGTTACATTTTGTTACACTTCTATTTCTTATATAATTAATCGTTAAATCCTATATTTATTTTTTATTTTTTTGTATATTTGTCATGTATACAAGAAAGGGTTGCCAATCATTTTTAAATTGGTCCATATTTTTGTCATTTAACATTTCTGTTAGTTCTGCCATCTGTGCAAGGTCCATTATTTTTGTAATCCAATCTTCTATTGTTGGGATGTATTCTTCTTTCCATCTTTGAGCATATGTAAGTCTGGCTGCTGTAATCATATATAATAAAAGTTTTCCGTATTTTTTCCCCAGTTCGTCATCCATGAGGCCTAGTAGATATAGTTCAGGTTTGATTTGTATGTCCATTAATATGATTTTTTTTGGCAGTTACATGTATTTCATGTATGGTAGCCAAAAATCTTGATGAAGAAGGAAGAACTAAAACTCTCCAAAACCCAGACATAAACTGCATAAGATTAACTTTATAATCCAAACTTGGTTAAGACTTCAGCAATAAGTGAACCAAAGACTGATTACAGCTGATAGGGAAATTACTTTTGCACAAGCTCAGTAGAGTTCTCACACTTATTAGACCTCAGTGGAAAAAGAGAGAAATTTGCCTTAAGCTCCTTCTGGGCTTTATGCCAGAATGTGGCAGACAGCACTGGTGAGAACAAGCTTCTGGCTGTGCAGGCATTCACTTTTGCACCTGGTGTTCGACAATGACCTACGTAGCATGATTAAGGCAATGATGTCAGGAGAGAGAAAGAAAGAATGTACTGACTTTGATTGTGCAAATCTTTGAGGTATAGCAATCAAGCTTTTGTGTTAAGACTAAGAATGGCCATACAGACTTTTTTGAGATTACCACCGGGGTCAGACAAGGTTGTATCCTGTCTCCACTTCTCTTCCTTGTGGCCCTTGATTATGTCATGCAGTGAGCTGAAGTACGCACTGGGACAGGCGTCTACTGGAATGATCGAAGTCACCTTGGCGACTTGGATTTCGCCGATGATATCGCCTTGCTTGAGGAAGACGAACTAAAATTACAACATGCCACGACTGTCTTGGAAGACGAAGCAAATAAAGTTGGCCTTAGGATAAGCGCCGAAAAATCGAAGATCATGCATGTGAGCTCCACGGACCCAGCATGGGGAATTGTACTCGGACTGCAGCAGTTAGAAGAAGTGGAGAGGTTCACCTATGTGGGTCGTGTGATCGCCCGGAATGGAGATGCAGAGGTGGACGTTAAGTGTCGCATTGGGAAGGCGATAGCCGTTTTTCAGAGGATTAATAAGTTCTGGTCCTTGTCGTCCATATCATTGAAGATTAAGTTTCATCTGTTCAATTCTATCGTGATCCCAACAGTTACTTATGCCAGCAAGACTTGGAAGGCATCAGCAAGTATCAACAAGGGGCTTGACGTCTTTCAACAGAGATGCCTCTGTCAAATTCTAAAGATTCGATATTCTGATCACATCACAAATGAAGAGGTGCTCCGTAGGAGCAACTCATGTAAACTCCATAACATTGTTGCATGTAAAAGACTTCAACTGGCTGGCCACATCTTCCGCATGGAGAACAATCGGATCCCTAAAGTGGCAATGAGTTGGATCCCTCCTAACGCTAAACGACGAGGACGCCCTCGAATAACATGGCAAAGAACGCTGATAAAAGACCTGAAGGCATTGCATATCACATGGAAAGATGCCGAAACAATTGGCCAAGACTAAAGGAGCTGGAAAACCCTTACTGCCCGATATGCTACATAGCATAGACCCGGGATAGAGAGATAGCATCTCTGCAAAAAGTAATTTAACAAGACATAATGTTTGCTTCTCTGGATATATATTTAATGGAATATTTATTTACTTACATCCTTAGTGCACAGAAAGGGAACAGCAAACATTGATTGGAATTGGAATCTAACCCAGAAGCACCGGAACCCATTCTGTTGCATTTTCATAAACAATTGCATGTTGTTCTGGATAGAGAACACTTCTGGCTTTTATTTGGACAATTTCTCCATCAATTTGACCATTCTCAATCCATCAATTTTTCAATCAGAAAATAAATTTTGCCTTTGAAATTTACAGTTGGGAGATGACATTCTTGCATTTATTTAGGGATGAAGTGGTAATCAGGTGGGTGTGAATATCTTGACTTTCATTGCAAATTCTCTCTCCAGTCCCAAGGGAAGACTTCAAGAAGGGATTCTTCTCACAGAGCATATTTCAGTAATGACATTCCTGCCATTACTAAGGG
The DNA here is from genome assembly GCA_023362775.1 of Charina bottae. Classification (NCBI taxonomy): domain Eukaryota; kingdom Metazoa; phylum Chordata; class Lepidosauria; order Squamata; family Charinaidae; genus Charina; species Charina bottae. Next base: position 19,500,024 of record JALMGJ010000018.1, read on the forward strand.
GAAATCTTGTCTTTGAGGAATTGTGAGGGAATTTCTCCCTCTCCTTTAGAAATTTGGAGGATGCTTCCATCCAATTCATCTGTACTCCAGTTAGGTGGAGAATTTCCAAGACCATTTCCCCCTAGTTATGCAAGGAACATATAGCTACCATTTTTCAGAGCAAAGATATAACTAGCCCAACCTTCTGCTGTCAACAATGACCAGCTGTGGAATGAAGACAATAGTGCTTACACATCTGTTCTTTCCCATCAGAAAATGATATCAGTCAGTCTCTAAATCCAGCAGTTAGCTGTCAAAGCAAGATCTATCTTCCATGAATCTCTTGTGGTAAGATATTTTTCTTTCCTTTTTAAAAAAGAGTATAGTCCAGGGAGTTACTGATAGATAATAAGCCTTGCTGAAATAGCAGGGGCAGTGGATTACACCAATCCAGACTAGTCCATCAAAGGATACTTCATGTATCCATAAAAGTCCCTCAGGTTCAGTTGGATCATGTGAGATAATGTGTGTGCATGAAAGAGGTGCAGGTTCTCTATAATCATTCTTTCATCTTCTAGGACAAAGATCCTAGTTTTAGAGTGGGAGTAAGAGAGCCCCCTAAAACATCTGATAAATGCACCCCTTGCTTTTGCTTCCCCACAAAGCCTTTCCTATGCAATTTCATTTATATAAAGGAATAGCTCGTAAAACCAGTGCCTTCATAATCCCACCAAGATGCCGTGAGGTCTTTTGGATAGATCCTGGACATCAGATATGGAATGTTGTCTTTGATTTAGGGGCATCCGTGTGGGGGGGGGAGGGAATCAACAATGTCAAGATGGCAGCCATGATCTCATGGTCAAACTCTGCACCATTTTTATGTGTGTGGCTCATTTGTCCCATGTAAAAAAAAGGGGTGCCACTTTGATGACATGGTTGGGGATGATATTTTTGGCCTACCTTGCAGATGACCCAGAATGGTCAGCTTCCCCCAAAGGTCTGCTCAGAAAGAGTAGGAAATAGATAAGTGAAACCGTCTTTGGGGGTACAGACTTGGGGAGTTCAGGAACTTCAGGCTCATCATGGGGTATCTTTGAAAGATGAGGAGACTTTCAATTGCTCCCCTTTACTAGCTTGCAGCAATTACATTGTCTCCTTCCTTGTAAAAAAGTCCTGCTTGGTTTTTTTCTTTCTGAATACAGTCTTTTTTCTTTTTCTTCAGCTGCCAGTAGATCTCATATAATAAACAAGTTAAAAATGAAGTGCCATTTCTCTTTCTTCAACAGGCCACCTTCTATGAAATCAGAGGTAATTTGTCTCTCTGTTGACAGAGGAAACAAAAACATATTGGGAGGCTTGTCATCAATAATGCACTGGATTTCCCCAGCAGTGCTCTTCTTCGCCATGTGTGGTGCCATGTGCAATGTTTACCAGAGGCATACACGCGCACAGAGTTAGCACGGTGAAAGGGGTCACTTACATTGCTTTTTCTCCTTTTCTTTTTTCCTTTTTTCCATTTGCAGCTAGTGCACATACATACTAGGTTTTATTATTTCATAGCAGTGCAAGGGAAAAAGAATAACTCTCTTGAGAAATTACTCACCTCCCAAACAACTTAAGTTGCACTTACCGTGTCCTCAACACATTTATAAGCAGATGCAGCAAACTCCTGGACAGGGGGCTGGGGTGGGAATACCATTAATTTTGGCATGGGCTGATTTCAACCAGCTTCTGCATTTGCACCAGCCTCAAACAATGCAAGCTAAATTTATAGCATGTCCTCTGGGCTTCAGGCAAGTCAGCAGAAAAACAGGCAAAGGCAATTCAATAGCAGGCTGGGCTTCACTCATGAATCAAGAAGTGTGTGTGTTGCGGGGTATACTCAGGCCAACATTTCAGGAGTTTATAGGGAGAGGTTTTACAAGACCAGGTGGAACATCACTGATGCTTTGGATGGCCTGAGAAGAATAATTCCAAGGAGAGCCATTGTTTCTTCCTGGATCCTTGCCTAGATCTTGGTTCTCCAATAAGTACAACAATAGGTCCTTAAGTGGGGAACTAAGCTGCTACAAATAAAGCACAACACTTCGGGCATCATGATTATCTCCAAGTATGTCTCTGGGTCCCATATAATAAATAAAATTGACAGGTGGGTGTACTTAGGGCTTTATTAGGACGTATGCCCACCTCTCTTGCAAAGAATTCAAAGAAAATGCATGGCGATAGAGAACAATCAGGGCCGCAACTGCGGGGGGGGGCAAACAGGGCATGTGCCCCAGGCGCCACGCTGGGGGGTGCGCCAAAATGACAAAATAACCCATGGGGGGGCTTGGAATCCATGTTTGCCCCGGGTGACACAGACCCTAGTTCCATCCCTGAGAACAATAGGGCTAGTTGGGGACCAACGTCATCAAATTTGATTTGTATTTTGTGAGTGGGCACACCTCCATGGTGGCCATTTAGTGAGAGTGCCCAAGATCTTAACAAGTGGGTGTTAAGACAGTTTAGGTCACAGCTAACTTCAAGAGAGGGCAGACAACCAACGACTAATTTTCTGTTGGATGGAGAGGAGGGAGCATAGAACTTCCTGGAAAGCTCTATTGGTCAATGTTATTTTATAATGAAAGACTAGATCAAGATGATTAAATTACACACATAGATAGAGCGGGCACACATACACACCAACATGATAGAGATGAGAGAGAGAGAAATAGATCAATGCACTCTTCTTTTGTTTTGCTATATGCAAAATTTGGACACTATTATAGTCCTGCAAAGTCCATATTTTGGAACTATCCTATATCCAGGAGTTCTCCAAAGGCTGGTTTACATGAGATACTGCCCCAGAAACTAGCCGACATGTTTTATCCCAATCTGTTATGTTCAACATGTAGTACGAGTCTAGAAAGGTTCAACATGTACAGTTCAACATGTAGTATACGTTTGGAAAACTGGGTTAACTGAGTAATCTATAGTTAAGCATACATAACTGTGTCCTGCAAATTCAGCAGTATTTCTTGCAGATGAAATCTTAACCTAGATATATAGGATGAAATTTTATCTTCTCCTTGACTTTTTGTCTTATATGTGGCAGGGTTTTCTCCTATAGAAGAACATTTGTTTATGTGATCCCCTGTTGTTAATTTAAAAATGGTACAGCCCAAATTCAGAAAGAATATTAGCCTTTTTATACTTAAAGCATTACTGATGTCCAAATATTGATAAACAAAGCCTACTTTGGAAAACATATATACTGTATGCTGCAACCTGCATTTGCTTTCTCCAAGACCAGTTCAGAGCATGAGATGAATCTGGAACCTGAAAGAGTAAGTTGTCCCCATTGGGCAAATCATATCATCAGAGACTGCAGTTTAAAAGGGTCAAAGACCTCAAATTGCCCACTATAAAAATAATGAAGATGTTAGATGAAGGCTCAGCTTCTTCTCAACCAGAGCTTTGCAAGCTGCTTAAGAAATCATATTGGCGCTTTGCATGACGGAAGTATACCTTGTTCCGTCTAAGTTAAGAGTTAATCTCATCTGAAACTGTTTATCTGTTTAAGCCACAGTGACAAGAAGCATTTTTCAATATAAGAAGCTTTCGACACCTATTTGTGACCACTGTCAGCCAAAATTCCAGCATTGTCAGTCTGAGGAGAAGCTAGAAAAGCAGAAGTCCCCAGTGAGAATTGCATGACTCTAATAAAGCAGTATATTGCCATCTGTTGTCACTGTGTGTCAGCTTTTGAAATATTTTTCCAAGAAACCTCAGCTATCAAGTCAACACAGGACAGGTAAGATTTGTGCCAGCGTGATGGCCATCTTAGAAAAGCATGAAAATATATATATATATATATATATATATATATATAGAGAGAGAGAGAGAGAGAGAGAGAGAGAGAGAGAGAGAGAGAGAGAGAGAGAGAGAGAGAATATATATTATTCTGTTCCTTTCCCCCTGGCTCCAGATACTGCAGTTGGTTTCTACAGAGGGGGTGGGGACCCTATCTTTCTCTTGCCAGCACAAAACATATCAGGAATTAGCTTTTATCCCCCAATCTTTTCCCAGAGCTGAAGCCTCCTTTGGAGGAGAAAGTGAAGCTCCAAGAATTAATGTTTGCTTTGTAAGATTGACTACAGAGGAAAATGTTGAAAGTAGGATAGAATGAGGCATTGCCTCAACATGAGCATCCTGTACAGTATGCTACTTGGCACAGAGGAGGAAGTAAATCTATTTTGCTGCTGGTGCCATTTAAAGATGAAAAGCCCTGTATGGCTTGTATTTTGTTTCATTCGGACACAATTGAACAAAATCTGCAGGTATGGTTGCCTTTTCTGCTACCTAACAGTTTCCATATAGAAATAAAGAGAACATGCTAGTGAGGTGTTTTCTTTTCCAGATGCATCACAATAAACCATGTTTTGTTTTAGCCATGATCTGTTGCCACAATGGTTCAATTCTTTCCTCAAACTAAGTCCTAAACAAGCTGGAGTGGCATATATGAAGCCTAGTAAACAAACAAATTGTGGTACATCAGTTCACCCAATATAGTAAGACAAGTACAAGCAAACTGTATTATGGCTTAGTGTGATGTTGAACACAACCTAACTCCTTTCTAACTCCCAAATCCATGAAATAATGGTCACATTTTGGGGGAATCCAATGTTTGTTTGTTTGTTGCTTCAGGAGAACATCTGCTACACCTTGGAGAGCCACAAAGCTTCTCCCAAACAGCTGGATTTGATTTAACACTTTGCTCACATCTGCTGCAGAATCGACTCATGGTTCTGGTAACAAATAATAAAAAAGCTGTCTCCCCAACTGAGCCCATCTTATACTGGGCACATTAAAAAGAGAAAGAAAGAGAGAGAGAGACGAAGAGGGAGAAGGAGATAAGACGTCTTTGCCGTTTCTCTGGGCCATGGAATACCTTTCAAATATTATCTGAAAAACATGCTCCTTTTAAAAATCTCTTTGTAAGACATTGACATTCTTTGCTGTACATCCATAGCAGAAACAAATGATAGATGAGACATGAAAAGTTGCTATGGGAAGTAGTAGAATGTCATTACGGGGATTTGAGCCCCTACCTGCTCCTTTTCAGCTGTCTTGCATGATAAGTGTGTGTCTAAGTATCTTGGCAATTGTAGAGATAAGTGGCATTGCATCAGCACTCCCAAGGTGCTTTTCTTCATATAACTGCAGAAATGAATTGAGAAATGTAAGGTCGTTGATCTTCTTTCTTGCTTTGTAACCCAAAATGTGCAACTCACAATAATTCCTGGACCCATCCACCTTGTCAGCTTCATCATCATGGATGTGAGGGAAAAAGGGATCTACTCCAGCAATGTTGTTCTCTGAATCACACTGTGGGGTTCACAAGACAATTGAAACCAGTTGTCCATCTTGCAACAAGTTCTCAAGTTCATCATTAACCACCCAATCTTTTAACATGGCATGCTCAGAATTCAAGCATGGGTTTTCTAGATAGAAAGCAAGCTTCTATCAGTGACCCATGACTTTGGATCAGGGAGCATCATATAAGCTGGTCTGACTTAATGTGACTAAAAATATCACTGGGTTTGAGATGTGGACAATGCTAGATCAGATATAGCTAAAAGGGGAAGGATGTTTCTTCCATGAAATCAGTCTTAGTTTATTAACAATCGTTGTTGGGTTTCCATCCACAGAAACCTTTTGAGGACTTCTTACTGGGGTTGAAAAGCCAGGGAAGCTGCAGGCAGCTGGAGACATGATTTGCAATGAAGGATAGGATATTCACACAAACACACACAAACACACACATCTTATACTTCTCACCCCAAGGCTTACAAAAGAACAAAAGACAATCCATTAACCATAACTTTAAAGCATCAGACAACAAATTAATGACATGAGCACATAGCAACTACATCCCGCTGAAAACTGAAAACGAAAACAGAGCAGCTGGGAAACTGTCAGTTCAGACTAAAACTGACTTTAAATTTGAGGGATCAAAAGGATTGCGATGGAGAAATAAAAGAACTAAGAAGAAGTACAGGTAGTCCCCACTTAACAACCATTCGTTTAGTGATGGTTTGGAGTTACAACGGTGTTGGAAAAAACTGACTTGTGACCTGTCCTCACACTTACGACCATCGCAGCACACACGTGCACCCCCCAGTCACATGATCACAATTTGAGCTCTTGGCAACCGGTTCACATTTATCACCATCACAGTGTCCCATGGTCATGTGATCACCATTTTTTACCTTCCCAGTCGGCTTCTGGCAAGCAAAATCAATGGGGAACCATGTGATTCGCTTAACAACCACATGGTTCACCTGATGCCCGCAGTAATTCGCTTAACGACCACTGCAAAAAAGGTCGTGAAATCAGGTCACATTCGCTTAACGACCACTTCGCTTAGCAACCAAAATTCCAGTCCCAATTTTGGTCATTAAATGAGGACTACCTATATAAGGACATAAGAATAGCCCCAAAGGTCCAATAATAGGCCCTTTGTAGTCCAATATTTTGCTACTCACAGCAGCCAACAACCAGATGCCTTTGGGAAGCTCAGAAGCAGAAGATGGAAGTAGGCTCCTGTCTTGCCATTGCTGGAAACATGTTGCTCTCAATCCGGAAGGAACAGTGAGATTTCACGACTGATAGCTCTTGACAGACCTGGCCTTCATACATTTATTTCCTTTTGAAGTCATCTAAGTTAGTGGCCATCATGATGTCTTATAGTCATGAATTGCCTAAGTTAATTATGAGGGGTGAGAAGGAATACTTTCAAATTTCTCTTTTCTAAATTTTCTTCCAGTCACTTTCATTGGATGACCCAGTACTGCTAATATTTTAACACCTCTCTGTCCACTTTCTCCATGCCATCTATGACTTTAGGTATCTCAGTCATATATCTTTCCCCTTCTTGTTTAAAGTAAAATGATTAGATTGGGAAGAAATAGTTGGAAGTAGTTGGAATTCATGGAAAACTGCTGGGGGGGGGATTCTACTAACTTACTGTAATCTTTACTTTCATTGGCAAAACCACTTGGCTCACCACCACTGTATTTCAGCATGAAATATGGCATTCAGAGTTATGTTAATGATTTTCCAGATATATTTATTGCCCTTCCTAATTGGGATGGGTACCAATGGTACTTCAAGTCATGTTCACTTAAAGTCAGAGATGAACTTGAATATCCAGAGAATTGGAAATGATGGATTGATCCTCAAAGCCATGAAATGAGTTAATTAGCAGGACCAATGCCACCTGGCATTGCTTTCTGGACACGCTTCTTATGATAACCAGCCTTGTCATTCTGTTTCTTAATCATTAGTGATTGGTAGCCAGCCAGTATCACAAAGTGACTCTCTACTGTGATAAAATCCTGTTGATGTGCATCCTTTGCATAGAATAAGGACTACAGAGTGAGGGCTACCTAGTGTTTCCCCAAAACTTAGATGTTGTAGTTGGGTTTTGACTTTGCAAACTAAGTCTCTTTCATTTATAGTCAGAAAAACAATGGTGGGTAAAAATCTTGGAACACGCCAAAATGCTTTCTGAGTTCATTCTGTGGCTGAAAAAACAAGCGCAGGGACCATTGAGAGTTTGATACTGTATCTAAAAGTAGATTCATTTGGAAGAATATTAAGCAGAGATCTTATGTCCAATGTTCTTTTGCTTGTATTTTTGGATCAAATATTGTACACATGTCACAGAGTATTTCTGGAATACAAATTAGACCAGTAATCAGCAGGAATCAAAGAACTAAACTTAGACTGTGAAAACTTTATTTTTTTATTTAACCTAACTGCTACCACTGATTCTCCTCCCATTTTATGATTGTCATTTTGAAGTCCCAGCTGCCCTTCTTGATGCATGATAGCCTTCTTTACCGGATCACACCAAAGAAACAGGGTCCGTATATGAAAGAAGTTAACGTCAGAACACAACATAGCTCATGAGGTTGCATTATGTGATGACATCACAGAGAGTAAAGTTAAACTAGCAGGGAATGAACCAGTGTTTAAGCCATCCAGACAATCCCAACCAATTGAGAATCCTGTAATAAATAGGATTATGTCACAATAAAAAAAAAAAGGTAAAGGTTCCCCCCGCACAGTTGTGCAGTCGTGTCCGACTCTAGGGGCCGGTGCTCATCTCCATTTGTTAGCCGAAGAGCCAGCGTTGTCTGAAGACGCTTCCACGGTCATGTGGCCGGCATGATGCGCGCGGAACGCTGTTACCTACCCACCGAAGTGGTACCTATTCCACCACGCCCCTTTATGTCACAATACGACATAGCTAATTTGACTTTATTAACTTCTGAAATCAGTATGGGCAGATAAGCTCATTTTCATAAGAACAATGCTGAGTAGGGCAAGATGTACTGTTCCATATTGCTTTTGGGGGGCGGGGGATGTATCCACTTTCAGGCTCAATCATGTTTTAAAAGTTCTTCCTCCTTTTTGTCCACAAGAGTCAAATGCAATCAAAGCCGCACCTCTTTTTTGTGTGTGTCGCTATGCGCACAAAAAAGTGGGCAGGACTTCAATCACATGGTTGAACTTTCGAACTTTCTCTCTGCAGACACCCCTGGTTCTGTACAACAGAAATATTGAGGTCCAGCCTTCCAATATCAAACAAGCCAGAAAGAGGCTTTCACGGCTGGAGTTCGATGGTTGTTGTGGGTCTTCCAGGCTGTGTGGCCGTGTTCTGGAAGTTGTGGTTCCTAACGTTTCGCCAGCATCTGTGGCCGGCATCTTCAGAGGGCAGGAGCACAGACAGAAGTGATCTCTCTGTGCTCCTGCCCTCTGAAGATGCCGGCCACAGATGCTGGCAAAACGTTAGGAACCACAACTTCCAGAACACGGCCACACAGCCCGGAAGACCCACAACAACCAAGCCAGAAAGACTTTGGAGGCAGAATGCGGGCGTACACAGTTTAATTGCCTTCTTGGAATTTATTAGGAAGAGTCTCAGGATGGTCCCTTCCTGACTCACTGGGGTGTAAGAGGGAGGGGGAAAAAACACAACCAGACTTCCAAGATTCTGTTACTAGAGCCTATCTCAATAAAACTTAGTTCTAGTCTTCTTGTGAAGTCTGTTTCCTGATCTGGCCAACCTCAAAGGGCCAGCAGAATTCAGTATTTCCACTATGATAAGAAATTTGTATTTTTTTTTAACCAAGCCAAAAAGTAGAATTTTTTTTAATAATAATTTTATTAAATTTTTAAACAAGAAAGATAAAAACTAACAGAAAGTAATGTTTAAGATAAGGACAAGAGAAAAAGGAAGAAAGGAAGAAAGGAAGAAAGGAAGAAAGAAGCAAGCCAAAAGTACAGAGAAAAAAAGAAAGAAAAGAGAAATATAAATAAATTACTTCCTATTTTCCTTTACAACAGTTATAGATATAAATTTAAATTGAACTCTTACTCTAAGGTTACAACATAACTTTCATTTTTTTCTATTACCTAGTATTTTTTCTAATCATCAAACCCATATATCATAATTTGATAAATTTGATAAATAAATAAATAATTTCATTCAGTTTGTTTCACGCAAAAAGTCCAGAAGAGGTTTCCAATTGGCATTAAACTTAATCAGTGTCTTTTCTCTAATCAAGGCTGTCAATTTAGCCATCTCAGCAAGCTCCATCATCTTCATGATCCACTCTTCCATTGTGGGTATTGTCAAATCTTTCCACTATTGTGCATATAAAAGTCTCCCCAAAAGTAGAATTTATGTCTGACTCTTCAGGAGACCCGGAGATCCCTTTCATGAAGTCCATGGGTCACCTCGAAGTAAGCTGATCTAAATTCTAGCTTTACTCCCTTCAGATATTCATGCAGCATAACTGACAGAATGACTGTAAGTGCTCTTGACATTCCTGCAATGTTTGGTTGTCATATTTGTCAAAAATGGTGAATTGCTACAATACAGGATTTTTTACAAAGCATGGCTTGGTCATCATGCTATAAAGAATGCTTCCACAGTCATGTCAAAGAAAAATATACATACATACTCATCTGTTTAGAACCAGCTGGTAGAAATTCTTGGAAACTAGCACATATGGTGCCTTAATACTTAAATGTGGGGCTTAGCACAGCCAAAGTCAAGCAAGGTTTGTTAAATGTTCAGAAAATATTTCAGTGCTCAAAACTTCTGGCAAGTTAAAATCAACAGGAAATACTTGCTGTAGTCCCTGTATTATTTCAAGTGTTGCCAAATTTCCTTTTTTTTCCTCATGAACATCCTTTCTATTTTTTTCCAAACACTTAGGAAATGTCCTGCTACCTCATAAACATCAAATCAATTATGCCTTCAAACACCTGTTGGTCCAGGACTGGGCATATGGAAACCATTAGAATGGTTTCATTTCTTTTCATGATGCTCTTCAAGGACTCTCATGTGTTCACAAATGTTTGTGCAGTGTTTCCATCATGGAAGTTTGAAAAACCATCTGTATGGCTGGCAAAGTCAAAGAAGGACAGAGGTTTCCTTGGCAAAAATCAGGTGTGTCCTTAAAAGTCAAAGCATTTTCATGTTGTTGACAAATCTGATGTGGATTTTCTCATCTGCCTTCCTGCTATAAACAGCTTTGGGTGGATCTATAAATATTCCATCCAACATTAATAATAGATCCATTTTAACCATGGGATGGAACATTTTCCCCAAAAGAATAAGTCAGATTTATAGAAACCTAGCTACGGCACTGATCTTTCTTTATCCAACTTTCTCATGACAGAAGTGTGTGGACTTCAACTCCCAGAATTCCCAAGCCAGCATTCTGGGAGTTGAAGTCCACACATCTTAAAGTTGCTGAGGTTGAGAAACACTGACCTAGCTCAATGCTCTTTACACTAAAGGAAAGCATAAGCCCAGAATTTTAGAAAAGGTTCTTCCAGTGTTTTGTGAAATGCTGGACATTCAGTAGTTCACATGCAAATTTAACACTCTGTCCCTGAGGTATAGAAAAGGCAGCATTGTTCCAGACTGATGGTCCAGAGCGATCAGTTGCCTGAGCTCGCAAGATGAACATTTAACATAGCCTGACTGGAAAACTCAGGCACAATTTCTACTAATTGAAATAGACAATGGACATACAGTTAATGCATATGGCGCTGGGTATCTATCTCATTAGAATATCTCCATGAGCATCAACCTCAATTAATGTCATCCTTTCAGAGGGCAACTAGTGGCATTGTTCGAATTGCATTGACTTTGTTTCTGAAAGGGTTATTCATCCCAGGTTCAAGCCTTCCTGTAGGAGACAACAAACACTTTTAATTCATTTTGCTCTGCACCAATTAAGCTTCTCTTTTGGGCTTTCCTTTTCATGTTTGCACTCAAGAATGAATTGCAGATGGGTTAAATGATGGTCAGTTACAATTATGCACTTACTTTCCCTGGATCAAAATAGCTCAAACGAATCCTTTGAACCCCTTTATTACTTAATTTGGGTGCTGATGTGCAGTGTTAAAAACTGAAACCATCAGTCTCCTTTCTAGCTTCCTTGTTGGTAAGAGATGTGTTCTCCCCCCTAATTAGCTTGCAGAATTAAAATCCTGGATTTATTTATTGCAAATATTTGTTTTTTCCGCCTACTAACCCTACGCACCAATATTTATTTTCTTCTGCTTTAGACCACTAACCCGAATATACAATCAGATGCTTTGCAGCTGGACTGAATTTCCATTTATACAATAAGATGACTCATAATATGTAATCATTAGACACCATACAATCTATCTGCAGTTTTTAACAGATCTCCGGAAGAGAAGCTAAGAGAAACAGCTTTGTTTTTTTGGCATTACAGCTGCATTCTGCAATTGCTTAAACCTTGTATGTTCACATGAGAATTAATGTTGTATGTCATCTCACATAACAAGGCTAAATTTAGGCACATTTTTAGCATATCCCATTTATTTATTATTTTTACAATATTTGTAGATCGCTCCGATCTGTTACCTCGAGTTCACTGAAAAGAGGTTATTCCAAAGCAAAAGAACTTTATAGACAACAGATAGCAGTAGGCCTAGATAGCTAAAATGTTTATGTATTTGCTATTCTTAAGTGGCATAACTTAACTCTCTTAACTCTTTTAGATTAGTTCTAGCTATTATAGATTTTAGACTAACTTTATAATTTTATACGTTATATGCTCCCTATATTAGTTCTAGTGTTTTATAATATTTTATGATATTTATGTAATGTACCAGTCAATGGCTGAAATAAATATGAAGCTGAAAATGAAAACTGAATATTAAAATCTAGTTAATGGTTTTATTATTATTTTTAATCCATTCAATCATGTCCGATTCTTGGAGACTACCTGGACAAGTCCCTGCAATTTTCTTGGCAAGATTTTTGGAAGTGGTTTGCCATTGCCTTCTTCCTAGGGCTGAGAGAGAGTGACTAGCCCAGGGTCACCCAGCTGGCTTTTTTGCCCCAGGCGGGAGTAGAAGTCACTGTCTCCCAGTTTCTAGCCTGGTGCCTTAACCACTGCACCAAACTGGCTCTCTAATGGTTTTATTAAGTGACTATAACTCAGGGGTGAGCTATGTTTACAAAGCCAGGAGCTGCAACTCAGCCTTCTAACCTTCTGTAGAGCCACAGAAAGACAGTTGATGATGTGTTGTTTTCGCTGGAAGATATGTGTCTAATTTTTTTCAGCCTATTTCCAGATGTTGTCTTGGGGAATTTAAATTCTTACCTTTATCTCCAAACCAATAATCATCCTAAAATTTGCACCCCAAATTTGGAAGAACTCCTTGGAAGAAAGGTTAGCTATCAATGTAATAAATATGATCTAAAGAGAAACCGGAGTATATATCCATTGTAATAATGCTGATTATATTATGATATGTTTTGTTATGTTTGCTCTTCCTCATCATACTGTTTCTTTATGGTTTGTATTGTATGGTTCTATGCTGGTCTTCGGATGTAATGAAGTTTGATTTGATGTAATAAATAAGTAAATGTTCGGAGGGGCCACATTCAGGACTCTGAAGACCCGGTTCTGGTCCTGAGCCCAGTGCGTCAAAATGGATTTGAAGTCAAACAATAAAACAAACATTAAAACTATGTTGAACAATGTGTTTATACTGATACAGTTGTTATAAGCTTCTTGTAACGAGTAAAATAAATTAATTTAAATGCATGTGAGGAAAACCAACTTCACACCCATCTGAAAGAGGGAAGGAAGAGGAGTTGCCTGGGAAGGGCATTTGAAATTTTGGCACTCCCATAAATAAAAGTCCATCTGCTAGCATAAACGGCTGCCTTAATGCTCAAGCTTCATCATCAGCCTCCAAGATGAAACACATAAGGGTGATATCTGTGTAGCAAATTTATGATCTAAGATGAAATCTGTCTCCCCTTATCCCAGGCTCCAGTTCCCATCATCTTTTTGGGCCAAACCTTTTTTTTGGGGGGGAGAGAACTCTTTCAAGCTGACATCATTTGATGTAATGGTGCCCACTAGCTTCTTGATGTCAACATTCACCCCCAATTGCATTCTCTTCATCCTTCACCCTGCCATCTTTCTTGTCTCCTCCCTTCTTGTCAGCCCCTCTCAACCCCAGCGGCAGAGAACAAGAAAGGGGTGCTGTTGGAGGGAGTGTTCTCAGTAGAGGCTCTTCCCCCTAATTCTGGAGTTTCTCCGTGACCCCCAGAATGTACTCTGACCTCTTTGGGGGAAGAAAATTGAAGCCTCCATTCACGGGTGTATTCAGTGGCTACAGGAGGTTTGGGACAATCTCACTTGACAGTAAGATTACACATTTATTTCTATTTTGCTTTTCAGTAAAAGGCAACGGGGCTATGAACATCTAGTCACAAGGACTTGAGAAGAAGAAACGCAGAAGAGGTCCAAAACGGAACATGGAACAGTTGTCCTCGTTTTCTACAGGACTTCTTCTCCCTCCCTTCCCTGTCTGAATGACAACCTGTCATTAGCCATCCAAAGAGCTACATGTTAATTGCTCTTAATAGTTTGCTGAACTGCGTGCCTATAAAACACTCAGCTGGGAAATAGCAGATGATGATACAAAAGGAAGAGACAAGGTGTTCCCAGTCTTTAAAGTCAACTTTTAAAAACCAATGGAGATTAAGTAGATAAAGAGTTCCATAAAAAGCAGTTTTTTTAAAAAAAAATTCTGAACCATAAATTGCTAGCCGACACTTTTTAAAGCCCAATCTTTTTACAACTCTAGAAGAAGAAACTCTCGCTTCGAACACTAGCTTCATAGGTATAATTTTCTCTCTTTGTGTTAGGAGAGAGCTATTAATGTCCATGTGATCAGACATTCTTGTTCAATTATGCATTTAAAGCAACTGCTTTCTGATCATCTTTTTTTTTAGACCAATCACTCAGAAGCAGCTAAAACCTTTCTCGAAAACCTAGAGGGGAAAAAAACAGGTAAATCTAGGGATTTACCTCCACCCAAAAAACCCCCACAGAAGCATACATAGAAATTAGAAGAACATTAGAATATAAAACCTTGAAAGCATAATTTCAGCTACCATTGGTTCTACTTACAAGATTATCTAAATAAAAAAGCCAGTTATTGAACTTTTGCCTTAGACAACATTATCGAGGTTTTCTGTACAACTGAACTATGCTACCATATTTAAAATAATTCATAACTTCATTTTTTCCCCAAAGTTTTTATTATTTTTTACAACAAAGATAAAAAACTACAGAAAACAAAAACACTACAAACAAAAAAAACATTAAAACTGTAAAAACACAAAAGAAAAGACTTTCTTTTTTTAAAGGTTGCATTGATTACTCCTGCTGTCATTCTGCCATTACAGAAGTTGGGTGGCTATATAAATTTAATTAATAAATAAATTTCAAGGGACAGTTGAATTCTGATCTGATAAGCTATATTTATATTAGTTTTTTTAAAAATATTCTTCATGTATAAACTACTGGACTTAAATCAGTCCATTAGAAGTGTTCCTTCCCTTGGAAAAAAGATTAGATTTTTAAAAAAATATTTTCAGGATGCTATAGAATTTCCTTGGGTAATCATTTGGAGCTTGCTTTATATTTACACAATGGTGTTCTTTGGCAATCCAGACTTTCTGATTGAAAACAAAAACCTATGAAAGGTTTTCCTGATGTCTCCATGTAGGTCAAAGTCCATAGACAAGTAGGCTATAAACTACTGGAAAAAGATGGTACCAGGAAATATAAGATGCTCTCAAACCCCCATTAGCCACTTCATTGGGGCAAGAATGCCACACCAAGGAAAGTTTTTTTTTTCAGAAATAATTCTTCTTTCTCCTCCTCTTCCTCCTCTTCTCCTTCTCCTTCTCCTTCTCCTTCTCCTTCTCCTTCTCCTTCTCCTTCTCCTTCTCCTTCTCCTTCTCCTCTCCTTCTCCTTCTCTCCTCCTCCTCCTCCTCCTCCTTCTCCATAAAGTTTTATAACAATAAAACTTGAGTTTTCTTTTTTTGTCACAAATGTTTGACACGTGCAAACAGAAGACTCCTCATACCACTCATTACACATTCCTCAAATACACAAATATTGTTTCATGTACAATAGAGTGATGAGAAAATAGTTGTACATGGTTATATGAATTGTAGGACAGAGGGAAGAATTTGGTTTTATGAGATAAGACCCAATCTGATAAAGCTGTTCTATTAAATCATCAAACCAAAGTAATTTTTGGACAAATAACTTTCTAGATTAATTTACTTAGAGTACAGTATGATGTAAGCCAGATGAATCCAATTGACTGGTTAGGAAGACAGTTCTAAGCCCTTTTATAAAAGTCTTGTTTACAGGTGGCAACTAAGCTGTGCAGAAAATATACGGAGAGAGAGAGAAAGAGAGAGATTGAATTCTAGTAAACAAACCTCTATAGGAAGAAACTTGACCAAAGATTAATATGTGATTAGTTGAGTGATATATGAGAGCCAGTTTGGTGTAGTGTTTAAGGCATCAGGCTAGAAACCGGGAGACTGTGAGTTCTAGTCCCGCCTTAGGCATGAAAGCCGGCTGGGTGACCTTGGGCCAGTCCCTGTCTCTCAGCATGAGGAAGGAGCCAATGGCAAACCACTTCCAAAAAACCTTGCCAAGAAAACTGCAGGGACTTGTCCAGGCAGCCTCCAAGAATCGGACACAATTGGATGGATCAAAAAAAAAAGTTGAGTGATTATCTTTTATAATTGCAAAACAAGCCAGCAATAATTCAACAGTTATGTTTTTGTTTGAGAAACTGATTTTTACTTTTAACTTGGGTTTATCCATTGGAGGGGGGGGAAAGACCAAAAAAAAAACACCCATATAAATCTTTTCAACATTTATTTTCTCTCTTTATAAGGTATTAGTGAAGGA
The DNA here is from genome assembly GCA_023362775.1 of Charina bottae. Classification (NCBI taxonomy): domain Eukaryota; kingdom Metazoa; phylum Chordata; class Lepidosauria; order Squamata; family Charinaidae; genus Charina; species Charina bottae. The sequence goes on from JALMGJ010000018.1 coordinate 19,516,347, forward strand.
TCAAAGATTATCTAAATAGTAAACTGAGGGAGGAAAAAGGAATATTGAAAAGGTAAATGGTATATGCTCATTTACTTATTACACACCACAGTTTATCCCTCAATTATAACAGGAAAAGGGATTATAAAAGAATACAAACATAACTTAGACCACCAAAAGTAGAACTGGAAAAAAATCCACATAAAATAGTAATTGAATTAGACCCTATGATTTCTTTTGTTCTGATCTTCCTGTAAAACTATAACATGGTTATGGTGGCTGCCCAAGTTAATCAGGGTCACTTTAGTCATCAGGATAGTACACCCATTTGTGCCTGCTTCTCTTTCAAGATTTTGACGAATTCTCTACTACCTCCAGAAATGGATTGTCTAATTTTGCATCCTAGTAATGCATTCTCCATGTCACACCCCCAACAGCATTTGGCCAATGCCTCTTTTTAAAAATCATGAACACTGACACAGAAATATGCTGGGCAAGATCAGTACCTCTTAATTGTTGCAAGCTCAAACAGGAAACCAAAGGATGTATGGAAGTTGGGATTTATATGACTTGTTATTGCTATCATCTTGGCCCAATGTGCATAAGCCACACAAGAACTCTTTTACTGTTGAAAAATATCAAGCTATTAAAGACAATTTATGTTTATGCTTATCCCTTGAGAAAAGAGCTAAAGACTCCATGTGATTCATGCTGGAAACTAGGAAGCCTCTATTGATATCAACCTAATGAGGAACAGTCCGAATATTCATATCCAGAAGCAATTTCCATTAATTATGAACTCACAGCAAAGAAACTGAGTTTTAGCCTTCCACTGGGACATTTATACTTACATTAACTTGTTCTAAGCCTTACAGTGGACTTACGTTTATGTAAAGTGTAGAGTAGGGACCCGCATTGTTACAAGAAAGTTGGGATCTTCTAGGACTCACATTTCAAAACTGGGATCATCTCATTCACCCGATTTGTCAGCCTTGTCATTATTCACCTCCATCTCTGCAATAAATCTGGAAGGATAAAATATGCACAACACTTGCAAATTGCTGCCAAATGCCAGTACCCATAACTGCTTTATTTTATACAAGTCTGCCACTTATTTCATCAGCTGTCAAGTCAGATTTGCTCAGAGCAGCATATTTGTGCATTATTTTGATGCAACATCTTTTAATTCAATTACACAATGGAAGCTTAAACATGATGAAACAGCTCTGCAGGCACTAATTCTTTATACCAATCAGGTTTGTAACAATTAAGGTGCCTGTTAGAGTCAGCAAGCGCAGCTCACCAATGAAATGTGTGCCTCTGAGCAGGCTGGTGATATTTTTGAAAGGTACCGATCTGTAAGTATATGCAAGCAAAAACAGGCAAACGTTTTTCCGCTGGAAAAGTGATTTCTTTGAGAACACACATAGCACAGCCCCACATGACGATGCACACATTCCAAGCAATGATATCTTTGATTATCTCCTTCTCACGGCAACTGGCCTTTGTGACCTGAACCAATAGGCTTTTGATTCCCTCCTTCCATTTTACTTTTGCTGACTGCTGTGGATTTAGAAGAATGTATCCATGATGCTGGATGGCTGGGAGTAAAAAGTGTATTCAGTATTTTTTGTTCAACACATAAAACACCCTGGCAGTCACAAGAGAACCATGCTGTCTCCCAAGATATAGCACTTCCTGGAGTGATTATGAGATTAAGTAAGCCATAGTTTCTGCAGAGGCTGGACGGAGGGTCCAAATTTACAATATGGTAGGTGTGGCATTACAATCCAAATCTCTGACCCTTGTGTACAAAAGAGGTGGGATTTGGGTCATAGCAGCATACCTGCTGTCATCATGGAGATGTTGACATCACCCCCGTGGACACCCCTGAAAGCCTATCCTAATAACTTAGAATTTAGGGCAAGGGTTCTCAAATTGTGAGTTAGAACCCTTGAGGGGATTCACAAGCATAGTAAAGGTAAAGGTTCCCCCCGCACAGTTGTGCAGTCATGTGCGACTCTAGTGGCTGGTGCTCATCTCCGTTTGTTAGCCGAAGAGCCAGCGTTGTCTGAAGATGCTTCCACGGTCATGTGGCTGCATGACGCATGTAGAACGCTGTTACCTACCCACCAAAGTGGTACCTATTCATCTACTTGCATTTGCATGCTTTCAAATTGCTAGGTTGGCAAGAGCTGGGGCTAGTGTGGGAGCTCACTCCGTCACGCGGGGCTAGGGATTCGAACCTCTGAACTTGCGACCTTCCTATCGACAAACCTGCCGTCTTACCCGCTGAGCCACCATGCCCCTTATTCACAAGCATATCTTGTCACAATTATTATTTCTTTAAACAGCAACAACAACAACAACAATAATCTGACTGGTCATACACAGGAAGTATGGAAGTCCTGTCAACATTTGTTTAGGGCTTTTCTTACTCTTTGCCCCCAGAATTTGAGAACATCTCTATAGATTGATATTTATACAAGGGTTGAGTGAAAATTAGTGCCTCCTCCTCCATAAGATTGCTTCAAGTATTTTAATAAAAGAAACGGGAAAGACATCTTTGAAATGAGCTCTTTTGTATGGGGCATGGGGGAGAAGTCAGCAAAGAAACCGGAGGCAGGTGCTCTCAAAGAAGTAATGTTTCCTAAAAGATGTATATGGAACCTTCTTTTAAATATAAACTGTTCCAAATCTCTTGAGGTTGTTAAATCTCCCAAGAATCCAGTGTCCTTGTTTGAGGTACTAAGATCTCAGATGGGAAGTAGAAATCACTGAACTCTCACAACATTTTAAGTAAGATTGTGGTATCGCCGACCACTGAGATGGTTGCTGAACCTTGACATGAACCGCCTTCCCTGTGTCGGTGTGGATGAAGCTGGGCCTAGTCACCTAGACACGCTTTCCATTTCATGACACCAAAAGTGAGTCACGTACAGTATCTGCAGGTGTGAACTAGACCTTTTGGGTTGTGCTGTCAAAATATGAGCAGCAGCAAGGCAGAATACAACTTGAAGTATTCACCTTGTCATATCACAATGCATTGCTTAGCGGTTGTGAATCTTGAAAACGAATATTGCAATCCCAAAGCTGACCCTTTTTTTTTTATAAAAAAAGATGAAACTATCTGAAGATTACCTTTTCTATTCTTCCCCTCAGCATGATAAGTTTAGACTGCAACAAAGGACATACGAAGGACATCTCTGGAAAAGAAAAAGAAAAAGGAGAGAGAGGAAGAGAGAGACTCTTTCATTCTAGTCTCTAAATAAACAAATACCACCAGAATGCTCAAGAGGGGATATTTTAATAACAGGATCAGGGTAATAAGAATACAGTGAATGTCAGCTGTTTGATTGCAAGGAAAGCTGAAACAAAGAAATTAAAGCTGTCATTTTACCCCATGCTTGACAGCAAAGGGGATGCATTGTTATCTATTTGCTTGAACAATCAGCTTCCCCAGAGCTTTGCAACCAAGGACACTGATGGGAATATATGGGAATTAATATTGCAATATGTGGTCATCACAGCAGAATCCCCATGTTCCATTCCTGGGCTTCTTTGAATTATTCCTTTCCTTCTTGTCTAGACACACATTATCAGCTTATGCAGGAAACCAAATGACTTGAGTCTCTATTTGCTCTGCTTTGACACTGAGACTAAATGCACCTGGAGATATACAAAGAATCAATAGATGCCAGTACTTACTGGATCAAAGTGTAGTGGAACAGAAGAAGAAGAGATCTCATTAGAATAGCTACTCTTTTGCAAATCTCCAATCTCTAATCAATCAACTTCCCTAGTTGTCCAGCATATCTCCAATCTCTAATCAATCAACTCCCCTAGTTGTCCAGCATATTCTTGTCCTGCAATTTGTGACCAACGGATTAAAATGTGGGGAAATAAAGATTTGCAAGAAGGTCCAAAATTCAAAAGACATTAACAAATGCCAAGGAAAGCAATCTGCAATGAGGAAATAAGCAGATTATTATTTATAATAACAGAGAAGTTGTGTGTATTTTATTTAGAAATGGCAGGACACGTGGTCTAAGATAGCAATTATGGGTTTCTTCCACACTTTCTTATCAAAGTTGTACCTGAAATTGAATGAATATAGCATCTAAGTCCAACTGAGCCCTCTTAATGTTTGGTTATATAGGCACTATCCCATGAAAATGTCACTATGATTAGCCTGCTTTGAGGAATTATTATGCAAATGTGAACTATAGGTCAATCATGCCAAAACCATGCAGATAAAGACTTACACAATTTAGTAAGTACCAATTTAGTAAGTAACAGAATGATGTTATTTTAACCCGCTGCATTCCCCTATGATATCCCCAGAAAAATTCCAAGTGGTTAAAATACTTGTTAGATGGATTCTCAGCTGGATTTAACAGAAAATCCTGGAGACTTATCCTTGAATTCTTCTCTCCTCTCAAATATTGCTTTTGAGAATATTGGATAACTAAGGCAATAATGAAAGTCATTTATCTGAAACATTTGCACCCCCCCCTTTGTTTAGATGTTTCACCAAGTAGAAAGGGACCTCAAGGGACATCTAGCCCACCTTCTTGCCTAAGGAGAAATTCTGCTGGTACACTACCCAATGAATAGTCACTCAGCTTCACCTAAAAGGTTTTTCCCCATGGAGGAGATCACCACCTTCTGAAATCAATTATCCAGGAACTGAACAAGCAATGTCATCTCAGAACATCCAGAAACTGGAGATATTCCTCTTGTTAGTTGGCCTCCCTTCCCTTCCCTGTTATTTTATTTTATTTATTTATTTATTTATTTATTTATTTATTTATTATTTGGATTTATCCCCACCCATCTCTACCGTGGTAGACTCTGGGCGGTTTTAATTGGAACCTGATAGTTCAGATCCTACTTCCTACAGATAGCAAAGGGCTGATTGAACTTTATTATCTGTGTTACAGCTCTTCATGTATTTGGAAAACAGCTATTTGTTTTAATGTTTTTAAGGCTAAATATACCTAATCCCATCAGTCTTTTCTCACAGGATGACCTGTTGTTCGTTCATCATAACTGTTGCTCTCCATTAGGCAAATATTTATATGCTGCTGCTTTCTGATAAAGCCCACTTTCTACAGCCATTTGGAAAATACTTTCTGAGCTAAAACAAGATTAAAGAGATCTAGCTAGCTAACTTTCTATCGGTCTGTCTACAACAAAGTAGTAAAATAACATGAGCAGATGTCACTAAATCAATGAGACAGCTTTTGCTAAAATAAACAAATCAATAGAGATGAAATGTAGTTAAAAGCAATGGATAATAGAACAGTCTTAGTGGGTGCTAGAAAAACAGCAGTAAAGGTTTTCCAACTAAAGAGATGTTCCAAAGATGGGGAACCACCCATGAAAAAAATTGAGCACTTCTTACTGTATGTTGTAGCAATGATGCTATAAGATGAGGTCCTGGGAAACAGTTCATAAGGATTAAGGCTTCTTATGAAGGCACTTCAAGCTTATGTTCGAAGTGTGAAAACAAGAAGGGGCATTTTATCATGTTTGGTGGATGTGTAAAAAAGCTAGAAAAGTCTGAATTCAAATATGTACATTGATTCAGAGGATTTTAAAGATTAATATACAATTGAAACCAGAGGTTTTTCTTTTGGGATTGATGGATAAACAATTGGAAAAAAAGTCATGGAACTTTGTTTTTGTATGTGATAACTGCAGCGAGATTATTGTTTGCACAAAGATGGAAAGATTTGGCAATACCCACAATGGAGGAATGGTTGGTGAAGATGAAGGAACTTGCTGAGATGTCCAAATTGACTTCTTTGATCAGAGAAAAGACAATATCTATGTTTATTGCTGACTGGAAACCTTGTATGGACTTTTTTGTGTAAAACAGAAAAAAATGAACTTATGATTTATGGTTTTGATGATTAGGCAGGATACATTATAGAAAGAGAATTATGTTGTAGCCATAGAGAAAGAGGTAATTTTATAATTGTACTTATAACTGCTGTAAAGAAGATCGGAAGCTACTTCTTTGTATCCTTTTTCTTTCTTTTCTATTTTTCTTTTATTTTTTTTCTTGCACCTTTTGCTTTCTCTTTGATTGCTTTCTTTTTCTTCTCTTTTTCTTAATTTCTATTAGTTTTCATCTTCCTTAAGGCTTCTAAGGCAACTCAACTACATGAAAATTAAATATCAACTAGCATGAAAATCAATACAGAGCTCAGCTTTTTAAGAAAAAGAATTCCAAATACAGATGGAGCTGTAGCCAAGAATAATTAATAATAACAAATGCCATTAACAAAAATAGAGGCTGATAGTTCAGATCCTACCTCCTAGAGATAAGAAAGGACTGGTTGAACTGATTGAATAGAGGCTGTCAAATGCTTGAGCTTTTTTAAAAAAGTATTAAGGATTATCAAAATGAATAAAAGGCTGTATAAGGCATTTCCATTTTCCATTCCATTTTTTTGAAGGTTGAGTGGTAGGTACTGGTTACGCCAGTGATCTGCAGACTGTCTTTTGATCTCAGACTATGCACCAAGCCCAATGCTCAAAGGAAGGAACCCTATCAGGAGAACTGGCTATGTGGTGGAACATAGATGTGAAAGCAACTGGTTCTAAGGGACATTTGAAATTAATTGTCTTCTAGGTTGTAATCGGGCTTTTCTATAGTGGCAGAATGGTCTAGAGATGTGCAGGGTGCTAATTATCATGCCAGGAAAAGGAGATATATAGCAATATAGGTGGCCAGAGTAAGTCAGTTGGAGGTGCTTGAAAATGGAGAAAGGCAATCTCTTTATTACACACTGCTCAGAAGTTGGTCTGAGTTAGAATATAATTTGGAGAAGAGCAAATGTATCAAGGCTTTCGTAGGAGCAATAGAAATTAAATTGCACTCTGCTATTCTGAATTATCTCAAGCAGAGAAGGGGAGGGTGAATTCTAACAGAAGACAGAATATTTCTCATATATATATATATACACACATATATGGATATCAAATAAGTTAACTTTCATTATATTCCAAGAACTGCTCTGGAAACTTGGAAAGAAGGACAAAATGTCCAGACAGAAAGAAGCCACTTGCTCAGTCGAGGACCGTGCAATTCCATTCTATTCTTCCTGCACAATTCCCTTGGGTGGTAGCCAAGATATTGCCTTGAATACAAATCCTACAAAGGAGGAAGCTACATATCATCTACCGATAAATGGACCATTTTCTGGTATCAATAATGGTGAAAAGGTGACCTATCTGGACCCTTCCCCAAACAGTTGATCACTTGATGAACATGTTCCTTTCCTGTGCTAAGAGCAATGGGAAACCAGGTTTCTACACCAGATGGTTGGAAGACTGCATACATGGGAACATGTCTTTCACAGAGTGCATATAACTAGGAATGAATCCATGAACCAGTTCATCTTCAACCCAGCCTGTGAGGCCAAAAAACATACCCAAATGTCTTATTGCTTCACTTGTCACAAAACTTTAAAACTTTAATATCACATTCACCTGCAGAGCAAGGAGAGATAGTCAATTTCTCTGGAGGTTTAGAAGATGGTATCAATTACTTCTGTCAAAGTAAAGTCTGGAGCTATCCCATTCTACATTTCTAGTGAGAATGGTTTCCTCTGAAGACTTCATAACTTTCTACGCATCAAGTCCACCAAGTCCCAATGGTCCATAACTGGTTAACACATATCTATTTATGTCAATATGACTATTAATTCTTGCTATAGATGTGTGCTACTTTGTAGCCAAGCAGTATATATTTGAGATTTGGGGTATTCTTTTCTTTATTACAGCCTGCAAAAGGAAATTACTGCTGATATAAACAGGTGAAACAAACTGACTTCTGCAGTGTCAAAACAGGCTCCATAATTCTCTCTCTCAAGCAACTGGAACACAGAAAGGGTATGAAATATTGTTAAGTTTTATAATAACCCAAGTGGGAAAAAAACCTAATTATTGTACTGAGCATGACACTATTAAACAGTACATTTATTCTTCCATTTAATTGATATGAAAGCTGTCACATAATAAAAAAAAAGTGCCATTGAATTGTCACAGCTTTTTTAATTTACAGCCAACGGAGTACATGCATGCATCATCCTTAAGACTTAGGATAAGGAAAAAGACAATTCAATTCACGTTTCATTGAAAACCTGTCCAATTCTTACATCCCAAATCTGTATGAAAATTACAATGCAGTTAAATGCCCAAACTCTGCAAGGCAACTTGAAACTTAAAAACACCCATAGAAAAATGTGTGCATTTCAGGAAAGTGTGCTCAATGAGCATAGGACGACCTTCCATTGTCATGAAGATTCTGGCCTTTGATTAAGTATAATTCACATTATGCAATTCATTCACCTAAAGGTTCAATTGAGATTATATTAATAAGAGTATAACTTGCAAAATCTAAGTGTAAATATAAAAAGATGCTTTAATATTTCAATCTAATATGAAAGTGAGAAAAGGCATCTAAAAGTCTTTCTTCTCAAATGTCATTAAGTGATGTTTATCCTTAACCTACAATAAGTCAAATCATTTTGACATTTTAAAGTACATTTAAAAGGGGAGGACATGAAAAGGAAAGAATGAAATGAAGCATTCATTTCATGTTTGCTTTGTCCTAAACTTAAGAGGATCAGCTTTCAGAGTGTTTGGTGGAAGATATCTGCCATTGTTATTTTCTAAGAATACATAAATTGGTTCTTCCCTTTGTATTATGCCAGCTTTAATTTTCTTGTTGGTTAAATGATTTTTCAGAAAAAGATCATGTCAGGTGGGACATGTGCCAAGAGGTGGTGGGAAATCCAGGAGGGTGAATCCAGGAGGTTCCCAAAGACACATTAGTGTTCATTTTGACAACATTTCTCCCTTCCACTTCTTCTGTTCTGAAAATGTAAGTTCATTCTCCAATTCAGTTTGTGTCATTCTAGACTAGTGGTTGGCAAGTGGTAAGAAAAAGGAACTCAAATCCTGAGAGAAATCAAAGCAGAGAAAGATGGAATGACTCAGATAATACCAGCAACCCACAGATTGGTCCAAACTTAATTAAACAAATTGTCCACTAATTTATCATCATACTCACAGGTCATTATCCCTTGATTTGTGCTTTGTTTTAAAAGCCTGGAATGAAAGCTTCCAAATATTTCAGGCTACTTGCCTAAAGTATCATTTTCTGTAATCTACATAGAAGCCTCCTATGGCTCTCATTAGCACCTGAATAACTTTATTATTTGAATTAGCAATAAATCACTGCAGGCAATGTTCTCAGGGTATTCTTTCTCTTTTAAGCACTCGACTTTCACTCCCAAAGGATGATGGCACATCCAAGGCATGTACTAATCCTTTTAAAAAGATGCTTCCTGGTGTCCAGTTCCTTGATACCAGCTTTCTGTCCGCAACTGGTTGCTTAGCAAGGCTTTAGTGCTTGCTCCATCCCTGGATGTACAATTCTTCTTTTCCTAAATGCAAGAGAAGATGGAATTGACACATTCTTGTTTCTAAGCCTGTTCACAATGTGCTCTTTGCTTCCACATCTTCATCAAGTAATTGAGAAGTCAGGGAGCAAAGAAAAAAGGCGGCCATGGTCCATGGGATGGTAAATGGCTTTTTAGAGAGAAAGAAAAGGAGTGAAATGATCAGCAAAGTTGCTGTACCATGTGCAGTTAGATAAATTTCATATAGTAGTTGGTGTCCTCAGGCCTTCCCCATGTATTATGGGATACTTATGGGAACAGATGTTCATTGCATACAGAACATTATCTAATCCAATATATTGTAGATGCAGGAAGTTGGTTGTTATAACATCCCGGAGTGATGGCCATCCAGAAACTTTGCTGATCCTAAGCAGATCAGAACCTCATGACTATCTCTATGGTGCCCTATGATCCACAAGAGAAATGTGAGCTCCACTGAAGAGGAAATATGAGGACCATTGCCTTAGTAATGCCTTATCTTTGATTATTTTTGTATCTTAAAACAAAAAAAAGAAAAGAAAAGAAACCTGTGAACAAACGGTATACAGCATATCAAAAGTAACACACTTATTATTCCAGGCCATCTGTAGACTTGAACAGAAGTTAATAATTACCAAGCTACAGAACAGACACATTTAATTTAGAATTAAAATTAAGCTTTTATCTCTCCTCTTCACCTCTACACATACATTTTAGACTTGTCATATACTATCCAAATAGTTATAGCTTTTTCCCAACTGACTGTGCCCAGAAAATTCTAAACCTATAACTATTCAATTTTAATGACAGATAAAATATATTGATAGCTTAATTGGCCTACTGGGATGGGGGTGTGGGAGCTGAAGAGAGTTTTTCAGGACAGACCATCTGGTGGAGCTTAATGAAAGAAAGAAAGCACACCCTTTGTCTTCCTTGCTCTCAAATTCTGAAGTCATACAGTCAAGTTTCAATGAGCTCTCAATGAAACAGATGGAATGGACTACCATCTTGAAATCTTCTTGGAACACAGTAGCTCTCAACAGCTGCACAAATTAAAGCAACTGCTTATAATAGATGGTCCAATTACAGTTTCAGTGATGGCTTTTCTTCCTTTTACAAACACAATGGGAAATATAACAATCATCACATAGTTAAACTGTTTCCCTGTTGTAGTACTTCAATAATAATCCCTGTGATTTTTTTCAACATCCTGTAATAGCAGAATCTTCACATTTTAAGTGTATCATGTGCAAGGATATTTTGCCTCCAAATTATCTAGTGTAAATAAAAATAAATGCCTTAAAATAAGCTTGACCCCGTGTAACTTCTTGGACACGTGCAGGCAGTTATCTTGGATGTTTCTTGGACTTCCCCAGGACAGACCTGGGATTCCTTAATAATCTTCCATTAAAGGACTATAAAAGTTTCCACCCTGAAATAGTGTAGTTACACTTAGACAACCAGAGGCCTGCAGGACTCCTAGCTTTCTGTTCCAAAATATCTAAGCATTCCCACTGAATCAAGACACATCCCTGTCATGAGGGTTTGGAATTTGTGAGAAATCATCCAACACACAGCACACAAGCCCTCCGTGTGAATTTTGGTTTCCTTTTTATTAAGAGAGATAGGCAAGTTTCTTAGTTCCATTAAAAGCAATTTATGCAGTATTCCATTAAGGCAGTTAAATAAACTTTCTTCTTCTTCTTCTTCTTCTTCTTCTTCTCCCCACACCCTTCTCCCTTCTCTGCATCAGCTGTAAAGCAACAGAAACTTGGCAGTGATTTATTGCTACTTGCGCAGATATATCTAAGCTAACCATTCCTCTTTGTCTTAATGTAGTTAAGCTTATAGTTATTTAGGTATATACAGTATTTTCCTACATTCTTCTCCTTCCCCAGCTCCACTTAGAAATAAGCAGAGGTGCTAATGACACTGGTTGGCATTCTCTTACAGGCTGGCTGGATCTGATCTTCCTTCTTCAGCCTCTTCCAAGACCATCTGCACTGAGAACACATGTCCCTGGCCAAGATTTTTTTCTACTTTGGTAATCTTCACTGGACCCCACCCAGGAACACTTCAGGAGTCCTCTTCTTCTCCAAAGCTCTTTCTCTCGACTGCCTCCTTTTCTGTCAACCCATCAGCTTTCCTTTCTGGTGATAACCAGTTCTGCCTGTGAGAAAAGTTTGTTTTCTGCTTTTCTCCCAAACTCCATGAACAGAGAAGAACGACAGATTTGTCAATTGCAGATCTGGCAATTGCTCCATACTGTCACAATCATCCTTCCCAGTAGAACAACCTTTTAGTTTCCCAAACCATAGGAGTAATGCATACACATTACACTTTATGTACTTAATAAACTTTATTTGATAGGAGAAAAGGCCTTTGTTTTTACTCACATCACTGTACAGTAGGAGAAAAAAACTAACTGAGTCCAGAACAAGACCCTAACCGATATATTTCTTTACACAACAGAATATAAGTAACTGAGCTAAAAGTAATCAGATGCTAAGGATTCTCAGGCAGGCAGAATATAACAGTCACTAACAAGATAAGTAAAAGTTCATAGAACTGCCAAACTAGCTGCAAAGAATTAACAATTAGAGCTGAGAACTCAAGGTTTTTAGACAGCAGCTATGCTAAAATAACAACTTTAGACACGAAATCTTAGACCCTTTTGTTTTATCTGAAGGATCCATTGTATAGGTGATGTATTAACTCATCCTCTTCACCCCTTATTACACATTCTAATATGCATATGAATGAACCCAACCAGTAAGTATAGCCTTATCAGTCCCAATGACAGCTATGTCCTATTGCATGACAAATAACTATCTTTAGTTTTTATTGTTACCTATCAAATAAAAGATAATTTGCATAAGTCTATAAAAGTGGGTTTGTAGCTCCACTGCTTCTGGTACCAAATCTGTCAATATACCAGTTTGTGCTTCAATGTAATTGTGTCTTGTTCTCTGGGTCAAGTGCACCCTGAGGATGCTTCTACACCACAGCCATACTGTACCTTCTCTCCTTTTGCACCACCACAATTCTCTATAACTTACATTTTGAGTTGCAATCCAGACACCAATATTCCTTTAAGAAATCTTTTTCTTCCCTCTTACCCACTCTCTTAGGATGCTGCTATGATGGCGACAGGAAGCTTGAGAGAGAAAATAAGTAGAGGACCGTCTTCTCCCTTCTACCCAATCTTGTACAAGAGGACCTGAAATGTAGTTTTCCAAGAACAATTGATAACGAAGACTCCAAAAATAAGGAAACATTGGGTCACTATATGGATTAAACGGATGTGTTGCTATTTAATCCATTTATGGATCAAAACAATTTATGAAAGCTTTCAGTCATCATCACCTTCTTCTACAATGCATGCCCTGAATTGGACATTTATTAAGCTTTGGTTTCTCCCATTCCATAATACAAAATGTGAGATGTGGAAAACAGATGGAAGGACATATTCTCATATGATCAAAATGGTACTAAAGTGTGCTACTTATTTCCATACTGCAGTTTCCATAAACAAGTCTTCATAGCTCACACAAGAAGAGTCCCTTGGGGAAGAAGTGTTGATGATTTTGGACTAGGAGCTCAGATGGAACAGGAACATGGCAAATGTCCTGGAATTTTGCCTCTCAGGCATTTTTAGGCTTGGCAAGTTCACTTGAGTAACTTCTGGGCCTTCTCTCTTGTTTTTCAGCACTAATAATCACATATTTTTAGGTACCCAATTTTATTTCTAACATCATCTTTCTTTCTTTCTTTCTTTCTTTTTTCCTGAGCATGCCTGTCCTTCATAATTTCACCCATCCTTCCCCTGTGTCTCATCTTCTATAATTATGTGCAATTAAACTTCTCTTGAAATTATTCATTCTCCCACTGCCCGCCCCACCCCTAAAATTCCTCTAAATTCATCTTGCATTTTCCTTTGCTAAAATTCATAAATATGCTTCTGTTTTCTCCAATCTGCACTCCAGGGCTGATTATGCTGAGATATTCATAATCGGGGCTCCATATGTCCCACCCTCCCTCCAAGAGACAAGACTTTCTGGAACGATAAGCCATTGTTTCCCTTTGTGTTCAGATTGAGGAAATACCATGACCAAGATTGTATTTTTGATATTCATAGCTCATTCCACCCCCAACCTATTACAAAAAGGTTTGAACAATAGGCTTACTCACCTACCCAGTAAAAGAGATGTTCAGCCAGGAAAAAGAGAAAACAAATCAGGTGATGTGAAAAGTACCAGAAATCAGGATTATATTCTTGTTCTAGATAATAAAGGTCAGATCATTCAATCTATGTGCCTCCAACCAGCCTTGACAACTGGATAACTTTGAAATCTCTTAACCCTTCCTTCAGGGTTTATGCTTTAGTAGTGATCTATTTCTTCTCTGCAGCAGTTTTCTTAAATGCAGATTGAGTGAGGAAGACAGATGGCTTATGAAAGACAGTTCTTTGTGACTTGGGTTGGGCCAGCTCATTAAGAGAGCAAACCAATATTCCAGGGCCAGAACATCTTCTCTAAATGGTTATCTTAGAATGCAAGGAATGGGGGTACCTGAGCAACAGTCCAGGATCCTGTCTCTTCTTCCAAAGAAGCAGCAAAGAAGTACAAGAAAGCAGGTTTGTTATCATATTGTCCCCAAAAAAGAGGATTCAGGATTATCTCAGAGAGTGTGCCAAATTTATAAAGACCTTTGGCATGAGTTTTATTATAAAAGAAAAGTGGGATATGAATCCATTTAAGACGTGAGGCTTCAGGAGATGGTTATATTTCATGTAATGGAGCTGGAGGAGAGAAGATATGTATGGTTAGAGCAACCCCAACATGCAACAATGAAGTTAGCTCAGAAACAAAACCCAAAGAAATATTAAACCCCCCTGAACATGAGGTAGGATTAGCTAATATTTTAAGCCATGTTCCACAAATAAGTACTGTAGATGAGCCCCACCCCCATCCTATGAAAGTGACTGATCTAGTTCTGGCTTGTGTTGATGTATTTATTATTCAAATCTCCTGAAGGTTCTTTTTCTTTTTTTCTCCCCAGTTTTCTGGGTTACTATCCCTAATTAGCCTTGCTTAGCATCAGCAATTGGACATACAAAAGAGAATAGGCCTAGCCAGATTGTATTGTTCACTTTCTTCTGTGACTCTTTTTTCTGGGGTGGGGGGGAGGAGTCTAACACACAAGTTATCTCTAAACCAGAAAAATCACTACCTACCCCATTCTAGAGCTTCACATGCTACTCTTGGTAGCACCAAAGAAAAGTCAGGTTTGGAAGTGGGGAATGGAGACCCAGACACATGGATTATTTAATTCAGCTTTCAATTTCTGGCTGCAAGATAGCAGACAAACAGGGTCTGCTCTATGGTGAGGTCTGGCTGTTTTAAGGGACTGGGATGAATGCTTTCATTCACAGCTGGGGTCTGCAGCAATATGCATGCATCTCCCACTGACAAGCCAGTTTCCAAATATGGTGCATGCCTGCTTTTGGTGACTAACTTAACAGAGCAGTGTGGGGACTTTTTCCCGTCATCTACTCATTGGAATCCAGAGGAAAGCAGCAAAAATTAATTGCAAGCTGATTGGAATGTGATTTCAGAATAGGCAATGGAAGCATCTTTTCAAACGGAACTCATTCACCTGTAGATTTGAGTCTTACAGGGCATAGTGGTGATGGCTTGATTGATTTTAAGAGGATTGGATAAATTCATGGAGAACACTTACATTTAGGCTGAGGGCAGTATGCTTCCAAATATTAATTTCAGGAGGACATTTTGAGAGAGGGCATCTTCTGCTTGCAACCATCCTTAAAGACATCTGATTGGGACCTTGATTTGATCCAGTAGAGCTATTCCTATGTTCCTAGATGTTCTTTTGAAACTGAAAAGTAATTATCATTTTAAGACCCAACAAAGATACATATTTAGGCATCTCTTTGGATTCCAGAGTGAAACTACTGGCATTGATATGTTTCCATGATCACACTCCACAGCTGTATCTGTATGGGTATAAGGGCTGTAGCCCCAGCATGTAACATCAACCGGGAAACATATCTGCCCCATTTTTAATTGTTTTAAAAAGGGAAGCAGGCATGCTACAAAGCCCATGCTCAGAGAATAATTTAAGAGAATATAAATATATTTATAAAAATGTTCCCAGGCTCATGATGGGACCTACAGAAAATCTTGGAAAATGAAAATTGTGGTGGAAATAGTTTGTTTAAAAGTATGGCCATCTGAAAACCAGTTTGGGGTAGTGGTTAAGGCATCAGGCTAGAAACTGGGAGACCTTAGGCATGAAGCCAGCTGGGTGACCTTGGGCCAGTCACTTTCTCTCAAAAGGAGGCAATGGCAAACCACTTCTGAAAATCCTGCCAAGAAAACTGCAGGGACTTGTCCAGGCAGTCTCCGAGAATCGGACGCGATTGAATGGATTAAAAAAAAGGGGGCCATCTATGCAGAAAAATCTGAGGGACTGTCTCACCCCCATAACTTCAAACCGTCCCAATCGATCATGTAGAGAGGGCATGCTTCGGACCCCGTCGTTAAGGGAGCTTCGCTTGACGGGGTCCAGAAGGCGGGCCTTCTCGGCAGTGGCACCTGCCCTTTGGAACATTCTGCCCCAGGAGGTGAGGCAGGCCCCGTTGTGCCTGTCCTTCCGGAAGAACTTAAAGGCCTGGTTTTGCCGCCTCGCTTGGGAGGGGAATAGGAATAGTTCTTCATGGGGATGGCTGGTGCCATAGAGCCCTTTTAGAAGATCATTGTATCGCCTCTTGGATTT
Organism: Charina bottae; assembly: GCA_023362775.1. Taxonomy (NCBI): domain Eukaryota; kingdom Metazoa; phylum Chordata; class Lepidosauria; order Squamata; family Charinaidae; genus Charina; species Charina bottae. The sequence continues at coordinate 19,532,582 of JALMGJ010000018.1, forward strand.
TATATTTTTTTTAATATATTTTATTAATAATAATAATGTTTACATATTGTATTTTTAAAAACTGTTTATAGGATAATTTTAATTTTTATGTGTGTAAACCGCCCAGAGTCCCCTTTGGGGGAGATGGTGCGGTAATAGAAGTTAAACAATAAATAAATAAATAAATAAATAAATAAATGCGAGGAGGAGGAGGAGGAGGAGGAGGAGGATTTGGCTTAATAATGGGGGGATATCAGATAATGGTGGGATGTTGGTGGTTTACTACTTGCTATACCCATCGTCTACTTCTTGGGAGGAGAGCAATGACAAATCTTGATAAAATAGTTAAGAGCAGAGACATCACACTAACAACAAAGATCCATATAGTTAAAGCAATGGTATTCCCCGTAGTAACCTATGGCTGCGAGAGATGGACCATAAGGAAGGTGGAGCGAAGGAAGATAGATGCTTTTGAACTGTGGTGCTGGAGGAAAATTCTGAGAGTGCCCTGGACTGCAAGAAGATCAAACCAGTCCATACTCCAGGAAATGAAGCCAGACTGCTCACTAGAGGGAATGATATTAAAGGCAAAACTGAAGTACTTTGGCCACATAATGAGAAGACAGGATACCCTGGAGAAGATGCTGATGCTGGGGAAAGTGGAAGGCAAAAGGAAGAGGGGCCGGCCAAGGGCAAGATGGATGGATGATATTCTGAAGGTGACGGACTCGACCGTGGGGGAGCTGGGGGTGGCGATGGCCGACAGGAAGCTCTGGCGTGGGCTGGTCCATGAAGTCACGAAGAGTCGGAAGCGACGGAACGAATAAACAACAAATACCCATCATAGTAACCATCTTGTGACAAGATTCCAAAAGTACTCTCAGAACTCAAAACTGCGTTGAGGATCCAACCTTAAAGTAACATGTCAGAGGTGGCACCTTCTTGTCCCTGATCCATATGTAAATGGTATAGATTAATTATTTATTTATTTCAATTTCTTTCTATGTATATGGGCACCTATCTCGCATAAGCAACTCTGGGTGGCGAACACAGTTAAAAAAACCTCCCATATAATAATGCAATATGAAAAAAGAAAATAAACAACAAAAATAAAATGAAAAAGTGGCAGTGGAGGATACCCTCAACAATAATTAATAGTATCTCACCTAACCTCCTGCTCCCATTTCTGGGAGAACAGCAGTGGAAAACTCACCCAAATAAACACAACCGAAGAAGGTCTAATTATTGTCTATCTTTTCTGGAGCAAAAGTTTCAGTGGGTCACCAGTTTCTTGCACCTGGATGAGGAAAAGTCTCAAGGTTACACAGAACGTGCCCATAAAGTTGATCAAAGATATTTTGAGAAGGTGAAAACACTAGCAGAAGTGCCTTAATACAGAAAAAAAAAGGCTTTCCAGCTGATAAGCATATAGGGAGACACTGATTTTATTCAGTGTGAAGATACTAGAGGTACATACGGAGACTGGGCCCTTCCTTGATGTCCTTCCCGAAGTCCCTCAAAACTTGGATGCATCCCCAGGCTTGGGGATCTCAAGGAAATGGTGAATTAATCGGGTGGCTACATTGCTCTTAACATTGGATGCTCTCTCCTAGCCTTTTAATAACGACATTAATGTTTTTAATTGTGGAATCATTTTATGTTTTTTTTTAATTGTATGCTGCCCAGAGTCACATTTTGTGAGATGGGCAGCTATATACTGGAAATATTATATATATATATATATATATATATATATATATAGAGAGAGAGAGAGAGAGAGAGAGAGAGAGAGAGAGAGAGAGAGATGCAACATGGCACCTCATCATGGCATCAACAGGAGGTGGCAGCTTTCATTCTGAAGTACAGTTTAAAGGTGATTTGACCGAATCTCCAAATTGAATTCACTCTGTATCTGACTGACAGTTGGGACTGAATCATCACATAGGTGCTTCCAAATCAATTTGATGATTCAGAAAGGTGCTTTTTTTTCAGAATCAAATTGATTTTCTTCTGAAACAAATCAACGTTCCGAACAGTATCAATGGGCTGAATCAAACCAGCTTGAACGACCAAACGGAACTGATGATTTGAATTAATGGGGGCTGATTTGCACATTCCTATTACAAAATCCTTCCTGCTTCTACAGTGAATCCATTGGCCCAAAACTGCATAGGTTATCTCTGATTAGGTAGAACAACAACAACAACAACATCCTGAGAAGTCTTGTTTTTACCTTAGGCAACAGTCTATCTGCACTGGTTCTACAGCTTAACTCTTGGACATTCAATGACTTATTCTGTTTCCCATCTTTGCAATGATTGATTTCCATTGCAACCTCCTTTCCCATCCTGATGGCACTCTAAATTGCCTACAGACCAGAAATTACATACCTACATTACTCTAAAGAACTTACCATCATCTGGATTTTATTGTATTTTATATTTTTATCTTCTATTGTATTATTGATAGTTTTGTATTGAGTTTTAAATTTTGTTTTTATTGTAAGCCATCCAGGGTCCCTCCTTGAGGGGGAGATGGGCGGTGATAAAAATTTAATAAATAAATAAGTAAAATAAAATAAATGGGTGATGTCATAAGATGTTGCACAAAACAATACATTTCAAAGCTTTAACTAGCCCAGCTTATTTTCGTACCCCCTTTATTATTTCCATGTACAAAAAAATACAATATGGCCTAGTAAAGTTGAATCATATCATTTCAGATAGATTCCCCCCCACACACACACACACATATTATGGACCCCAAGGCTTTAACAAACCCTGTTGTTTTTAATTTGGTTTTAAGCATGCACATTTTGTGGGAAATAGATTGCTTATGATTATTTGCTGGTCATCCCCTCTGCAAAACTCACAGGCAGATTATTAGCTTTTAAGGAAAATTACCCACTTTACATTGCTTTAACTAGCAAACAGCTTATTTGCAGTGTTTACAATGCGCCAGAAAGGTAACTTAACTGGAATGGAATGGAATGGAACCTGGCTGGGAACACAGCAGAATGTAGCTCAAAGCAGAACATAGGACATGATCTACAGGACTTCCTAAAACAGACACTCTGATTCCTTGGTAGTGTTAGTTAGTTAGTTAATTAAAGTTTATTACTGTCATAAATCAGCATCATAAAATGAATAAGCATATTGAAAAGGAGTATGTTGCATAAACAATATAAATCATAAGCATATCACAGATAAATGCTAAACAAATAAAACTTTTAATGCTAAGCAAATAAAACTGAATTTGGACTGAAAATAATCTTTCCATTGGGTTACAATACCATACTATGTAGTATCATTTTTTTATTTACATTTTTGGAATTGTAATCCTACTTAATTTTGAGAGACCAGGATATTAAAGTGTGTAGAACCAAAGTACAACATTTAATGCATCAAAACAAAAGCATACAATGCTATCAACTGGATCAAACTAACTTGAAATAACTCTGAATAGAAGCTTAACAAAACCCAATAACAGTATCTCAAGTCTTACACATTACCTCCAGCTGTGCTTTTTGTCTCCTTCCACAAAGAGGGATGTTGCAACCAACCAAACTGTTCCTTATCCTCTTTGATATAACATACCTTTGAACAAAGCCCTGACATTGAGAGTTGTCAAAGTTTACACTGACACATAGGTGAGTCTTGAAACCAATTTGCCACACACACACACACACACCATGACTCAGTCTTGTATGAGGAAGAAACAAGAAAACATCACTTGGAAAACACATGACCCCCAACATCTCAAGCTACTAGTCAAAATTCAAACTGTGGGAGTTCCATAGAAATATGACTGTGTAATCATATAATTGAGAACAAAGTTAAGACAAATAAGTCTTTAGAGCAGTGCTTTCCAAAGTGCCGCCATTGGCGACACACCAACGGCGGCAGCGGCGGCGCAAGGGCGCGCTGGGGTGGGGGCGTGTGTGGCAGCGGTGAGGGGGGGCACGCAGCGGCGGCGTGTACGGCGGTGGCGGCAGCGGCGGCAGCCTCCACTAAAACACGGAAGTGCTGATGGCGTGCCGCTGCCGTCGTCGCTGCCACCGCCGTGCACACCGCCGCCGCCACTTCCGGGTTCTGTTGCGACACACCAAACTGTGTGTCGCAACACACTAAAGTGTCGCGACACACAGTTTGGAAAGCTATGCTTTAGAGAGATGATGATAGAGATAGAGATGATAGAGATGATAGATATAGAGATAGATAGATAGAGATAGAGATAGAGATAGAGATAGAGATAGAGATAGAGATAGAGATAGAGATAGAGATAGAGATAGAGATAGAGATAGAGATAGAGATAGAGATAGAGATAGAGATAGAGAGATAGAGATAGAGATAGAGATAGAGATAGAGATAGAGATAGAGATAGAGATAGAGATAGAGATAGAGATAGATAGAGATAGAGATAGAGATAGAGATAGAGATAGAGATAGAGATAGAGATAGAGATAGAGATAGAGATAGAGATAGAGATAGAGATGATAGAGAGAACCAAAGAGCTCAGATGGATGGAATACAAACAAGGTCCCACCTGCTTGAATTATCTCAGCCCATGGATAATAAAATCCCTTCTCCCCAACTCTAAACAAAATTAGAAAGAAAACATACATATTTTCAATATACAGTATGTTGTGTGCTATTGGCAGAGGGAGGGAGGGAGGGAGGGAGGGAGGGAGGGAGGAAGGATTATTATGTGGCAACCTACACTGAAGGTGCCGTTCTTACTGCTTCTACTGAAGAATCCTTGCTAACTATGTTGCTCAAAGAATAAGCATCTGTAGCAGCAGCAAAAAAAACCCCACCAGCTTTGCTCCAGGTTTACAAAAACTGGCACAGAGTGAGGAAAGAAAGGGTGAGTCAGACTTCAAAATTAGATGATATCATGGGGATGGCCAGGTCCAGAGGCAATCAGTGAATGGCAGAAAGATAGTATGCAGAGGAACCAATACTGGGTCCCAACTCTCAATTTAATTCTCCCAGGCAGAACATAGAAAGTATGTCTACATCAGGATTTCAAGCCAGAGACTCTCCATTTACCATTTATCTTCAGTTCCACTAGCGATCTGGGGGGCAGGGGGCTGGATTGGAGAACACTTGCTTGATTAGGCTGGTTGTTTTGCTCACCCTTGACACCAGGTAATCCCTGAAGGTAACCAGTATTCATTTACTTGCATTTGTACAATATTTATTTGTTTGTTTATATGTTTTAAAACCAGAGCTGCCGTTACCCTAAGCATCCCCCAGGTCAGGAAAAGTGTTCGTTCAACATACATTATTCCTAGTGATACTGGAGCAATGTACGAGACTGTGATCAAAATTGTCATACCATATATAACAAAAGAATAAAATAACATAGCAACGATACACACACACACCGACATCCACCCACAAACATAAAGTAGCAGCCATACAATAAACAGGAAGATCATATGTAAATGAATTATTTATATTCACCCAAACTGTGTGAGCAGTTTGGGTCTGGCACCAAAGAGGCTGCAGTCTTAAGCACCATCACACCTCAACAAGGAGGATATTTGTGAGTCGAAAATAGAGAATGCTGTATTCTGTGATGAGCTCATTTCGTAAAGTGCAATGCATATTATGCACAGAAATTTTAATTGGAAGCAAAATTGACTGCAGTCTTTCCACCCCAGAATATCAACTTATTCCAAAGTTGATAGCTGCCATTTCTCTTCTCTATAATCATACTTAATGGGCTGACATCAAAATCTATCTGAATTCAATTATACTTTTTTACTATTTTTTTAAAAAGAATCTGATTCTGAATATAGCCCACAATTTGACACATGGGTGGGGGGAGGGGGAAGAGGAGGGGGAGGGGAGGATGGAATAAATGCAATATGAATTTCCCTTACCTTCATCCACCAATGAAATATAGGTAAATACAGATCTTTTTGTGCTGTTTATAGCTGAACTTGGCCCTTCAGAGCAGTTCCTGAAACACGTTGAGCTTCCACAATCATCTTTGTGAGATTGCAGAGATCAGTTGGAGGTGAAAGTGACAGAGGAGGACATCAAGTAACCTCAGGAGATCTGGAGATGGAATAAGGCAGCGAGATGGAACACCTGAATTGTCTCCGAGTGGCAAAAGTTGACAGGGAAGTTGACAGGTTGACAATACACCGGTCAATTTTTGGGAGCTGAATGGTTTTCTTTGAAAATCTTAAACTGAATAAGAGAATTTGGGAAGGAGCATCTGATTAGGACTGTCCTCAAAGCATGGGCAAGATGTTCCATTCCATGCACAGAAAGATTGGACTAGCGTTTAATTGGACACTGGTAATAAAAGAACATCTCAGTAATGGCAACAGACTAGGTTAGGCGATGCACTGCAAGCTGTGTTAAATAAAGAGCTTCCAACATTGCACTGCCATGAGAAATCTACCATCATCTGCTAACAGAAGTAGATACCTTCCCTTGCTTAATGTTAGGGTCAGCTCTGTTCTAACTCTGCATCTTCCTTCCTCCATCAATTCATTCAATCATTTATCAATTTGTGTATGTCTCTTTATGGGGACTCCACCATGTTCTGCAAGTGCACAAATTACCAACCAGGAGAAGGGAGAAGCAGAAAGTAAAATTTTATAGCAGCGTTCTCAAGTACAGAAGGAAGATATATGTGAAAAGATGGGAGGGGGAATACTAAATCTTGAGAAATATATATATTTCTCCCTCTTTATCTCTCTAGGGCATGGGATATAATTTCTTCTTTGTTGTTGTTGCTCTGGTTAATGCTTATCATTAATGTATGGTTAACATGTGGTGGAGTGCTATAAATTCAATTAAATGTTAATGCAAGCATCTGTTTAGCTTCACTTGTAAAATGAGAGGGGGAAAGATGTTATGTTTTAATACCAATCAGGAGAGGTTGCTTCCCTCTCAAAAGCAGCCTGAATGATGATGGTAGAGGCTAAGTGGGAAAATAGACATCTTAATGGACATCAAGTAAACTAGAAAGCTATTGCTGATGTTACCTTCTATGGCACATTTTTCTACTATTCTGAAGCCACCCTTCTCAATATGAAGTGGGGGGGGGGGAATGGATGAGTTTCCTTCTGATCAGAGGGACCTGCAAAGGGGTTGCGGGGGGGGGGGGGCAAAGAGAGCTGAATGCATTTTGCTGTTGTGCCCAACCTCTGTCCCTTTTATTCATGTATCATGGTGTCACCTGCATGTAGAAAAGAGGAGAGCTTCTGGTGTAATGGTGTGATGTGGCTTTCATTGTTTCAATGAAAACATTGGATACTGCAAATGCTTCTGATCCTGATTTAATGGAAGCTGGGAGCCTACCGTTCACTAGAGGTGGACTGTACATAACTCTTTCTCTCCCTATTACACACACACACACACACACGTACACCCCTTGACCATCTCTTCACAAGAATACCACCACTGAAATTTCATTGAAGTTATGTTTTGAAATACATTTCAAAAGCAAATACTCTCTCAGGAAAGTGAATTGATAGGAGAAAATGCAGGAGGAACCTCACTGTGGCTCTGGTTGTTTGTCTGAAAAAAAATAAAGGAAGAAAATCAATGCAGAATGCCTTGGAAAGTGTTATACGGTGAAAGAAAAATGAAAAGGGAGCAAGGGGGGGGGGGAAATGGTGGAAAAAACAATGCTGCTAAAAATATGCTGGTCTCCGATGGTAATAAAGATTTGATTTGGAATGCTGTTAAATGGAACAAGAATTTGCACAATTCTACATCCAAACTTCACTCAGCTGGCAAAATAAATCTCAGTCATTTAATTCTGCAGGTAGGGGATGTACAACTGAATGTACTTCTACTTTATACTAAAATTAGTGCTAATAATATGTGTACCAAATACACCAGGGTTCTAGCTTAACCTGGCCTCAAACATGCTACTTTATTTATTTACAAGGAAGGATATTTGAGTAATATTGTATTATTATCTGTGAGGCAATGACTAAGGTAAAATATCCATTATATAAAAACATGCAAATGACTTGAACATCTGTTGAGACAATTAGGTATAAGCGCTAGAAACATTTTGAATTCAGTCTGGAAGTTGCTTTCAACCAAATTATTTTTGAGCAGCTATTTTGCATTAATTATTGAACAGTCAAAAAATACCCAAAGGGAGAGGAAAATAGTTGTTACAATTGCCAAGTACAGAGATGGATCAAGAGTTTACCATGATGTCAAGAACAGAAGTGACAAGTATTCTGGTACAGACAGAAGGAAATGTTAAGGGGGTCATCTCAGATGCACTCCACAATTTCTCCACCATGAAGATAAGTGTGTCCTTGTGAAAAAAAATGTAATTTAGTACTGAAGTTGGAATCGCCCAGGAGGCTATGTAGAAATTACATAGAATTACTGTAATGGCTATGGGAATTTATAGGATTATATGAACTCTAACAATGTGTTATTCCACATCAAACTCAGGTTTAGAGTATATGAGGTTAAGTGGAATGTTCTTTGCTCCAGGTTATTCTACAGGGAAAACTTGGTGGCATCTCTGAACATGAGCAACCTCAGACAAGAAGTTGCAGTAGTTAGATGGGTAAAATTAGGGAACTTGATTCACATTTTACCTCTGAACTCACTGAGTGCCGAAGTTGTATTGTTCTAAAGTGCACGTATTGGGCAACAGAGGCCACAGCACTGTGGCATTACACCTTAAGCCCTGCCCTATGGGAGGTGGGGGTTGCAACATCGTGGTACATATAGAGAAGAGATGGGACTTAATGTCATGACACTGTGATGCTTCTTTGGTCAGTCTGATCTCCTCTTGCCCACTCCCGCCCTTCCCTGTGGACACTTAGTGACTTTGTAGAAAAAGTAGATAAAAAATAAAAATACTGTTGACTTGAACATGACTGCTGGTAACGATATTATTATTATTTATTTATTTTATTTTATCCTATTTATACCCCGCCTATCCCCTCCCTACTGGAGGACTCTAGGCGGCTTACAACATCAGTACATTTTCCAATTATACATCATATATCATCATATAAATTTACCGCGCGATAGGGAGGAGGACAGGGGACCGGCTCTTCGGCTGCAGGCACTGGACTACAAGCCCCAGCATGCCTCGCTTCCGCGCCGGCTGCTGACGTCCAGGAAGCTGTTCTTTCCAGATCCGTTGTCCTCCGCCGTCATCACCGGGATTCCCTAGGTCTTCTTCGGAACGAGGACGACCCTCCGCTGGACGCCGGCAAATTGACCCACGAAGTGGTACCCACTTATCTACTCGCATATGCACACATCCATGCAATTTTCTTGGAGTCTTATGAAGTAGTTTGCCTTTGTCGTCTGCATTTTTTTAACTGCTCACTCTAGCCTGAAGCCCTGGGATTCTTTGGTATCTCTCACCCAAGTATCAGTCACACAAATTCCACTTAGCTTACAAGCTCAGAAAAGGTGTTTCTTTCTGCTGAGATAAAATAAGCATAATGCACATCTGTCCTGACTTCGAGTGAAGGAAAACACGCTGAGACTTGGTGTTGAGGCTCTAGTGCTTTATTGTCCTACTCTGCTAGACAGAATCCAGCTAAACTAAAATGAACTAGTAATGCTCAGAGAAAGGGCCCAAGAAATCAGGGCGGGGCCTTCTTCAGCCTCTTGCGAGGAATGCAAAGCGATTCAGTACTGCGCATGCGTTTATCCACCTGGAGGGAGCCCCCTTCTTCTTCACCAGTTATCTCCCTGACAACATCCCCGCTTAAAACCATATGATTCAGGAAATAACACAATGGGACCCCAATCAAGTTCCCTGACAACATTGTCCAACTATCCTGATTCCCTGAAAGAGAAGGGTTCAAATGGGTTGACAGCAAACTCAGCGAGGTGAACATTTTTTGACCTTGACCAGACCATACTGAGACTTGTATTTTTTTTCTCACCTCTTTTCAAAGCTTATTCGGGAGAGGTTAAAATGTTTTGCACAGTAAGGTCTTGGCAGAGGACAAACAAACAGGCAGCACCCAATTGTATACACAGCTCTTTAGTGTGTGCTTGCCCGCATGGGCTTTCTATGGATCTCAGCTGCAGTCATTTGTGCTGCTAACCACTCCACCAAGTGCTCTTATTCACTTACACTTCACTTACCTTCTCCAAGTAAGCTGTTGGTGCCCAAGCAACAGTACTAAGAGCAGGCCAGTGGTAAAGGTCCTTGGCATGATTATTCTCTGTTCCTCTTTAGCTATTTTCCAATCCATTAAACTTTGATACTTTTTCTTCTTTTCCTCAACTATTTAACTTGAACATTAAATTTTGCCACTGGCTACCATTTGTTAAATTCACCATTTTTGGTGGTGCATTCAATCTATATTGCCGAAGAATGCTCTCCCCTCACATCAAAGGGGATTCATTTTTTGGCACATGTTCAGAATGCATAATTAGAGGTAGAAGAATGGGACACTACCCCCTTCCTTCCCTTGAACTCCATGCATCCACTTCATGCCATACATATGAAATGTACATCCATGACATCTTTCTATATAAGAGTGAAGCTCTTGAAGAATAGGAGTACTAAGTTAATCACAAAAAGGCCATCTCACCATTATGTGTCCTGCTCTGATCTTTAAAAACGTAAGTAGCTGTTGAGAGCAACAGGACTGGACATCATCCAAGTCTCTCTTTTTATAATGAATTGATTAAAGAAGTATACTTTTGCCAGATTATAAAACCTTGGGACCAACAATAACTGAAGGAGCATCTCTTCTCACATGTTCTTACCATACCCTAAGTTTAGCCCTCCCATGCTGAGGAATGCCCCAAGGAACTATCAGGGCAGGTATTTTTGGTGATATTCTCAGATTTGGCAAAGGCCTTTTCAAGGGCACTTCTGGTATCAACATTAATGTCTTTCAGTATCCAGCAAAGAAATGTTTCCAATAGAAGAGAATTTCTGTAGCTCAGGGTTGAACTGTGGAGTCCTTGGTGCTCTCTGAGCTGGGTTGTTTGCTTGCAGATGTTTCGTTACCCAACTAGGCAACATCATCAGTGCTGATGAGTGTGGGGTTTGCTTCCTGTTTATATCCAGTAGCTTGCCCTGTCAGTGTTGGTGTGGGTGTGGTTTTCTCCTTGGTAGTTCCTTGATTGTTTTCTGCTTGATTGTTTGTCTATCTTAATCCCTGATTAAGATAAACTCCTTAATCGATGAAAACTCCTTAATCTCACAAGACATGGAAAAACTCAATCATAGTTTCATCTGGGAAACTGTGAGCTTCCTAGACCAAGCTAAATCCAAAAATGCTATGGAATTCCTGGAAGCTTAGCACTCAGACACGTCAGCCATCAATAGACACATAGATATAAACCACATTTATACACCATTAAAAAGCTGGGAAGGAAAGAAAAAGACCACAACACATCCTCTACAGCAGCCTACACCCAGATAAACAGGGATTAACACCAGACAAACAATCAACAGAAAACAATACCCTAATTAAGGAACTACCAAGGAGAAAACCACACACCCCACCAACACTGGCAGGGCAAGCTACTGTATGTAAACAGGGAGCAAACCCCACACTCACTAGCACGGAGGAGGAGGAGGAGGAGGAGGAGGAGGAGGAGGAGGAGGAGGAGAAGGAGAAGGAGAAGGAGAAGGAGAAGGAGAAGGAGAAGGAGAAGGAGAAGGAGAAGGAGAAGGAGAAGGAGAAGGAGAAGGAGAAGGAGATGATTGCTTTCTGGCTGCTGCTTTTATTATTTTACTATTTGTGTCATATATTTTAATTTACTGAGCTTTACCAGGATAGAAAATAGTCAAGAGAAAAATAAGCAAGCTGATAGAAGGAAGGGAACATAGAGGCAATTCTCCTTTATAACTAGGGAGGGCCACCTATACAGAGATGCAAGCAAGGCAACAAGTTCTAAAAGGACTTATTTCACCCATTGATTTGAATAAAACTAGCCATGTGTATTTATTGCTTACTGGTGTCTAGCCAAGTAGTTGATTGTCATCTGGAGTGTACGAACAAAATCATTTTTCCCTCCCCACTTCAGCTTTGGGGATTGCCTTTCTCCTGCTAAAAGTATTATTCTTTAGACTTAATAGCATCGCTCTGGAAAAGACTTTCTATTTAAGGAAGCATGAATGAACTGGGAGTAGAGTAGAAAAACACAGTCGCAGGAGAGATTGTTAAGTCATTCTGCAAGTCAAGTAAAAGAAATAAGAGAAAATTAGAAGAATTTGATGGTGATGATATGATTCGTTAGTAGTTCAACCAACTATGTGAGTGAAGACTCAATACCATCTTTAGAAAATAGAGGAAATAGTTGTGAATATGTATATAACATTATCTTGTTTCTCTCAAATAATACCATTTGTTTTATGTGACATCATCACATAGATGAATCACAGTGTCTATCTAGGCTTGTGGTCCAGTCCATGTTCCCTGATTGGTTGTCCTATGTGATTAATACACAAGAAAGGGAGAAATAAAAACCACTGAAGAAAAGAAGAAGTGAAGAAGATCCAGCTGGAAAACAATACAATAGAATGGAAGCAGTGAATATCTTTACAATGTGAATTTCAAGAGTTGTTTCATCAGATCTTCACTTCTCGATCCCCAAATCAAAAAGAGAGAAGTTCCAGTCTATCTTTAAAAATGAGTATCACACTCTCAATTTTTCAGTTGATATAAGCTAATGATTGAAGGGATTATGCAGAAAGGTAATGATTTTATAACTACATAGGCTAATGTGTAGCATACAAATTAGCAGATCAAAACTTTGGCCAAGAGGAAATCTAATGGTATTTCTCTCCCATAAGTCTTCTGAGCTAAATGGTGTCCTGGCTGTATGCCAGACAACTAAACACATTCCATAAAAGAGAACAATTACTATCATGAAAAACCAGAGAAAGAAGGAAACCTGTTGTTAGTCATATAGATCAACCATCCACAAGCTGGTGCCCTCCACATATGTTGTGCTGAATTACAACTTTTATAACTCTCAGCTCACATGAATTACATCTAGAGGACATCAGGTTCTGGAAAAGTTGGAGTAGACAATGTGATCCTTACAGATTTATATTAAAACTGAAAGCTAGACTTCATGAAGCTTTTGATTTCACTTGGGATGCATTCATACATACTTACTCCCCAAGTTTTCATCCTTGATTCCTATTTAACCCAAGCAATGGCATAGTGTATTGAGCTAAATTGGTAATTTTGGTATCTTCTTTCTTTCAACCAAAATATATAGTAGGAGACAAAACTACATTGGCAGGATTTAGGGAACACAATGATCTAGAGATATGTATAGCTAACGGTTCCCCCCGCACAGTTGTGCAGTCGTGTCCGACTCTAGGGGCCGGTGCTCATCTCCGTTTGTTAGCCGAAGAGCCAGCGTTGTCCGAAGATGCTTCCGCAGTCATGTGGGCCGCATGACATGCGGGGAATGCTGTTACCTACCCACCGAAGTGGTACCTATTCATCTACTTGCATTTGCATGGTTTCGAATTGCTAGGTTGGCAAGAGTTGTGGCTAGTGCGGGAGCTCACTCCGTCACGCAGGGCTAGGGATTCGATCCTCCGAACTTGCGATCTTCTGATCGACAAGCCTGGCATCTTACCTGATAAGCCACCACGCCCCATCAGAGATATGTATGCTCATGGGATTATCATTTGGGAGCATACAGTGTAGAAACAGGTTTACATTATTTGTTGATGAGATACCCACAGAAGGCCAGGAAAGGAAGCATATAAATTTCTGAGTTTGGGAAGGTTATTATTTTACCACCACGTTCAGGGGTCTGTAAATATTTGGAAGCTATGTAAGAATTCTTACTGGAGGCTTTGAGCAGACAAAGAGATCTGTTCAAGCTAGCCTGGCAGAGATCATGATGGAAAGTCCAAATGTCTTGCTAAGTCATTTATAGAGCTTCAGAATGTAATTAAAGAATAGAACTTAGAGTGGCAAGATCTCTCTGTTTCCTTGGAGAAAAATAAGAAATACATAGAGGCGGTGGAACTTGGGAGAGGTAGGCAAAATAGAACCTCATTAGATCAATTATTTCATTGACTTCTGCCTAAAAATAGTGTAGGCCCCAGGCTTCTAGCTTGTTGACTGAAACATCCAAGGAAGTTAACACTGTTTTCTTTTAGACAATAACTTAAGACATGTCTGTTCACCCAGGCATTTGGAGAGAGAGAAAGAGAGAGAGAGGGAGGGAGGGGGGAGGGAGGGAGGGAGGGAGGGCCTTCCAGAAACAGACTATTTTTTAGCTTTGCCATAATACTACTTTTCTTTTTTAAAAAAAATAATAAAGTGTTAATGTATTGTCAAAGGCTTTCACGGCCGGAGTTCGCAACAGCCATCAATAAAGTGTTACTTTATTTTGTATATATGTATTTATTTTATGGATTGTTGGTTTGATTATCGTAGTTTTATTTAAGATTTTTTTATTGTTCTTTTGCAAACCATCCTGGGGTTTTCCAGGAAGGACAGCAGGACAGAGATTCACAATAGCCATCATCATCATCATCATCATCATCATCATCATCATCATCATCATCCCAACTTCAACAATCCTTTTCCCTGTTTTCCAGTTATGGTTGTCCCATGGGCCCAAGAAGTCAGCCACCTGAAATGCAGCTATACACAGAAGATACAAAGTCCTGGCACCATCTTTCACGATGGGGTTTCATAATTCTGAATGAGTTAGATTCAGGATCTCTGGATGGGAACCCAGCAGCATTCACTACTAAACATGCTTACTGGAAAGGCTGGGTCTTGTGGCTTAACAGTCTATGGAGCTCCAGAATTTCTCTGTCCCTTTTGGACCTCATTCTGTGCTTACATCTGCTAGTGGGTTACATGAAAACCTCCTTGATAGTCTTTTGCCAAAAGGCTATTGTGAGAAGGCAATGGGTTAGAACCAAAAAAATCTGTTTTCATTAATTCGGAGGCATTGAACCTGCTAGATTTCAATTTTGCTGATGAATGCCTGCTTTTCCTTTCAATCTTCACCCACAGGCCATGTAGTTGCTTCCAAGTTCAAAGTGTTTGCGTCCTCGTTGGCTGTGTCATGTCATTCTTATTTTCCCAGTTTGAATCTGAGCCTTTTCTATATTCAGTTCAGTTCAGTGCACTCGACAAAGAGGGAGAAAATGCAACAATTCTCTATATATCTTACCATAAAGCCAAAGAATCTTCAGGAACTCACATTGCCTACTGGATCTGGATCTTACAGACTGAATTATCTGCTATCATGAAGTCCAAAGGGATACTGCGAGGGTATCTCCTTGGTTGTTGGCTCCTCCATCAGGATTGGAAGGAAAAAAACAAATTAGGAAGCTGAACATTCTGGGAGAAGCTTGCATTTGAGAAATGGTTGGAGAATTTCTCCTCTCCATGGAGAAGCTAATTTTCATCTATTTTTTCTGCCCAAAAATTGGTGAAGAACTTTGAAAGGTCATCGGTGCCCAGGTCTACCTGAAGACCACTTCCTCATTCTGAAGAGTTCCAGGCCATGCAGATAAAATAAAACACAGTAACAACAAGGTACCTAAAGGATGCAGCAGAAAGTGTTTTCAGTTGTAGCGATACTTCCAAGAACTATCTTTCCTATTCGGCTATGTAAGGATTTACTGGCCTTATGGAACCTCCCTCTATGGCTTGATCCGCAAAGTAACAGAGGTAGAAAAGAGGCTCTGATTATGAACAGTTCTCAACACCAGCACGAACAGCCCTACTGAAAACACTCTTTATGCAGAATTAAGCTTCACTGTGATATCAAGGGGAGAAATAGTAATACCCTGAGCAGCAATACAAAGTCAAGTTGGGCCAAGATGTCCTACTCAAGCATTCACTCCATTTCTTGTTATTTACAGGTTAAACTGGGTATTGGTATAACAGCACACAGAAGATTCAGATACAAAGAACAGTCAAATATATTAGTGGATGGCTGTTCGTTATCCCTGTGATTTACAGACAGAAGTCTATATCTTACTTTGTGGAGGACATCTGGTAAATGCAGTGATACCCAGATACATGAATGCACCCATTTCAGTAGCTGATGCCATGGGAACAACGACACCCACAACAAGTGATGGAAGCATTTGGGTGAACATTTATTTGTTTGTTTGTCATATTTGTATACTGCTGGATTTTTAACAGACCCTGTGGAGGTTCATATCTCAAAAAAAACAATAGATATCAACATAAACTAAGGCATCCACAAACGAAAGCATCTACAGTATATTATTATAATAACAATAGAACAAAATAATACCAATAACAACAACAGCAGCATTACTCAAACCCCAAATGCCTAGTTCAATAGAAGAGAATATCTGTAGCTCAGGGTTGAATGGTGGAGTCCTTGGTGCTCTCTGAGCCTTGTTGTTTGCTTGCAGACATTTCATTACCTGACTAGGTAACATCATCAGTGCTAGTGAGTGTGAGGTTTGCTCCCTGTTTACACACAATTCAAAAGAAACAATAAAAAAGCTAAGAAGGAAACAAAAAGACCAGAAAACATCCTCTTCAGCAGGAATTAACACCAGACAAACAAACAAACAGAAAACAGTACCCTAATCAAGAAAATACCAAGGAGACAAACAATCAAGCAGAAAATACCCTAATCAAGGAACTGCCAAGGAGGAAACCACACCCCCACCAACACTGTCAGGGCAAGCTACTGCATATAAACAGGAAGCAAACCCCACACTCACTGGCACTAATGATGTTTCCTAGTCAGGTAATGAAACATCTGCAAGCAAACAACCAAGCTCAGAGAGCACCGAGGACTCCCCTTTTCTGAGAAGAGAGAGAGGGACGGAGAGAGAGAGAATAAGAGATAGAACATATTAAGTTAAAATATTGAAGTAGTTTGCTGTTATTATATGCACTCCAAAAATATTTCTGTCTGAAATTTCCACACATTTCTTCATTCAGGCATTAGACAAATTTTCTTAAAGTTGAACATTAATTATGGTACTAGCTCCCAAATCCCTAAACTATTATGAAATTATACTTGGCAGTGTTTACAAGTGTGATATTTCATTCAGAGGTACTATTGGCCCAAGGAAAGAAATTACAGATATGTTGACTAGATGCTTACACATCTTTCCAGAACTGAATAAATTCTATGAGTGATTAATGGACTAACTGAAGACTAATAAACCAAAATATAAGATTGAAACCTCTGTGCATTCACTTGATGCGTGATTGGAGAACAGGATCACAATCAGAAATCATTTGCCTGTCTGCAAGTCTACATCTGGCTGGATAAAAAAACCCAATCAGCATCCTATATGCATGAACACAAAAGCCGTATCGCCTGTTGCCCTTCCTACTCAGTCCTTATCCCCACTTCCAACTGCATTGATTTAATTAGATTGCCATCTATTTTTTTTAATCCAGGTTATTGAAATTAAATTAGTACAGCTAGAACGAGGTGAAAACTTGACAGGCAGGAAATTGAGCTTGCGTGATTTGTTCCAGGCTGAAATCCACGGCTTTATTCTTATCAAAGGTTGAGAACACTCCAGGGTAGCTTTGAGATGGTCAGCACCATGGACAGCTTTCACATCACAGCTGGAAGTGAACAAAATTGAACAGTCCCTGCCAATGTTTGTTGGAATCTGCCATTTCCTTGCTTTCTGGAGATCAATAGTGGTTACTGGACTGAACAAGTCTTTCCTGGGCAGACCAATAAAATACCTTACTGGCTAGTTAGGAGTCCAAACAAGCAAGAGACTGATGAGAAATACATGCTTAGGCTAAGAATGTACCCACAAGGAAGTTGCTTAGGTGGCTTAAGCTGTGAAAATATCTCCAAGCCTGCTAAAAATAGCAGCTGCTTCTGTAGACAAGCACAACAGTTTGGTTTCTCAGCTACTCAGGTCGCTTTGTAGCATGCAATCTCCTGCAAGAAAGTCATGGGGACACAAAATCAATTCTCAGACTTCCAACTATCTTTCAATGTGATACTTTCTCTTTATTTTAAACCAGGCTTATATTATGTGGCTCCAAAAGCTGAACAGTAGCTTGCCATTTATATCCATTCTCATCTTCCACCCTCTCATCCACCTACACATGACTTTCGCTCAGATTTTGTAGAGTCTTGGAATAAACCATCCCAGTATTAGAATGCTTTATTTTCATAAACAAATACTGGTTGCAGCTATTTTCAGAAAACTGCATAAAGTTCTTGTTACCTCATCTCAAAAAATAAAAAAAGGTATCATAAAGGTGCAAATGGTATCAAAAGGGGTGCTAAAAGGTTGCTGCAACATTTCCCTGGAAAAAAAATGATTAAAGTTGGGGAAACTATTTAGGAAATGTTAGATTCCATCTTTCATCACCAAGCTAGCAGGGCAATGGACAGGAGTGACAACTGTAATCTAATAACATCTCAAGATCCTCACTCAAATTTACGGGTTTTTTAAAATTGAATTTTAGTTAGTAACTATTAAAAATCTGGGTTAAAGGGAGGAGAGCATGCCAAAATATTTATAGCATTGTGCAAGAATAATAGACTTGAGGGCAATTCACTATGTTCTGGTAAGAAGCAACAATGGATATGATAATTGTCCCTGCCTATGCTTATGAGCTGCGACGTGCTGGGCTTGATGAATCCAAGGCTGGAGTTAAAATCACTGGAAGAAACATTAACAGTCTCAGATATGCAGATGATACCACTTTGATGGCTGAAAGCGAGGATGAGCTGAGGAGCCTTATGATGAAGGTGAAAGAAGAAAGTGCAAAAGATGGGTTACAGTTAAACCTCAAAAAAACCAAGATTATGGCAACCAGCTTGATTGATAACTGGCAAATAGAGGGAGAAAACGTGGAGGCAGTGACAGACTTTGTATTTCTAGGCGCAAAGATTACTGCAGACGCTGACTGCAGCCAGGAAATCAGAAGATCTTTACTTCTTGGGAGGAGAGCAATGACAAATCTTGATAAAATAATTAAGAGCAGAGACATCACACTGACAACAAAGGTCCGCATAACCTATGGCTGTGATAGCTGGACCATAAGGAAGGCTGAGCAAAGGAAGATAGATGCTTTTGAACTGTGGTGCTGGAGGAAAATTCTGAGAGTGCCTTGGACTGCAGGAAGATCAAACCAGTCCATACTCCAGGAAATAAAGCCAGACTGCTCACTAGAGGGAATGATATTAAAGGCAAAACTGAAGTACTTTGGCCACATAATGAGAAGACAGGATGCCCTGGAGAAGATGCTTATGCTGGGGAAAGTGGAAGGCAAAACGAAGAGGGGCCGACCAAGGGCAAGAAGGATGGATGATATTCTGGAGGTGACGGACTCGACCTTGGGGGAGCTGGGTGTGGTGATGGCCAACAGGAAGCTCTGGCGTGGGCTGGTCCATGAAGTCACAAATAGTCGGAAGCAACTGAACGAATAAACAACAAATGCTTATGAGCTTCCTGATCATATCTGGTTGACCACCCTGTGACACAAAACACTGGATTAATTCCCTTGGTGGGATGCCTCAGGACCCTTGTGCACTTATATAAAATATAGAGGAAGACTGATTTGAAATAAAGTCATTTTCAGTTTTTTCCTTCTTCCTAATCCTGGAATTCGGGTTCACCTCATGAAATGGATGGTCCCAAAAAATTGGGCAAATAAAATAATGAAATTTGCACAACCTATAGTTAACGTATGGAATTGGTTGGTCATAAGATACATGAGGGACACTGTCTTGGAATGCTCTGAAAAAGCTTGAGATAAAGTCATAGGTTATGAGTCTGCCAACAGCTGGTGGATGTGATTTTGGACGTATCCTTGTTCAGGGACAATATACCTGTAAGCAAAAGTTGATAGTGATGGAGAGACATTCTTTTGGGCTCTGAAGCATTTGGGTAACAGTTGTCATATCCAGAGGATCTGACCCAGCAGGATTTTTCTGATATAAGCAAAATGTACTATTGGGATGGGTGGTTCCATGATTTGTAAGCCTTCATCTCTTACGTACTCACTTCTAACTCAAGTCCTTGGTATACTGAATATCAGTTACTGAAGACCTGTCAGCAATTTTTAGCCTTACTCCTTCAATCTGCATTACAGTGTGTTGATCTGAGGGTACAAAACCAGAAACATATTAAAAATTCAAGCACTAGAGAAAATTACCGCACTAATTATCTAAATTAGTTTATTAAAGCTGCAGGAAACTCCTTCCATGAACACAAAAGAAGGAAGGAGTAATATTCTGTTTTTGGAGGATTATACATTATTAATTGTCATTTCTCAGAGAGCAACAGAAGCTGCCACGACCTTGAAGGAAACTCAAGGGAACAGCACAGAATAGATATTTACATATTTGTGACATTAAGAACATGTTTTGAAGTAATTCCCCCAGTATCAACCCCATCCACTGCCTGTTTGAAGAGGAGTGAACAGGAGGATCTACATTGGCCTTCTCCAGCCAGATGCTGAAAAACTCTTCCCATTGTCTACAGTTGGCCTGGCCATTGGGTTATATGGTATAGCCCTCCCATGACTTTCCATTTTTTAATAAATAACTGAGCATATTTATGCAGTCGTGGGTCCTGCTGTGGTTTATTCCCTGTTAAATGCACATCATAATATTGTACTGTCAAAATGGATGTGTATGTTTGTGTGTGTGTGTGTGTGTGTGTGTGTGTCTGTTTAATGTGAAAATGGAAACCAGAACACAAACACCATGACAAGAGCAGCCTCTTAGAAAACCCCCCTGCAAGGAAAAAATGAACTGAGAAGTTTCATCTAGAAAATGATATCAAGAAATAAAATTGATGTAGTGAGACGTCGGTAGAAAATACTCCAATCTTCCTCACTCGTGATTAGGGATGTCAATTTTGTTTTTCTTCACATTTGATTCTTTGCTGTTGTTGTTTAGACAATCAAGTTCTTTTGGTCTTGTTCATGAATTTTGTCAATTCTTATTTAAAAAAAACAATGAAGCAAATAAAATTCTCATCCATCTGGATTCATTGATATGGTTCTACCCAACAGCTATATAGCTGATGAAGAAAAGAATCTTGCTGGGGAAGTGTAAATACAGTTGACAACTCTAAATTAGTACCACAAACAAAAACCTGTAGTGCAGGATCATCATTTAACATGTTTTAGCAGTGGGATTGTATTTATGACTTTAGGTTTCCTTCATTGTACTGTCTTAGATTTATGGGAGCTATCGAGACTTTCCTTCAAGTGGGCAGGATATGAATGATGTGAAGCAAACAAACCAACAAATACAGTAAATAAATAAAGTAAAAGGTCACTACTCAGTGACCCTCACAACTAGGCATGGCTTTCAAAGACAGTGAACCATCCCAGCACTACACCAGATGAACCTCAGGAAGACAGATACATTTGCTTTTATGAAATACACATTTTAAAAAGGGGATCTTCCATCTCTGTTTCTCTCACACAATTCCTACATTGCTGCCATGCTCTGTTATGTCTACCAGCAGCATTTGAAATATATAGATCTCTCTCCAGAGTACTGCAGATGCCTTGCCAAACAGTAATTTTGCTCTCAGCTACTTCTATCTGAGAAAACAGTCACACGGACGCACACACACCCAGATACACATGCATGCACCCATCATCTTCTCTTCCAGCTGCCAGAGGCCATTCTGATGCCAGTCCAGTTTTGTCTTTAAGGAAACAATGGGCTTTCTTTTAAAAAAGAAATGTTTTCTCAATGTCGAATCAAAGTTTAAACACCTGTTGGATTATGTCTCCTCTTCACGATGAACCTAGTTAGTCCTTCACACTGCCAGCAAAAGCAAAGACTGGCATGAGCTTCATTTTTAATTTTCATTTTAAAAAATTGAATTTCTTGGACAGTAGTGTTTTGTGTCCCTTAAAGGGGCAGAGGACATAGACCAGGGGTCGGCAAACTTTTTATGCCGGGAGCCATTTTGACATGCTCGTGCACATTTTGAAATGCTCGAGAGCCAGGGGGCGGGGTTTGCGGGTGGGGGCCAATCACGTGGAAGGGGGTGGGGTTTCCTGGAGCAGAAACAGAGACGCTGATTGGTGGAGGCGTCCTTCCTTCTGAGCTTCCACCAATCAGCGTCTCTGTTTCTGCTCCAGGGTTCTTCTCCTGGAGAAGAAACAGAGACGCTGATTGGTGGAGGCGTCCTTCCTTCTGAGCTTCCACCAATCAGCGTCTCTGTTTCTTCTCCAGGGTTCTTCTCCTGGAGAAGAAACAGAGATGCTGATTGGTGGAGGCGTCCTTCCTTCTGAGCCTCCACCAATCAGCGCACGCCAAAGGAGAGCAGAGAGGCGGGCTGAAGCCTGCTGCTTCCGGAGACCGGCTTTCCGGATGTCGGGCGGCAGAGAGAGAGAGAGAGCCAGAGTCAAGGGGCCAAAGAGCCAGATCTGGCTCGCGAGCCACCATTTCCGACCCTTGACATAGACTGGTCAGCCCAGATTCGGTGCTGGGCTGATTCAGGAAGAAGGGGGAAACAACAACAACAACAAAATCCCTCTCCCTACTTCTTTTCTTAGGTTGTTCTGAAAAACAACTTTCCACCACTATCCTTGACAGCACAGTGGGGCAGTAGCCCGAGTGATCTGCAGAGAAGTTGTGGGGAGATGTTAGAATGACCACCTACTTCTTTAGCTCTTGTCAGATACGACATGTACAATTTCTTCATTGCTTATGTCTATGAAGGTTCTCAGTCATCCAGGTGGAATTGTCTGTAGCTTGAATCATGTCAACTGGATTTCTATTTCTCAAATTTCCTTACCAACTTCAGGGTTTCATCCCCAAAATGTATGGCAATATGTCTATGAAGGTTCTCAGTCATCCAGGTGGAATTGTCTGTAGCTTGAATCATGTCAACTGGATTTCTATTATAGAAATCTATTATAGAAATCCAGTTGACATGATTCAAGCTACAGAAGATTCTTCATTGCTTGTTTTTTTTTCATTACCTCTTATTCCCACATTCATTCTAGGTTGGAATGAAATTCCCCAACCTGGCTTCAGGTGCTCAGTGCACCTAATTAGATCATAGAACTACTCTTTCAGTCATGAAAACTGAATGGCCAGGAATGGAAAGTGAGCGGTGAGCAAATGTTGGGGTTGCAGAACCTGGCTAGGTTTGAGAAACAAACCGAAACAAATCTAATTCCCTAAGGTCCTATGTAAATTATTTTTTAGTGGACACCCAAGATGTCCATGCAATTTATCGAAGAATCAGAATGGTGGGAAGCTTCAGACAGATGCATTGAATTGGAAAGTGTTTTACAGGAAGGAGGGACAGAGTAACATCCACATAGGTGAACATTCTGCAAATTTTTGTGCAACACACATTAAAAAAAACAGGTGGAGCTTTGATTGAACCATTGTGGCTGCCATCTTGACTTTGTTGACCATACCCTGCAGTCATTCCTGCATGGACTTGAAGGGGGGAGAGCTCCTCCCATAGGGATTTTCCAGAGCAAAAATATTGTCCTATTTATATATATTGCAATTCATTTATTTTGCAAGGAAAAGCTGAAGAAATTTGGTCAGTTTTGCTCTGAATCACTGCAGCTGAAGTTTTAGCTATGTAGACACCAAATGAGTTATGTACTCCTTAGGTGTTTCTCCTTCTTGTCATTTTGTCCACAGGTGAAAAGTAAACAGCATGGAAGAGGCATTAGCAAGTTATCAATCCATTCCATCACGGCTTATAAAGGATTTTCTTTCTTTTCTGGAACCTTATAGGCAGTCATAAATAAGTTACAATGATTGCGGAAAATTGTTTTTTGAGATGGATTCTTATTTTGCCTTTGCTTTTAAGTTTCCAGCCAATTGAAATTCAGAAATATAAAATTACATTTAGAGGAGAGTATTAATGGCACCTTGGAAATAACTTCACTCAAAGGGAGGCTGGGTGTCAAATAATGTACTTACATCTGTGGAACAGATGATACCTGGAATTGATTTGTGATGTTGTTTCTCTTTGCTTTGGTAACAAGAGAAGGGAGGCACCAAGTTGGGCCAGGATGATGATTATTCTTAAAAAATGCAATACTGTTAAGGGCTGGGGGGCAGAGTTCAATTCACGCATCGACCCAGCTCAATATCGGCTCCACCAGACCTTGACTAAACCTTTCAACAGGCCTAGTTCAATAAAAGAGAATCTCTGTAGCTCAGGGTTGAACTGTGGAGTCCTTGGTGCTCTCTGAGCCTGGCTGTTTGCTTGCAGACATTTCATTACCCAACTAGGTAACATCATCAGTGCAAGTGAGTGTGGAGTTTGCTCCCTCTTTATATCCAGTAACTTGCCCTGCCAGTGTTGGTGGGGTGTGGCTTTCTCCTTGGTAGTTCCTTGATTGGGGTATTGTTTTCTGCCTGATTGTTTGTCTACCTGATTGTTTGTCTCCTTGGTAGTTTCTTGGTTGTTTGTCTGGTGTTAATCCCTGCTTATCTGGGTGTTGGAGAGGATATGTTTTGGTCTTAAACAGAGAGCAAACTCCACACTCACTCACACTGATGATGTTATCTAGTCAGGTAATGAAATGTCTGCAAGCACACTACCAAAGTCAGAGAGCACCAAGGACTCCACAAGCCTAGTTCAGTCCAGTCATGGGGTTGATCAAAGACACCTTCCACTTAGTCACCAAAAGGAATATTCTAGAGCCAGTTTGTTCTAGTGGTCAAATCCTCCTTAAGACAATTTGGCTGCTCGTCTTTACTGATTGCATTGGCTCAGCAGCCATCCTGGAAATTGAAAGATGCATCTGTGTATCTTTGCAGAGATATTCCAAAGTGTTCTCGATAACAGGAAAACTTCCCATCAGGTTCCACAGTAACAAAATTCAGGCATTCAAGACAAAATGAGGTTTTGTTTGGACTCAGCTAGTGGCATAATCAATAGCCCAAGTTTAGAATCTCTGTGTTCCTGCAACTGAGACCTCTTTTATTCCAAACTGAAGATAGATTTTCCAAAGCTTGCCTTAGTTTCAGCACCTCAGCACATCTGTACCATCTGAAACCCTCAACAGGTAAGTCCTTGTAGCGTAAACCTGTAAAGGTCAGGAATGAGAAGCCGTGGTATTCCCTATGGGGCAGGGTTTTATTTAATTGCCTTTGCCAAAGGCAGGTAGAATATTAAAAAAAATGTTTATGCTTTCTTAGAGGAGAAACGGAGCTGGGTTACTTTTTTCTTGGCTTAATATCCAAGAGAAGAAAAAGACTTGGATCTCTTTAATATCTGTTAGTGCTTCAGTGCAAAAAGCCTTAGATATATTTTTTTTAATTTCTCCGCTAGTGTCTCAGTCTATAATTCCTGAAGCTCCATTGCTAGGTTATGGCTCAGTTCCCACAACGTCTCAGATGTGGGGAGGAGGCTGCCTAACAAGGTTGGGACATTTTCTCTTATCAACAATATCCTGTTTCTTAAGAGTTTGCCCACAACCAGCCTAACCAAACATTCTGGAACGATGTACATTGGTCTTTGGTGAGATGTTTTACTGAAGCGTCTAAGTCAAGGGTCGGAAATGGCGGCTCGCGAGCCAGATCTGGCTCTTTGGCCCCTTGACTCTGGCTCTCTCTCTCTCTCTGCCGCCCGACATCCGGAAAGCCGGTCTCCGGAAGCAGCAGGCTTCAGCCCGCCTCTCTGCTCTCCTTTGGCGTGCGCTGATTGGTGGAGGCTCAGAAGGAAGGACGCCTCCACCAATCAGCATCTCTGTTTCTTCTCCAGGAGAAGAACCCTGGAGAAGAAACAGAGACGCTGATTGGTGGAAGCTCAGAAGGAAGGACGCCTCCACCAATCAGCGTCTCTGTTTCTTCTCCAGGAGAAGAACCCTGGAGCAGAAACAGAGACGCTGATTGGTGGAAGCTCAGAAGGAAGGACGCCTCCACCAATCAGCGTCTCTGTTTCTGCTCCAGGAAACCCCACCCCCTTCCACGTGATTGGCCCCCACCCGCAAACCCCGCCCCCTGGCTCTCGAGCATTTCAAAATGTGCACGAGCATGTCAAAATGGCTCCCGGCATAAAAAGTTTGCCGACCCCTGGTCTAAGTCAATGTGTGTTTTTTGAATCTACTTCATGGAAGGAATAGTTATTCTGCTCGCACAGGCTGTTAATTTCTTAAGATTCAGCAGTGTTTGTCTCACATCAGGAACAAGGAGGGTGCAAGGCCCCAACAATGTGTACACCCTTCTATATCCCTCTCCATATTTATTTCATCTGTGAATTTAACTGCTGAGATTCATTTATGAAAAGTCTCCCAACAATCCATCAAATGTTCCCAGAGAAACACTTTTAACACAGGTCATGGCACTTTCATTCTCTTGTAAAGAATCAAGACATAAGTCCTCATCATGTTTTGTGTACGCTATCACTAAAAACTTCACTCCATTCTGTCTGTGCCATTGTCATATCCCATTCCGCAATTAAAGCCAAAGGACAGTCATTTTCAAAGTGTAATAAATCAGGGATTATTAAAACAAGTGAAAAATTAGCCAGTTTTTTCACCCCAAAAATGCTAAAATCTCAGAAAGAATTTCTGCTCCAGTGTCATCACCCCACCATCCCTATTTATGAAGAAGCCACGAAGAGCAAATTTTTTTAATACAAATTATTATTTCCTGCATTTGAAAGGTAGACTTTGAGCCATGAAAGCTGATTTATACATTAAGCAATTTGTTAGTCTTTAGCAAAGTAAGTTGCTATAAAACCTGTTTTTACTGCAAGAGGTTAACATGGATACTCCCTGCAGAAACCATTATCATTGGTGTTCTTTTTGCTGTTCATGTGTGATGCATGTGAGACATCATATTTCCATTATATTAGAAATTATATTCTACTACTTGTAACTCACAAACACAACTTTGTGAGAGGCAACTCTATGGGGGGGCGCTTCCCTGCCTACCCCTTGTTCACTCTAAATTTTAACCTGCATTTATAAATTAAATTTTAAAGCAGAAAGGATTTTCTTCCTCACTGTCCACTGTGTTATACTATAAAAGGGTTTCTCAGCCACGGTTCTGTGGCACCCTAGGGTTCCACGAGAGGTCACTAAGGGTTCCCTGGGAGATCACAATTTATTTTAAAAATTATTTCAAATTCAGGCAACATCCCATTAAAGAGGTAAGTTTCATTCTTTATTTTTAGTTTAAGAACGTTGTTAATGCATATACACAGGCCTACACATGAAGCGAATATAATAATTTTGTAACTTCTGGCCTATATTTAAGCCTGAATGTGCAGGGGTTCCCCCAGGCCTGAAAAATATTTCAAGCTTTCTCCAGGGTCAAAAGATTGAGAAAGGCTGTACTATAATGTTAATGGAAGTGAAGGGTGAGTTTTGTTGACACAACATGCTCTTACCATTTTCCAATGTCATGGTTACTATACTGATTGATGTAAGGTTATAAATCCCCTCTTGATTCTTGCTACATACAGTATTTCATCATACTGCTGGCATTCTAACTGTTTTTCCCCAGAAGTTGTTATCCAGGAAATGCAATGCACATCACACCTTGACTGTCCCTTGCAACCAAAGGATAGTCAAGATGGTAAGGTAAGGTAAGGTAAGGTAAGGTAAGGTAAGGTAAGGTAAGGTAAGGTAAGGTAAGGTAAGGTAAGGTAAGGTAAGGGGTAAGGTAAGGTAAGGTAAGGTAAGGTAAGGTAAGGTAAGGTAAGGTAAGGGGTAAGGTAAGGTAAGGTAAGGTAAGGTAAGGTAAGGTAAGGTAAGGTAAGGTAAGGTAAGGTAAGGTAAGGTAGAGTCTGAATCCAAGCTGAGTGAAGGGACACTTTTTCCTCAACTGCATCCCATATTTGTTCCATTCTTACACTTAGCGAAACTTGGCTGATCTCAGAAAGGTGAGCAAGAGTCCACCTGGTTAGTCCCTGAATGAGAATCACCAGGAAAACTCAAAGCTCCAAACTAGATGGGGAATGGAAAATCACTTCTCTGTTGTTGCTAAACCCCTTTACCTCCATGAAGTCAGTGGGAGCTGAGTTGAACTCTAAGACATCTTTACTTAATTATGTCCTTTGTCATGAATATGCCAGGCAAGTTGATTGGATTTTATGAATTTTACTTTTTGGACATTCTCTTGCCATGACTGATATAAAGGAGATAAGTCAAGATTAACAGAATGTTCAAGATGTCAAGATACTTGGGTTTAAACATAGATTGTGAAAAATATGGGTGTTGGACGTTCTTTGCTTTGTTTGTTTGATGCCTTATGCTCAAGCTTTCTGGACTGGTTTATTGACAGAAATGAACAAAGCATACTGGAGTGTGAGAATGGTCTCACACTTTGCATTTGATTCCTGGTAAATTTGCTACTCATGTGCTGAAACAGGGACGTGCGTGTGGGTGTATTCCTGGTCAGGTTTCCTAATGCTATTTCTGCACAATTCAGTATATTTTGTGAATATGTTAACTGATTCCCCAGCCAACTTTTTTGGCCTTCCCTTCAAACTGCAGGATTCTAACATGGGCAACTTGATAGGTTCTCCCTGAATACCGCATTTCTCTCCTTTCCATTCTGCTTCTCAAATACTTCCCTCTGCTACTCATTTTCCCTGTCTTTCATTGCCCATGATAGACTGATTGATTTTGATAAACAACTTTTCCATTGCATAAGAAAAATGAGGTAAGCCTGTAATTTGAACTACTCATGTGATTGGAAATGAACAGCATGACAGCACCAAGAAAAATTGAATTCTATAATGGACTGCTTTGGGAAATCTTGTTATTCAAGTATGGGGAAAGGTTTGGTAGGTGAAAGGGGAGGTGAATATAGGCAGGGGGGAAAATTCACCTCCAAAATGAAATATTCAGGCCCACAGTGTCTTACATTTTGTATTTATTTGTTCTCTTCCCCTCACCTTCCCTTTGTATAGAGAATTTCTCCAAAGAGCTTCAAAGAATTGTTGATGCTGGCAGGCAGCTTAGAAGCTACCTTATACCATCAAAGATTGGCTCCATATTGGCAGTGTTGTCTCAAAACAGTTCCCTGACCCCTTTTCCCACCCTCTAGATCTGGTTGGACTTTCTAGGAAGAATTATAATACTAAAAAAACAAAAAGGTGTCATGGTACAAATATCAGTGTGAGAATCAACAGTGTGTCCAGTGAAAAGGTTAAAATGAAAAGAAAATTGAGCAAAGGAACCACTCCTCCACAGGGAGGCTAATAATAGACTAACGTTTTGACAAATGATCGAAGTGATCACGGTTTGAGAAAGCCGCTGTTTAACTCATGAATCCCTAAACTGGCAATCTTGAGCTATTTGTAGCAGAGGAAAATCTTGTAAAGTCTTGTAGCAGTCGACATTGCATCTTGTTTCCCCCCACCCTATCACAGTATGCACAAAAGGGTGAAGAAAAGAATATTTTGCTTTCTTGTTGACATGCTTGATTGCTCTTGACACATTGCCAGACTTTTCCTGCCCTCCTCATCCAACATCACTGTCATTACAGAAATGAGAATGAATAAAAAGGAAGTGAATATACATACATACATACCCCCCCCAAAAAAAAAAAACCCACCAGCCAAAATATGACAACACCATGAGTTTTTGAAAATGGAGCATATTGGAAAGGATTTTCTACCTCCACCCAATCTTACTTCCAAAGTCTGAAACCTGTCAATCGTGACAGTCCTTTGAAAAAATATTTGCCCTTGTGGATTAAAGTATTTTTTGCATATCTTGGTCACTGCATATTGCCAGAGCTTCATGTGAGTCTTACTGGAGTCTACAAGAAAAAATAACCCCAAAATTTGATACTTGTTAAATTTATTTCATTCCAACTTCAACATGCCAGTATGAATATGAATCTGCTTACCTATATTTAGTAGCTGATTGCAACATTTTAAGTCAATACAGAGGTTAAAAAGGGGCAGGGCATTGATTGCATGGATGTGGTTGCTATCTTGATTTTTTGACCTCTCTGTGGATACCCCTGGTTCAATAACTGTAACCAAACACTTTCTTTAATTGGTGATCATCTCCCACATCACTGAGAGGAATTACTGGTCAATTCCTGAATGTCAAACTATTCAGACCAGGTTAGGGATAGATCATCATGGAGAAAATCTATGTTGTCAATAGGAGTGGACACTGACTTGATGGCATATAATCAATCAGTCAATGAAATAAGAGCATGCATCCTACCCACCACTCATGGGATTTCTCTAGAACTGTCTTCTCCTGTGAATAATATTTCCAAACCAAATTTTCTTTCATCAGAGTAAATGAGAAGTGATAGAAACACAAGGCAAGAGAATTCATTCTCCTTGCCATTAAATCAAGCATGCACAGTCACTTGTAAGCAAGGTTAGAGTTCAGGCTACTATCAACCTTAGGGGAGAGCACTGTCCATGAGAACCTTGGAAGAAATTTGGCCACCCCATTTCTCTTCCTCCAAACTGGGTGGAGAATTTTGTAAAGCAACTGATATTCTAGCCACTATCCCAGAGCATCTCTCATTATTGATGAAATGATGAAAGAAAGAAGTACGCCTGAAATGTTATCCAATAGATTTTTCTTAAGCATCTTCTATTAATTAACTGGGCTTTATCTTTGAGATCACATCAGAAAGAGTTACTCTATCTGCAAAACTACTTAGCATGTGCATTCTTGTGTCTAATCAATATATCAGTAAATTAATCTCTCCCCAACTGTTCTTAGTGTTAATTTCTCCTCTTCAAAGTCAGAACTGAGCATTGCATGACTCATTAAATCACCTAAAGCCATCAATCCCTAATATTAATTAACAAAATTTGAAATCTACTTCTTTTAAGCAAAGGAATGCCCACTCTCTTTCTTTCTACCATGGGTGTGCTTAAAAACAGCTTGGAACAGAGGAAGGAGGAATGGATTGGATTCAAGTCCCTCTCAGTCTCAAGCAAGGTTTGATGCATTTTAGATTCTACAGGATAAATGTTCCAGGATCTTCATTAAAAGCAAATTATATTTTGCCATTCAATGTTCCTGTTCTGCAAGAGTGAGCTAAACAATTGACTGACAGATGCTACTGTTTCTTTGGTTTCATTATTAAAGAAGATATTTTGTCACACATTAGAGTGGTCAGTGACACATAAAGTGACCAAGAGACTGGTGCCTTAGCAGAAATACGGATATGATATTCCATTGCCTTCTTCCATCATCCCCCCCACCCCCAGTTCTCTAGTGTAGCTTACAGCCTGGGCTATTCTGGTATTCTCTTATCCAAAAGAACATGGGTAGGTTTAAAAGATCAGCCAAAATTACCAGCATTTTGTGATGAGTCCTTTTTATTATCTCCAAGAGTGCTGTGCTCAGTAAGTATGGATTCTTCCTAGACTTTTATATTATAATAACATTTGCTTTACTAAGTAAAAATTGTTTTATAATAGTCCAAATAACCCAAACAACATAATTGGAAAAATATACTCTAAAATATGAGAAACAAGCCCCAGAAATTATTAGATATTTATAATTTGTGCTTCTGTGTATTGCCAACACCTTTAATTAGATAAATTCTTTGTTGTTGTATTTTTGTTGTAGTTTCTTTTTTTCCACTTTTTGAAGTGTGATGCATCACATTTATAATACTTTCATATTTCCTCCTTTGATTTAGTACTTAAAGCCCATTTTGTTGTGACACGTTGTTCAATTGGTTGCATATTTTTGAACAAGACTTGCAAGACAGATTCAAGGTAAACGTTTTGCAGCTCAAACAGAAGGAATGTTTCCATTTTGAGAAGGATCCCTTGCACGAATTTCATTTCCACCTCTCCTCTGCAACCTCTGGCATCAGTGAAGTGGGCAGGACCCATCTTCAGGCCGGGGAAAGGATGACCTGTTGGGTGAGCCTTGGAACTACCCCAATGAATTTGCTCTAAATATGATGGTATGCAAAGCCAGTAGGGATACATTGATGTAATTTCTATGCAAATCAAAGCAGAATCTCATCTAGCTGGCCCTTAGTGCTTCTCCCACAGAGCAGCCTGCGACTGGAATTTCAAAAGTGCTAATGAGATAACCATCAGTGGTACGGGGATAATGCTACTTTATTTTGCATTGAACCTATATGGTGGGAAGAAAAGCAACTCACAATAAAGCTCCAAAAGGAGTTTGAAATCAGGAATACTTGGAGAAATGGAGAATGGCGACACCATTTATCTCTATTTGTCAGAGATGTTCTTGATCACCTTTTTGACCTACTCATCCAAGAAGCAATTTTCTGGATGCCATTATTGATTTTTTTGAGGAGCTTTCACATCTTTACCAAATACACCTTCTCTAGAAAACGAAGCCTAATAAAGCACCCAATTCCTATATAGTTCTCAACTGTACTCTATATACGTCTTATATATTGATGCTAGCAATGAACTGGATGGTTTCTGGTATTGATTTTTGCCTTGAAAGGATTGATTTTTTCTTTATTGGGGGGAGCAACTTAATCCTGTTTTTCTTTGTGAGCAATTTCAGCGATTCCCAGCCCCCATCCTCCTTTGTAGTTGCCCCTGCAAATATACTTTCTTTGTTTCATTCCTCCCATGGCCAATCAGGGATCACATTCCAGAGGAAATAATATCACAATGCTGTATAGCCAGTTAGAACCAGGGAGAAGGAAACCCATTAGAGTGAAAATTATGATCACAGCCCCCATTCTGTTTCTCTCCTGTTTTCTTTACAATAGTTTTCCTTTGATCCATTCCTCTCACAATCCATCAGGGATCCCATTCCAAAGGTGAAGACAGTGCCATCTATTCACTTAGGTTTAGGGAAAGGAGATCCATTCAAGTGAAAATAATGACTTTCTAAAGATGACATGTGAAAATCAGCTGATCAGAGAATATTCTTAAGGATCATGTGATTTTTTTCACTCCTTCTGCATGGTTGTTTTTCTACAAAAGTTGTCAGGATGCCAACCTGCCATTCTGCTTTAGATAGATGGGATTTGTTAGATAGATGGGATTTGTAGTAGCTAGTTAGTGATGTTGCCTTAGATAGATGGGGTTTTAGTAACTAGATAGTGCGAAGCTTGTAGTAATTAGCTAGAGTACTTGCCAGACAGTAGAGCAACCGTTAGAGATAGGAATAGCATGCAGGCGTTAAAATGGGGAAGAGAGGAACCAGGCTCCAAGGCCATCCATCTGGAAACATCAAAGGCTGGCAGTGTAAAGTTATGGGAAGTGAGTCAGGAGGGGAGGGGTGGACGAGGGGTGCTTGAGAGTCTGGCAGGATTTAAGATTTGTTTGTGCGTGAAAATTTTTAGTTTGCTCTTTGCATCGATTCTATTCACTTGTATTAATAAAAAAACTTTTTCATATCCTATCATGGCTTGTGCTAAAAGTTTCTAAGTTAATATCAAAGGAGTGATAGCACTGTAGGGATTTGATGAATCCCTTCCCACCCTCAAAATTCCTCTACTCAGAATTCAGAACGTGTATTAGAATTTTCAGCAAGCATCATCCAACTTGGGATCTAATGATATGTTAATAGAGGAGTCACATAATCAAGGGCAATTACCAGGTTATTTCCTTCATGAAGATCCATACTTTTTGCAGAAACACTGAGAGATGATGTCTGTGTGGGAAGGCAACATATTCTCCTTTGTCTTTAGATTTCACTGAAATGAAGTGGAATAGCCCTGAGTCTAAGACATATGTATGCCAAGTCAGAAATGGAAGTTCTCTATATGGTCCAAGAGTAGGAAAAGTATGGATTTTCTTAGTTTTCAAAGGTATTCTTAGGTTTCTTCATTTAGGAAAAAGGATACAGAGAAGGAAGATGGATATGCTCCTCAGTTCCAACCCCTTAACCTGTAGCTGAAAACAATCCTCTGCTCCAGATCATACAAAGCAATGTATCACAATTTAAAGATGGCAGTGTCACTCTAAGCTTTCTCACCAACACTAGAAGGTTAGTGTTGACTTCTCTTCCATGGCTGTGATCCTATGGAGGTGATAGAGGATCCTTCAGTGAATAGCAGAGGATAGATAGACATTACTCAAAGATGCTTTATTTGGACTCCTGCATTGAGTAGGGATTCACTGAGCCCTTTCAAAAGTATGTTCCTCTCTCTACATTACAATATGCTTAACTGGATCAGCAAACACTGAGTATACTTTGAGAACTCCCTATATAAGGGTAATCTATTCTATCATCTAACCCCTCAAAGGACAGTTTTAGCCTTCAGGAATGCACAAAAGGGGGAGGGGGAGGATCACAAAGCCACACCTGCCACATTACATCACATGATATAAATGTGATTAATAATAATAATAATAATAATAATAATAATAATAATTACAGATTCTGACACAGACACACACTCCACAGATGCTTCTGGCTGGGTTATTGTGTTCTGGGAATGGGGCCTCTAATTCTAAGAGGAATGAGAGACAATGCCCCATTTTTTTCCACCCCAGACCTGAAGAGGTCTTGCAAGTCTATGTTCTACAGCTCAAGTAAGCCAGTTGGTTGCATGTTCTACATAACCTAGTTCCAGGTTTCAACCCACAGGTAACAATGAACCATGTAGACAAGCTCAAAAGAAATCCAGGAGCTACAGATGGTTCAGGAACACACACACACACACACACACACACACACACACACACACCCCTTTTGCATTTAGTTTTTCTCCCCAGCCCACCTAATGGACCTTTTGGACCTTTCCTTGGAGTAATCTAGTCCACCCTTTGTTTTGCAACTGTCAAGTTTGCTGTCATGTTGTCTTTTTCCTGACTATGTAAGAATGCTCACACCTGGCCCTGCTCTGTGTTTGATTCCCAGATGCCATAATGTAAGCAATTTCTGCTCAGCTATTACATTGCATTTTCATTATATTTGATGGAAGCATGACAAGAAATGTATCCTGCCTAATTTAAGGAGAAATTATAGCCTCACCTCCCATATTAAATTTTAAACATTGGAACTATCCTCTTCTTTGAGAACCATCTCTGAGTACTGTGACAAGGTGTGTCAAAAGTTGACATCCTGGAAGAGAGAGATTCCAAGGATGACAGCAGAAAACATGTTATTATTGAGAACTTTGAATCACTGGGGACTGACAACATCTGTAGGAGTAGCTCCAGCTACTTGATTTGGAAAGAAAGCAAGGTTGTTGTTGTTTTAAGAAAAAAAAAGGTCTGACAATGTGAATGCGTGTAGATTATGGTCCCAATCTGTCAGTCCTTCCACAATGGTTTTCAAATGGATAATGTATTAGAATTTGAAACTGCAGATTTCTGCCAAGAATGGTCTCCCCCCAGAGATTCACATGGCTCCAACCTTTGCATCATTCAGGGAAGTATTCAAGACCTGGTTATTCTCCCAGACCTTGGGACAGAGTGATTGTGGACTCCCCCTTTTGCCTGTTATGTTTTGATTTGTTTGCGTAATGATATGTGGGAATGACCTTGGGAGACAGGGGGAAGAGCCACAGACTAGGTAACAGTCAGAGAAGAGGCAGCTGAGCCCACAGAAGGAACAGGGGCGAGGAAAATGTCTGGGACGGGGCCCTCCCCAGTTTCTTGGGCTGTAAAGAATGAGCAA
Source organism: Charina bottae (assembly GCA_023362775.1). Lineage (NCBI taxonomy): Eukaryota > Metazoa > Chordata > Lepidosauria > Squamata > Charinaidae > Charina > Charina bottae. Next base: position 19,568,045 of record JALMGJ010000018.1, read on the forward strand.
AGGAGGAGAACTACCACAGTAGCACTCACCCCCATCCAATGCAAGTTCAATCAGGCTGAAGACCATATTTTTTCAAGGGCTACCTGCAATGGCAATGCTCAGATTGGAGACTGAAGTCTGTCTGTCTATCCATTCAGTCGTGTCCGACCCTCGGTCAATTTGTGGATCAATGCTTCTATCTCTTACAGCTTCCTTTAGTTCCATCAAAGTCATTCCGTGTCCCTTCTGATGGTGTCAAGCCAGTGAGTCCTGGGGCGGCCCCTTCTTCTTTTACCACTGATCAGTCCCAGCATAATTGTCTTTTCGAGTGATTCGGCTCGCATAACATGACTAAAGTATGACAGTTTTTGTTTGGTGATCTTGGCTTCCAGGGATATTTTTGGCTTGACTCTGTCTAGGACTTCCTTCTTGGTAATCTTTGCTGTCCATGAGATGTGTACTCCATGAGATGGAGACTGAAGATAAGGAGCAAAATGCTTGGCTGCTAAAATTACACCCTCAAACATATAAACATTAATTAGAGCATTGGTTCATTAGAGCATTAAGAGCTGTTCTTCAATTACTTTCAATTAAAAAAACCAATTTTTTAAAGAATACAATAAAATAAAATTTATCATGCTGTTAAAAAATGACAATTCTGACAAATTTACAGTGCTTTGGGCAGTGGGATGTTGCTCCCTTGTAGGTATGAACTTTACCAAGAAAAATAAGTTACAATTTTGGATACCACTCAATGCACAGTAAAAATCACTCTAAGTTTTTCAGGGATTAGTGATAGGTGAAGCCAGAATCTACAAAGGGCTTGTGGTAAGCAGCTCTCTAATCATTCTGGGGCACCTATGTTAAAAGTTGAAAAGGAAGAGAATCGAGACATGAATATTTAATAGCAATATGCTGAGAGCTCTCCTCTCATTTCACAAAAGTTTTCTTTTCCTAAGAATGAAAGCTTCTGGTTTCCAAACTATTTCTTGAAGTGCTTTAGAATTTCCTTAGCATTTCATTTGGAAGTACTGTACCAGTCCCAGAACTGTCCTCGAGGAAGTAGAAAATAACAGTTCCTCCCTTCTCCCTTCACAGGGTGACCAAATGTGTTGAGTTTCAATAATCATGGTTTCTGATTTCATCTAAATTGATGAACCATCTCAAGGTCAATATAGATTTTGTGATCATTTTTCTTTCTTTCTTCAGTGATTGCCAATGCCAGCTAGTAACTGAAGATGGAGAAGCAAAGAGGTGTTTTATACAAAGGAATGATTTCCTTTCTATGTTTCAATAGAATGAGCTCAACGTGAGTGTTTTTTCAGGCTTCACATCTTCACTCTCTGATGTGATTGTTTTATAGATACTATGGAGAACCTTTAAGAAATTCCTGACAAACCTGTTCTCACATTGAACAGGTGGAAACATAAGAAAATAAACTCTATACTAAAATAGGCTTAGTATAGTGAGTGGGAAGGAAGGAAGGAAGGAAGGAAGGAAGGAAGGAAGGAAGGAAGGAAGGAAGGAAGGAAGGAAGGAAGGAAGACCAGGTTTCACACAAATGTGAACCATCATCTAATTGTTTGTTTTATGTTAGTAAGTATTTTAAGATTAAGATGGAGGGATATGTGATTGGCTTATAACTGGATTTAAGCTGTACTTGACTGATGGATAATGGGATAGAAAACAGCACATCAAAGGCCTGGACTAACAATGCTTTGTTTGTTTCCATATTGCCCAGTGATATCAAGTCTGGACAGTACACAAGAAATCCATCTCCAAAACCAAACATTTAAAAATCACCCCCCATAATTTTTTGTTGTTGTTCAGTCGTTTAGTCGTGTCTGACTCTTCGTGACCTCATGGACCATAGCACACCAGGCCTTCCTGTCCTCCACTGTCTCCCGGCTCAAAACAATTCAACCTATATTAACATAATCAGAAGAGGGGGAAAGGCAAATATTCCTTACTAGGGAAAAGTAGCCCATGAACAAATAGAATTTTCATGCCATCCAGAACAGCACAAGCATCTCTGGGAACAGCATGATCCTCTCTGTAGGGGGTAAGCAAGTTGAAAACAACTCTTTGCATATGGGCAAAAGCTCAGCCGCATCCCCCTATCTGAACCATAAAATTTGACTTGAATAAGAGACAAGCCCTACAAGCTGCTAAGATCTGGATCTCCAATCCAAGAAATGCAGATCTCTGTAGAGATCACCCATGATCAGGAATCAATATTGTCCTGCTCCCCTTATGTCCATGGACCAGCTAACTGAGTGGATGAACTCCAAGGAAGGGCACTAAAGGCTTCTTTTGCAAAGCCTCAAATGTTGTTCCTTTGCTGATTTGTTTATTTGTTTATTATTTATTTATTTATATATATTATTATTTATTATTATTATCATCATTATTTATATTATTTATTTATTTATTTATTCAATTTGTAGAACCACCCATCTCAAGCCAGTGACTCTGGATGGCAAACAATCATAAAAACAATTCAACCAGTTAAAACACAATACAAAAGGAAATCAAATACAAATAGCAGCCAAGAGATATTATAATCTGTTGGTGTCCATATAGCCAGGAAACGGGGCCTTTCACACACTCAGGACCCCAAGCCCGGGCAGAAAGCCAGGTCTTCTAGCTTAACTAGTTTTCCCTCTCCAAGCTGGGTTTTTCCACTTTAATATTTTACCGGATAATTCATTTTCTCCCCTATAAGCTTCCCTCCCCGTTTTCTAATTAATTGATGTAGCTCCCCTACCTAGCGATCCCAGGAGAAGCCAGCTCGTTCCCTACCTTCCCTCCCAATCTCTGTTATGGCCTGAATCAGCAGTTTCTGGCATTAATTTTCAGCAAAGGTGAAGTTCACCCATTGCAGAGACTCTGCAGCAGTTATTTGCTGTTGTCCAGACTTTCTCAATTGTTTTGCTGAATGGATTCCCCTCCTTCTCAGCAGGCATGTCACATTCTCAGAAAATGGCAGGCTGCCATGCCCCTCATCAACAGAGCAAGCTCCTGAAATGCAGGCAGATACTTCAAGAGGCCTGGTGGGTTTTGTATCTTTTTAATGCAAATTCCTGCTTTTTGGAAAAAAAAACAAAGAACAAAATCATCAAATGTGTTTACTTTGCCAGGATCCAAACTTGGGGAAATGGAAGGGGTTATGAGAATATTTGATTGACAGCTGAAGATTTATTGCCTTCCTTGAATCAATTTTCATTACTCTCCAGAGAATAATATAGAATAAACGTAACTTGTATAGTTGAATTTTTTTCTGAAAATATTCATGTACATCTATTGACCAGGTATTGTGAGATTTGTATGGATCCCATCAGGAACAGAGTGGGATCTGAGAGCTGAGCAAGGGCCAGGGTTGGACTGGGAGCGAGGAGATCCAGATTTAAATCCAGTCTTAGCCACAGAAGCTCTATGCATGACTGTGGGTCAGTCATTATATTTGAGCCAAGTCGACTTCACAGGGTTTTGTTTAGGGGGGAAAATAAAGTAATCAGCACTCTTGACCTCCTTGGAAGAATGAAAAGATGCCAGCTGAAATGAATGAATAAATGAATAAGTTATTTCAAGGCCTTATATCTAGGGCAGAGAGAATATCCTTGTGCAGTTAAACTATGGAAAGAAGGGGGAGCAAGGGAGAAAGAGAAATCTGATTTTTTTTTCCTATGCATAACATGCTCTTTCAAGAACTAAGATTCACTGTGTAAAAAGAGGTTGAAAGGAGGGACAGCTGGTAGGACGGACAAAGCACTCTAATAATTAGGAACAAGCATCCCAGATATAGTAGGAGGCATGGTTGTGTGTTTGTGGTGTGTGTGTGTGTGTGTGTGTGTGTGTGTGTGTGTGTGTGTGAATGAGTGTAAGGTGCTCCTCTCCGATGCCCTAAAGTCCCTTTCTCTAGAGTAAACCGCAGACGCGAGGTTTCTTAAAAGTAAAAGGATTTATTACGGTGCATGAAGACTAACACAAACAAAGACTGGAATGAGCAGGCATAGCATGGCATAGTACATTTAAACATTCTCCCCCCATTGTTCTTAGGTGATGACATGTGTAACACCCAGGCTCCAGGGTGCTCAGACAGTCGTTCCCGGGGTTGTAGAAATCAGCTTGGCAGCTCGTTGTGAGTCGTTCCCCTTTCGGTGTTGTTGCTTGTCTCACATGGGTTTCAAGCTACCCTTAATACACATAGTTGTCTAGCTTAATGGCAGAGGTCTGCCAGAACTCTGACAATGAGATAGGTTTATGGCATGCCATTTACAGAGAACACCATGATTCATGCTTGTACTGCTCTCCCCAGTTATATTTTGTGGTAGATTTCAGTGCTGCCGCTAGTTCTCAGGAAGGAGGGAGCGCATTCCAAGGAAATAAGAGGACTCACAGTCTAGAGAGCGATGCTGGGAAAACAAAGAGGTTCAGGATAGCACCGCCTAGAGTCTCCCAGGTTATTTCCCCTGAGGTTAGGTAAAGTAGCTTTAGTCTGGCAAGATTCTGTCTGTACGGTGTGAGCAAATAAAGAACTGGAGTTTTGAATGCACTGACTCGTCGTTCTTGCTCTGGGCCTGACATATTTAGACCCTTGTTTCTCTCCTGGAAGCTAACACTTGTCTATACTGAGCTTGTCTTCGGTCACGAAACCTTCTTGGGTATTATTTAGAGTGGTCTTTCTAAATGATTCCATGTTTGGAAAGTGAATTTCATTTTTAATGGAAGCTGAATAAGGGTAGTGGCATCCCTGATAATGAGGAAGAGATGGAGACATCCTTGAATACCCATCGTGGGTTGCCAACAACCATGGGATGTTTATGTTTAGTATGAAGAAAAGAGGACTTAGGGGAGACGTGATAGGCACATAAAGGAAAACAACAGGAAAGATGGTCATAAACTATTTTTTTGGCCACAAAAACTAGGACCAGAAATTGGGTAGAAGGGGCAGCTACCTTAATTTCATTTAAAAGACAAGGAAAAGGTTAAGATCTGTAGAAGAGTAGAACAGTCTGGCTGTTGAAGTTGTGGGTTCTCCATCTCCGAGGTTCCAAGAAGAAGCTGGTAGGTTTAATTAGTTTTCCTAAATGTTGCAGAGGATTGAATTATTATTATTATTATTATTATTATTATTATTATTATTATTATTATTTCTTAAATTTATATTACCGCCCATCTCCCCTATCGATCCCCTTGTGGTTCTTTATAACTCTTCCATTCTGTGAGTTGATTCTATATACTTTGTAGAGAAAATGGGATTGCAGAAGATGACCCTGGATGAAGGTGACAAATCCATCCAGGTATATAATCTCTCAGATATGTACCCATGATTCCTAACCCTACATGAAGAATATAAATAAAAATTCATTTTAATGAGCAGCTTTCCTTTGCTGGATTGAATCATATTCATGTAATTCTGGAGGGTAGCAGATGACTTTTTATGTACTGTACATTTTACTAGGCACAGTACATTTGAACAGTAGGCATTTCTGAATAAGCTGTTCAATGGAAGTAAAGTTTCTTCAGTTCTTGGGATAAGAAAGGGCAGATGGTCAGTGTATTAATCCCAAACAGAAAATCTGAGCACATTTCAAGTGGGAGATAAAGTCCTGAAACAAGAGTACATGAACAAGATGGTCATTTATCTCAGCCAAATCTGGTTTGAGGATAAAATAACAGCAGTTATTCCATCCTCCATGGAAGTCATACAGACATTTTATAAATGCATTTGAAACAGGGACATTTTATATTCTGAATTACCACATGAGCTTTATATAGACAGAACTGGAATATTTAGCCCTCTTAAGCATTTAGACATTCTTTTTAAATGCAGATCATGAAACTAGTCTGGAACCATTATCCGTTATTTTGCTGAAGTTGTAATTCACTGGAAAAAGAAGTATGATCATGAAAGCACATGTCGTTTTCCAATGGAATGTAAAAAATAAAAAAACAAAAGCTAAGGGCTGTACCACCCTTAGAGCTAATCTCCCCCCTTATCTAGAGATGCAAGAGTTGGCCAGAAATTCTGCTTTTGGGTTTCTGAGATCAATCCAGCAAAATTTCCATGAACGTCACAAAATCCTCTGCCTTGCAATCACAATCAGAAGGTGCCTGGCCTGGCTACTTTGAGCTACAGATCCTTCACTGGCTTACAAAGCTGGATGGAGTCTTTCCTTTCTGTTCCCCACCCCCCTCTTTCTCCTCTCTCTTTCCTTTTTATATTCATTTTCCATCCCTTATGTGATCTCTATTTGGTCCTATCACTCTTGATCCAGGTGCATCAAGTTAATAAATCAGAGGTGAACCTCTGCCATCAAACCATGAGAGCACGCGAAGGGCTCTGGGCGTTCCATCTGCACAAGGTTTGGCCAAGAACCCTCATTCTGATTTAAACATTTGCAATGATTTAAAATGGAGACTGCACCTGTGTCTGTAGAGCAGAGCTCTCCAAACTGTGTGTCGGGACACGTTAGTGTGTCGGCTGCAGTGTCTGGGTGTGTCGCGGCTCCTGCTGCCTCCGAGCCCTGCCAGGATTCCGTGCAGGTCCTAGTGCCTGCCTTGTGCCTTGCTGCCTCCAAACCTGCCCTGCCAGGATTCCGTGCAGGTCTTAGTGCCTGCCTTGTGCCTTGCTGCCTCCAAACCTGCCCTGCCAGGATTCCGCGCAGGTCCTAGTGCCTGCCTTGTGCCTTGCTGCCTCCAAACCTGCCCTGCCAGGATTCCACGCAGGTCCTAGTGCCTGCCTTGTGCCTTCCTGCCTCCAAACCTGTTGTGATTCCGTGCAGGTCCTAGTGCCTGCCTTGTGCCTTGCTGTAAGAGTGTGTCGCGAAATGATGCATGTCTACAAAGTGTGTCACCAACATGAAAAATTTGGAAAGCTCTGGTATAGAGAATGTATCATTCCTACTGGTGGGTTTTGGTTTGGTTCCTGGGGGATGAACGTAAGTGGATGCCTCCTAATGCCTGTGAATTAATGAAGATTTCTTGCACACACATACACACACGTGAAACATACTCTACCGTGAACTTCCAGATGAGGATGCTGAAATCTCATCTGATTGTGGAAGCCTCATAAATAAAGACCCCTCGCAGATTTAATCAGTCTGATGAAAGATCTTGCTGAAATGTCATGAGAGATAAAGTGGTCATACAAATTGCAGAACAGGAAAGCTATCCGTAAGAAAATGTTATGTAAAAAGAACAATAATATGTTCACTGTCTCCCCACGTACGAGTCTGAAATCTTCAGAGGAATTAAATGCAACTTGCAAAAGGACAATAGCAAGCATCTTTCTCTTTCCTAAAAAAGGCATCATGCAGGAAGAAATCATTAACCTTACCAGCAATTTAAGCGCAGCTCTGAAATCCATAGTGCCTCCGCTAAATCCCTCCTTCTCGGGAATCTTACATTGATGCCCACCCCTACAGCTAGTAATAATAGCAGTAAAAACGATTATCAGGAGGGTCACAAAACCCAGTTGCTTTTGAGACTTGGTAAGGCCTAATTACTAGTTGTATTTCTCACTGGACCTATACAAAAATTCAGGAAGGGTATTTATAGTGTTTAGTCATAAAGGACTAACCCCAAGATGGCCATTAAGGGCAGGCCGTTCTCAGTCATTCTGCTTCTCTTTGTTCTCAAGAAGACACCCTGGGATGTAAAAATTGTCAGCCACGGGGCAGGTCACCATCACAGAAATTAGTCTGGGTGGAAATCATAGTCTCTTGAATACTATGTCACTCCATGCGGAAGCCAGAGCATCACGGAGGTTTATATATTTCACTGACCTCATCAACGTGATGCTATTAATTTCACTTTAATGCTTCTGTCTCTCTTGGTTCTATTTCCTGCAACCAGGTGGGACTGTATCAACTCGTTCCCACCTAATTCATCATGTGAATCAGAACCATTAATATCTTACTCACTTTTTGAAAGATATCTCAGATTTAATGGCCTTGTTGGATAATGTGCAAGAGTCCGTTTTTGGGACTTATTCTTCCTTTTCTACCTATTTTTGTAAACTTGGGATGTACAGGGCAACTGTGGTCCCTTGTGTAGGGTTTAAGTATTTTCAAAGGCCAAACTTTCTATTAAATCTTGGAGATCAGTATCAATTAATCCAACTAAAGTGGGGCCATGCAGGACATTTGAGGAGAGGAAATGCAAAACAAATACATAAAGTTGTACACATTACCAGTGTTTACACATAGCCACAGACCACAATATTTGCCCTTCTTCTGAGACTTTATCTATGCTTAATCCTATGGAATTGGTTAAGCCCCCAAAATGTTGACTGACCCAAGGTCAACCTCTGACTTTTAGCTGAGTGGGATTTTTTTTTATGCTTGAGGAATTCATTAAAAACTCCTCTGCAAAATAACCGAACCTGTACCTCCTACATTGATGTGTCAGCTTGAATTGAGCTGTACCTGGGATAGTGTGTTATAGTTCTCAGCAGGCAAAATGCACAGAAATATGCATTTAAAGATGTGCTTTGAGAGTGGGGATATATTTGAAATGGAATGAAGGGAGAAATGTTTCTGTGCACCTGTGTAAAAGAACATTGACTCAAGAAATTGATTTGAAGGCACTTGATCTGACACATGAAATTGATTTAACAATTCAATTTGAAGATGTGTTTGCAAACAGTTGTTTGATTGGATCATCTTCTTTCACAACTTATCCTACCCTTAAAATGTTTCATGCGTTTGAGTTGTATTTGCAACAAAATAAGCCTTCTGCATATTGTCCATTTCTTTTCTTTTTTTTAACTATAAATCTATAAGAGGGACTTGCTGATCACTTATGAGCATGGCTGTATTCATTTGTGCACCATCTCCCCTACCTGTGTAAATGACAGTTCTACAAGAACAGCTTACAATATCCTTTGGAGCACTCATTTCTGATGCACTCACGTTATGTCTCCTGACATGGACAATAAATTTAATTGTTCAGTTCATCATCAGCCTTGAGAAATCTGAAGCAGAATTTTGCTACAAGTTATTGTCATTTTGTTGAATAGCTATAAACAAATTGTTCATGTTTTGTCCCAAGAGATGGCAATGCAATTACCATTTTTGAGCTTTTTAGTCAAGTCGTTAGTTAATTAGCTAATTAGCTATTTAATGCTAACCTGTATGTATGCATGTGTGTATATGCATATGTACATATGTGTGTATGACATAATGAATACATCTAGCCTTTTCTCATGCATTGCTGTTCTGGCACCAGGGAATTTCACAATGTACAATATAGACATTAGTTAACAGATACCACACTAATACTGAATACTGATATAAGCTAGTGGGAGGGTGGATATTGCCAAATGGTGTTGATTCTCAAAATGAGAAACTGTCCAGAAACTAATTACTCCACAAACATCTCCTGTGATGGACACACAGTGGGGTGTTTGCAGAAGGGAAAGCTTTAACGTTTTGCTTGTGTATTGTGATGGAATCTGTCTCTGAGGGAGAAGGTGAAGCCTGGCAATGAAACGTCTGCATGAAAACAACAAGGCTCAGAGAGCACCAAAGACTCCCCAGTTCAACCCTGAGCTACAAATATTCTCTTCGATTGGAGAAGGTGATGTTATGGAGGTCACGGGCAAAGGAGGAGGGGGCGCTTTCCAAGGTGTGAAAGGCGTTCACAGCCTCGAAGACCTTGGGCGCCCGTCCAAGATAGTCAGGCCAGACCCGCCTTAGGGTGCCTGGGGTTTTTCCCCAGAGAACTGCTTAGTGTGGCTTAGTTTGGCAAGATTCTGTGTAAGGTAGAACAATAAAGATCTAGAGCTTCATTCCGAGGCTCAGTGTTGTTCTTCGCCTAGCCACGACATGTATATAATTTTTTGCAAGCAAATGTGGAACACGCAGATAAAGCAAGGAAGCTAGGCTCTTTGTGGTCCTTTGTTCCAAATTCTACACATTTCCTGTAAATATGAAATCTAAGAAAGTTCAAGAAATAAGTAGCTTAGATGCTAACCAGGATATCAACAGAAAGAGTAAAAGGAATCTTCTCAGAACCCCATTGGCACCACAACTTCCTTGGATTATTGGTGTTCCTTCATTCTTTTCAGGTGATTGCTAACCATCTAGAAGCTGGAAGTCAGCTTTGGACCTGCCACCCAACCTCCTGAAGATGTGGGTATAGTATTGTTCTCTCTGCAAAGGCTAAAAACTCCAGAAGTGTCCTATAAAAAGGCACATACAGCCTTAGGCATGAACCCCACATTAGAACATAAAAGTCATGGGAAGGGACAGGGAATAGGGGAATTCCCCTACCGTGTTGCAGTGCATGTCATTAATTAAGAGTAAGTCTTGCTTTGGAGAAATCTTACATCATTTTGAGCTGCTGACTTTCTGGAACAGTAGGAGCTGGGCCGAAGCAACATGGGGAGAAAAATTAGCTGGCACATTTCCTTGAAAATCATGAACCTCATCTACATAGGCCCGTGGATACTAAAACAGACAATATTGCCTTGGAGGTATAAAAGGAATTAATTTCTCCTCGTTTTATAAAAGAAGTGCCAAAGTTCATGTTAGCTCCTGACAATGCTTTCTGCTTTGCATTGACATCCCCCACCTCTCATTTTATCATTAGGTAACCTTGAAATCTGAAAAACTGTTCTACTTAAAGAGAAATAAATGTGTGTGTCTGGTGATATGAAAACTGAAGTTGTGCTACCTGGTCTAAATTAGAATTCATTCAGTAACATGTCATGGGGTCTTCTAGCTCTCTTCTGCTCTCTTCTCCTTAATAATTTTAAATGATTTTCCCAGTCTATTTCATGTGAGTGTCCAGCTTGTAAATGTTGTGAAGTGAATCCATTCTGTGACTAAATGGCAGACAGATCCACACAGGTAGTCTTTTTAAAAAGACTGAGTTTGATTGGGCTTTCAGAGTTGCTTAGAAATCTTGGAAATACCTATTGCTTGCTTTAGGAATTGTACTGATTTTTTCTTTCTTTTTTTTAATAGCAAGTTGTAACTTTATTGATTCTGAGTCCCAGCCATCACAAAACATTAAATAACATGTAATTAAATAAGAGGTCAGTATAAAAGTACAATGGAGCGCTCTGTAAATCTTTGCGGAAACATAGAAACTGTCCAGCGGACTAAATGGAAAGAACACGTTTTTATTGATTCTATTTTTTATTTATTTATCAGACTTCTAAGGCTGCCTAATCATCAAGTGACTCGAAGGAGAATACAGTGTGGCTAACAATAAAAGAACTAAAATAATTGACAACCACCCAGGGATTACTAAAAAAAAAAAATTAAAAGCCTGTAACATGCCTGCAAGATTGAAAGAGATGCCACAAAGTTCATTCAGAAGTTCTTGCTTCCCACATTTCTTTGTCAAGCAATAATATCGGTAATCTTTGCAAAACACAGACGTTTGCGAGACGCCAATGTTCTTCCCACCCTATTACAGAGGGGCGTCTGGAGCGGCAAAATGTCAAGAAAGCAGCCATAACCGCACAATTGAAGCCTCGTTCCATTGTTAATGTGTCTCAGGCACAACACAAGTAAAAAAAGGGGTGGCTGCTGTCTTGATGGATCCTTCTCCCCTGCCTTTGAAGACATGGAAAAAGGGGCTAAAAGTGTAGAAATCTCCACCCATTTTGAAGGAAGATAAACTGAGTGGACAAATTTCTTCCAAGGTTTTCATGGACAGTGCTCTCCCCTAAGGCTGATAGTAGCCTGAACCTTGCTTACAAGTGACTGTGTATGTTTGATTTAATCGCAAGGAGATGAATTCTCCTACCCTGTGTTTCTATCCCTTCTCACTTACTCTGATGAAAGAAAATTTGCTTTGGAAATTTTATTCATAGGAGAAGACCGTTTTGTGGGGGGGGGGAAATATATTTGTTTTAAATAAGATACAACCAATATGATTACAGTTTTTTTGTTGTTTATTTGTTCAGTTGCTTCCGACTCTTCGTGACTTCATGGACCAGCCCACGCTAGAGCTTCCTGTCGGCCATCACCATCCCCAGCTCCCCCACAGTCGACTCCGTCACCTCCAGAATATCATCCATCCATCTTGCCCTTGGCCGGCCCCTCTTCCTTTGGCCTTCCACTTTCCCTAGCATCAGCATCTTCTCCAGGGTATCCTGTCTTCTCATTATGTGGCCAAACTACTTCAGTTTTGCCTTTAATATCATTCCCTCAAGTGAGCAGTCTGGCTTTATTTCCTGGAGTATGGACTGGTTTGATCTTCTTGCAGTCCAAGGTACTCTCAGAATTTTCCTCCAACACCACAGTTCAAAAGCATCTATTTCCTTCGCTCAGCCTTCCTTAGGGTCCAGCTCTCACAGCCATAGGTTACTACAGGGAATACCATTGCTTTAACTATGCGGACCTTTGTTGTCAGTGTGATGTCTCTGCTATGATTACAGTACTCCAATATATATTCAATCATTTTTCTTTTTATTTATATTAATAACCACCACTTGGGCCTTTCTGGAGCTGCTGGAGGGGACCCATCTAAGACGTTCGTGAATCGTCAATCCCCGGATCTTCAATCCTGCGCAGTTGCATTGAGCTTTGTGCATACTGAATGTGGAGATTTCTTCTGAAGGCAATCTGATCAGAACTTTGAATCAGACTGACTCAATGAATAGAATTAGATAATTGATTTGGATGATCAGATTGAATAGAATGCGTCCAAATCAGTTCTGATGATTTTGGATGCTTCCGCATGTGCAGAAATGTTTTTTTCCAAAGAATTAACTGGGTTGAATTCTTGAATCCAACTGAAAGGATTAATTTTCTGAATTGAATTAAAAATTCAAGTTGAATTTTTTATGTTGCCTACAGGTTTACTATTACAATCCCTACACACATTAGTTATATTTCTTACTTTCTGTCTTGACTTCAAGAATTCAACAAGGGATATTTCTGCGACCATTTTATTGAAGCACTCTTCTCAAAACAGCCTCTTGACACATCTGTAAAACTTTATTTATTTATTTATTTAATTTATATGACCGCCCATCTCCCCCCATGGGGAACTCTGGGCGGTTCACAATAAACAACTTTCCTGTTGATGAAAGGAGAAACATCAACCCAGAGACAGGAAGTCGGTCATGGCCAGGTGAAGCCTAGACCTCTTCTTTTGGGGGCATATATAACTGGAATTGGCCTAGATGTGTTTGTGTCTATGCATCCATATATAGATGTAGATGTAGATTTAGATATAGATATAGCTTAGAAATAGAAAGCCATTTATCAGTCATTACAGGTAGTCCTCGCTTAAAGAACACAATTGAGACCGGAATTTCAGCTGCTAAGCGAAGTGGTCATTAAGCGAATCTGACTCAATTCTACGACCTTTTTTGAGGTGGCTGTTGAGCAAATCACCATGGGTGTTAAGCAAACCATGTGGTCGTTGAGTGAATCACACAGTTCCCCATCGATTTTGCTTGCTAGAAGCTGGCCGGGTAGGTTGAAAATGGCGATCCCGTGACCACGGGATGCTGGGATGGTCATAAATATGAACTGGTTGCCAAGTGCCCAAATTGTGATCACGTGACCGTGGGGATGCTGCAACGGTTGTAAGCATGAGAATCGGTCATAAGTCAGTTTTTTCAGCACCTTCATAAGTCCAAACCATCACTAAACGAATGGTTGTTAAGTGAGGACTACCTGTATAGAAGTTGCTCACTAATGCCATTTTCAGAAGAGTTCAGGTCCCTTTTCAATCAGGAGTACTTTTATTTCCATTATTTTAAAGACATTGCTGAATAAACACAGATTTATTGCCATCAGTGTTGTAAACTCTATCTTTGTGGTAGCTTCTCAAGTCAAAGGCCACCTGTAGCAATCTTTAATGTGGGAATTGGAAGATGACACAGGGTGGGTCCAAAGTCCTGTAGGGCTGTCCATCAGCTCTCAAAAGCCAACTGTAGTAATGCTACACCTTCCAGCAATTAAGCATTTAGCAGTACAGCTATGTGAGAGAAGAGAGTGTAATTCAACTACTATGTGCACTTAACACTTCAACAGCATTTCACATCTTCTAATCCAAGGTGACACCATTAACTAGTAATTAACAAAGTGCTTCAATTATTCTCACCGCAAATAAGGCAGGTGATACAGTCCCCACCTCTGGTCTCCAATAAGATTTTTAATGACTGCTTCTCTCCAGGATTCCTCCAGCACTGCTAATTAATTTCCTATCTTCTACAGGGATTGTATAAAATGCAGAATGCTGGTGCACCCAAATACTTTGTGGGCTAGTCTGGAAGGGATGAAGATGCAAAGTAAAACTACCATTTTGCACATACACAGAAGCAGTCTGAAGATGGTCCTAAATTTGTACTGGACAGAGAGATGAAGAAATCAAGGCTCTTTGCAGGATTATGCCCATATGTTCTAGAGTTTAGGAGATATGCATGTTAATATGTATGTTTATTTAAAACAGTGGTGATATCCACTTAACTGAGGAAAAGGCAAAATGATGCTTATTGACACAGATGTGCATATGGACACCACCCTAGCCATTTCCCAGCTTCCTTTGCTCCTTACTTCATAGTCTCAATTTCTGTATAAGTAGTCTAAAACATCACTTTTATTCCCAAGAATAATTCAAGCTGCATGGGCCTTCTTAGAATTTTTTTTTAAATGGTGATGTGAGAGAGACAGAGATAAATTCAAAGACAGAGAGAGGTCAACTGTTGGGGCACAACTTTGTAGTGCAATTTCTAAATGCTAAAAAAATGTTTAAAATGTTTAGAGATTAGAGAAAAGGTATACAATCCTAAACCCCTGGACACATCTGAGTTATTTTCTTGGCAACAATAAGTTTGCCACTGCTGTCTCCTCCTCCTCCTCCTCCTCCTCCTCCTCCTCCTCCTCCTCCTCCTCCTCCTCCTCCTCCTCCTCCTGTTTTTTCTAATCTTCCCAGTCTAATCTACATCCCCCAGATTTTCAGACTGTCTCCCATCCAAGTACTAACCAGGTCCTATCTAGCATTTCCAAAGGTTGGTTAGTTCCCACTCTTCATTAGGTATGGATATCATGAGTTGTAAACACAAAATTATACCCTTTCTATGGACTTTTTAAAAGATGAACAAAAAAAATACAACTGAATACAGGAGAGAGGGAGAGGGAGAGGGAGAGGGAGAGGGAGAGGGAGAGGGAGAGGGAGAGGGAGAGGGAGAGGGAGAGGGAGAGGGAGAGGGAGGGAGAGAGTCCCTATATACAGTATAGGGATCCCAGGGTTGAACTGTTGAGTTCTTGGTTGTTTGCATATGTTTCATTACCAGGATAGCTTTATCTTACAAGGAACAACAATATATTTATTATAAAATAAATTAAAGCTAGAACATTAAAAAATACTATCAAACTAGAGATCCTAGATTCTCACCTTGATGCTACCTGACCTGTATTTCTAATATCTCTCATCCAATTCAGGCCACAGTAGCATAGTCACTACTATGAAAATCTCTGTGACAGCCACAGCCATGATTCATACACACATACCCACAAAAAGAGTTAAACAAATGTATAATACATCATCTTTTGAAGGTGGAATTTTAAGCAAATACATGCTAAGATTGATTCTAACAGCATTTTGTGATCATTGTTCAACAAATGAAAAACCATTCTGGGATATTATAGAAAGGTCAAGTAGTATTAAGTCATTTGCACAACTTATTGGAATTAATATTGCAATTCGCATGGCCCGCTGATTAAGAAGAAGTGCCCAATTAATTTCAAACACATCTGCCTGGAGCCATGTTCCAGCAGAACTCCACCAGCTTAACCCAGAAGAAAATAAGTCACATGTCAGAGACCAGTCCGTAGCTTGAATCATGTCAACTGGATTTCTATTTTCTCAGTGGAAACATTTCGCTCCTTATCCAAGAAGCTTCTTCAGTCTTGGATAAGTTCTTGGATAAGGAGCGAAACGTTTCCACTGAGAAAATAGAAATCCAGTTGACACGATTCAAGCTACAGACTGTTCCACCTGGATGACTGAGAACCTTCATCGACATGTCAGAGACCAGTTTTCAGGAGGCACCGAACCAATGCAGCTCAAGAAAAAAAGGTGCTGGAAATCATTCTTCATCACTTCAAGTTTCAAAGTGGTGTACAAAATATAACATAAAGCATTTAAGGAATATTAAAAACTTGTAAGTTTCATGTCCCACTTGAAATTGGCTAGGGCTCTTAAATTAGTAATTTGGTAATGATCTTTGAGGTCTTGATTTCACTGTAGATTGTCTTCACTGTAGATTTCACTGTAGATTGAAGGCCCCTCCATGCAAGAGAGACATCGAGAAAAGCAGATACTTGGAAGAAACATAACAATGGGCACTCTTCAGATGTTTTGGTCTCCAAACTGTGTAAGACCAGCTTCTATGCATGAATAAGCAGCCAATAATATTAAAAATAATGGTAGTGTTGAGCACTGACGTTTGCAATGGAAGAGCAACATGTAATCAGCAGATTAGGTGCAGCTTTCTAGATTCAGACTAAATTATTATATCTATAACCAACTGTCACTCTCACTATTTTTTATCTAGGGAATAAACATTGGTGATATGTCTACCTAAAAGCCTGGTGACAAGGATGGTGAAATTTAGAGTGTCCAAAAATGCAAAGCAGTATACCTTGTGGTGTAAAATTCCTTCTCTTTCCATCCATGTTTCATTAAGATGGGTGTTTGGGCTAGTAAATAATTGTAACAAGCTGCCTAGGAAAGATATTTACTCTATTGCCTTCCCAATTACAAAAATTGATTAAATCTATAAATTACAGTAGATCCTAAGGTGTGATCTGTTACCTCAAAAGTTGGGATAGTCTCTGTACCCATCTGTTTACCTACCAAAGTCACATTGTCTAAATCTAGTGGATGCCCTAGTTTGAAATGAAATTATTTCTCTCTACCTGGCGCTTGGAATCTAGCATCCATTTCTCTTTTATGAAAACAACTGCACGCTTGATACAGGTAGTCCTCGCTTAATGACCACAATTGGGACTGGAATTTCAGTTGCTAAGTGAAGCAGTCATTAAGTGAATCCGACCTGATTTTACCACCTTTTTTTGTGGCAGCCATTAAGCGAATCACCGCGGGCATTAAGTGAACCACATCATTAAGCAAATCACGCAGTTCCTCATTAATTTTGCTTTCCAGAAGCTGGCCAGGAAGGTCGAAAATGGCAATCACATGACCATGGGACGTTGCAACAGTCATAAATGCGAACCGGTTGCCAAGCACCCAATTTGTGATCACATGACCGTGGGGACACTGCGACGGTGATAAGTGTGAGAACCAGTAATAAGTTGTTTTTTTAAGTCTGTTGTAAGTCCAAACCATCACTAAATGAATGGTTGTTAAGTGAGGACTACCTGTAGTAAAAAAAACTGCCTTCTGGATTTTTCTTTTTTTTCTTCTTCTTTTTTTTCTCCTCCTCCTAAGTTGTCCTCAGCATCTATGGTTAAAATTCAGGGCTGGGACCCTGAAACCTGGCCTGTGACCTTGAAGCTTTCCCAGCCAAGAACTCTGGTGAGCCTATGTTGCTCATCATCTAAGCCTTTGGAGCACAGACATGGGAGGGGTCCTTCCAGACAAGAACTTTTGCAACCAGCATCTTCTTTTGAACTAAAGTTCTTTTGATTGAGATAAACAAGAGAATATGAAAGTAAAATGAAAATGATGGATATAAATGGGGGGAAAGCTGATAGAAGAGGGGACGAACTAGAGCGGAGTACCAGCACAGCCGTTTTCTTCACAGGAGGGTCAGACTTAGTATTCCCCATCATGTGGCTCCAAGAAGCAAGTTGCAGAAAAGGGTCTGTTCTCTGAGCTGTGCAGTGTGATTGCATTAGACAGATTGTTGACTTTGCTCATATTCTTCTTCCATCCTCATTTCTTTTCCCTTTTGTATCTTATTGATTCTAAGCAACTGAACAGGGAATGGCTTTAGAAATGCTATCATGGAAGCTGATCTTTGGATTGAAGGGGGAAGCAAAATATATTATACCATGACCAAAGAGAAAATCTCCCAAATTTGCAATTTGCACTTTGATTTTTTCTTACATTTTCTGTCTGGAATATCTCTCCCTCCCTCTCTCTCTCTCCCTCCCTCCCTTGCCCTCCCTCATCCTCCCTCCCTCGCTCCCTCCCTTCGACCGATCCTCCGACCCACCCACCCTCCCTCCCTCCCTCCCTCTCTCTCTCTCTCTCTCTCTCTCTCTTCTTTTTTCAATTTTTCCATTTCCTTCCTCTCTACCCTTTCCCTGGCATACTCTTATCTTTTTGCTACTCCCCGCCCCCCATGATTGAAGCAAGCCGACACACAATGGGTGTGAAGTCTGCATTCTAACTGCTGCTCAAGTGGGGGGGAAATAAAAAATCTGTACACTTAAAACACATTCCGAGAGAGCAAAAGAAATAGAAGAATATATATCTGAGCTGTACCTCCAAGGGGTTTCACAAAAAAGGATCAACACTTGGACCTCTAGAGAAAGTACCCCAGCAAGAATGAAAGGAAGAGAATAAGAATTGCTTTTTTTGGGAACAGATGTTTTAAAGGCAATTCAGCCAAAGAAAGAAAGGGAAAGAAACAAAACTGCAGCATGGTCTTCGCACAACAGAGAGGGCATCTTTCAGTTTTGTAACTCTTGAAGAGTGTTTTATTTGCCAGATTTTAAAAAACAGCCAAGTCTCATCTTGTTTGCCCCCTCTGAAAGTGAACAGAGAGTCACAAGTGCGGATCAAGGGACTGCAGGGAGCAGACCGGACTTGATCTCAGCAGAAAGGACCTTGAACTCTTGGCTTGATGGAGATACAAGCAGAGAGAGACACCATTCCAACTTTCATTTTTAGATCTCAACCTGCTGGTAAAGGGACTGTCAGGCCCAGCCCAAGAATGACCAGGGATCAATCCAGTTCTTTATTTGCTCACATCGTATAGACAGAATCATGCCAGACTAAAGCTATTCTACTCTAACCTAAGGGGAAATCACCTGGGAGGTTCGAGGGCAGGGCTGCTATGAACCTCTTAAACTTCCCATGTTCCAGGTCCAGGCTGTGTTTTCTCTTATCTCGCTCCCCTCCTTGGAATGTGCTCCCTCCTTCCTGAGAACCAGCTGCCTTAGGGAAGTCCATCACATTACCTCCCCCTTCATAGATACATTCCATCACATCGACAAAGCATTTGGATTGTTAGAGTTTGATTCCAACCTTATCCCAAGAAGCATTTCTCCAAGTCTGGGCATTTACTAATTGAACAATCAACTAAGAAAGAGGGCATGAGGGAGTTACATTAAAGTTTCAGCCCCAGACAGCAAACAAGACTGAACTCAATGGACTTGATTACTGATTGATTGATTGATTGATTGATTGATTGATTGATTCGTTCATTCATTCATTCATTCATTCGTTCGTTCATTCAGTGTATATGACCACCCATATAGACCCCTAGATTAGATCCAAAAAGTGAAACCTAGTCCAGAGATGGGGAATGCACAAGTTTTCATACACACGCATACACATGCACACAGAGACAGAGAAGGAGAAAGATTCTGGCTATTTGGCTCATATCAACCACAATGATTAGTCAGTACAGATATCCATGTTTTCTCACTTATTTACCAGGACTTGCTTTACCACTCTCCCATCAGCCATATTCTAAAAATGTCCAGAATCACAGACATGATGCTACATGGATCTGGTGTGATTGAAATTATGGAGCATTTTTTTTTTAGTTTTACAGGTTGTGCTTTTTATTCTGACTTGAGATGATGGCTACTTTAGCCATTGTTAAATAATTCCCTTGGTTGCACTGAGGAATTTTATATGAGCTATTTTATAGCTGACATAAATCCTAAAATCACGTATTCGGTGGCAAAGTTTTGCTACTGGGTGACAAGGATATGCCATGAGAAGGTTACCATTACAGGAAAGAATGATTGCCTGTAGCTACTGGTAATTTCTTCCCCCTATTTCTTCTTCCTCCTTGACTATCAGCAGCTGATACATAAATGGAGAAAGAGCTAGAATGAAAACCGGAGGAAGGGAAGATTATACCAGAGAAGAAAACCTAGACAGAGATACCCTTTGTCCCCTCATAGCTGGCCTTCTGCAAGGCCATCAAAACTGTTTTATTGAGGTAGACTTTTAAAGAACAGTCATATCCAGATCTGTTTTATATCATGTTTGCTTGTATGCCTGTAAATCTGCCAAGAGCTTTGCAATTGGGGCAGTTTGCAAATGACTGCAATAAATAAAGAAACGAATCATAGTCCAAATGATTGAAGAATGTCCTTGACATTCTTAATTGGGTAGCCATTATTGCTGGTTGCACTCCCCTGGGGGCCGGAAGTCTTCTTTCCTTCTCTCCCAGCCTTTCAAAATGAAAGCTTCACAAAGTATTTGCAGGTTTCTCAGCTCCTCGTTTTTCTGTCACTGCATAATATTTGATTTTTCATTCCGCAAATGCTAACTGTATTTCAAGGACAAGCCATCTGATCAAAGGCTGTCACAAATCTTCTTGGGATGGCAGATGGGAAATCATAAAAATAATATATTTATCAGACGGGTCACTGCAGATTTAAGAGACTCTCCTAAGTCCATTTTTTTGCCATAATTCTCTCACCTTTGAAATAACTTCTAATCTTAGCCATTCTATTATCCCATGGCCTCTATTGTATAATAACCAGATTTTACTGTATGAGGGATACTCTCTTCTTCCTGTGTAGAAACAGATCACTGCTAACCAGTTAAAAAAGGACAGTAATACTTTATTCTTTGATGGTATATATTCTGACATTATTTATAAATGCCCAGTATAATATTAGAACAAGATGCACACACATAATGGTGAGAGCAAAGATATATGAGATTCTCTGGGCCTGTATTTTATGTTCTGTTTTGTTTTGTTTTTTAAAAAGAAGTTTGATTCACGATGATGAGTCTCTTAAAGACAAAGTGGTGATGAATAAGAAGCTCTACATTTGTAAGATATTGTTCTGTTCTCTCCAGTTCCCTGAATGGCTTCAAGTTCATAGAAATATTTTAATGTTTTAATATTTTAATATTTTAATGATAAGATAGAATGGATTATAGAAAGAAGAGAGGTATGTTGTAACCATAGGGTGAGGTAAACTTGTAATTGTACTTATAATTGCTATAAAGGAAGCTACTTTGTATTTTTTTCTTTCTTTTCTATTTTTCCTTTTTCTTTTTTTCTTTCTTGCAGTTTTTACTTTCTCTTTGATCTCTTTCTCCTTCTTTTCTTTTTTCTTACTATATATTAATTTGTATTAGTTTTTTACTTTCTTTAAAAATCTTTAATAAAATTATATAAAACAATTTTTAAAGGGTCAGGCTTCTTATGAGGAAGGTAACCCAGATCCTCATCAAATATCTGCTTATTTATAAATAAATGTGAAGAACAGGGAAAGAGAGGAGAAGCAATTTTTGGAGGTTGATCTGAAGCTGTTTCTTCAGCTCTGATTAGCCCTCCGTCCCTCCCTCCTTCTTGTGAGCATGGGCTTCAAATCACCATGTCTTATCTTTTGTTGAAAATATTGGCCTCACTCTGAATGGGCTTTGCTTGACCTCACTCTGAATGGACTCCATTTGACCTCAATAACATCAGTGCCTATTAAATCTATGCTAGGTAGCATTTTGTCTTCATTCCATGTCCAGTCATGAGCACGTACAACTGTTAATTGAGAAGATGCTTGTAATGTGTCTCTCCTGCAACCTGCATCTGCATTACAACTCTGTCTTCCCCTTCCTTCGCCTCCCTTCACCCCGATTTAAATCCTACATCAGTCTAGCCACTCTAAGCATCTGATGAACTGGGCTGCAGCTCATGAAAGTTTATGCCTTTGAATGAAATGTGTTAGTTGAAAAGAAGGCAGATAGAGTCTTCCTTTCTTTTTCCTTTTGTACTTCCTTTGGAGAAGACTCCTGAGAATACCGTGGACACCCAAGAAAACGGATTAATGGATAATCGAACAAATCAATCCAGTGTTCTCACTCGAGGCACAAATGACCAGGCTCAAATGATCCTACTTCAGGCACATTATGCGAAGATCCAACTCTCTGGAAAAGTCTATGATTTTAGGAATGGTGGAAGGAAAGAGAAGAAGAGGACAACCAACAGCAAGGTGGCTGGACTCAGTTACAGTGGCAATGGGTACACCGTTGGAGGACTTGAAGGACCAGAATACAGACAGATCATCATGGAGAAAATCTATCTGTATGGTCTCTAAGAGTCAATACTGACTGGATGGAACATTTTCAATCAATCGGAGTCTTTCCTGTTCCTTGCATTCAGAAACCAAAAATTAGCAATTTTCCTAGCACAGGAAGCTGCCTGTCCAACAGAAGGCCACAGGTGATATCAGAGCAGTGTTTCTCAACCTCAGCAACTTTAAGCTCTGTGGACTTCAACTCCCAGAATTCCCCAGCCAGCCATGAATTTGGGAGTTGAAGTCCACACAGCTTAAAGTTGCTGAGGTTGCTGAGGCTGAGAAACACTGTATGAGAGGAAGAGTAGTGACTTTCCAGAAAAGGATGGGCTCTATTTTTCCTCCCTTTTGTGATTTCTTTTAAAGGGGAATTTGAATGAAAATTTTCTGGGATACGAATTCTTCCCCGTCCCATGCTTTAAAGCAGCCTCCTCAAAATAGCTTGATAATGTGCCATTCAAATTGTCCCCCCCCCCTTTTTTTTAAGTGCCCAATTCAATCTAAAACAGTTGCTTCAGAGAAGCCAGCAAAACGGTTGACCCTTATGTTAATGGGTAATTCACATCAAAACTTTAAGTATAGAAATCTGGCAAATATTTGTACTTCCCAAGGCTGAAATTATTGTTTTAAATCCACTCTGCTCCCTGCTGGAAAATGTCAGTAAAACAGCAGAGAGGCAGAAAGAAAAATCAACCATTTGTAGTGGCTTCCCATCTTTACAGTAATTGAACCAGCTCCCAAGCAAAGGAGAGAAGAGATGGAAAAGGTAATAATCGCATTATGAGATTATTACAAAGTCACAGAATGATTACGATGTTTTTCCCCCTTTTAATGTTCCAATGGTTTCAATGTCTTTTGGCGGGACTTGAAGTTAAAATTAAATTGGGGAGAGAAGAGTCTTTTTTTTTTCAATGACTCCTATAAATCCAGACCCTTATAATGAAATGTGCCCATGTAGGTAAATTCTTACAGGAAGTCCTTGCTTAACAACCATTTGTTTAGTGATGGTTCGGACTTATGACAGTGCTGAAAAAGCCAACTCATGATAGTCCAGAATTGATGACTTTGTACCTCTTCATGACTGCCCTTCTGAATTTAAGTTTCCTACTCTTTTGAGGCAAGGATCACAGAAAATGATTGTGGAGACTTAAAATGGAAGTAACACCATTAAAAAAATAATAAAAAACCCAATTCCTCTCCAAAAAGGAGAGGGAAAGATGGAGAGTCTTAATCCCACCCACGTAAATAATTTGGACATACCCCATGCCCAGTGTGGTACTTATTCCCTACTAACCCCGTCATAAGGTTCCCCCAGCGACAAAAGATTCTCCATCCCTACCTTATTATATCAGCTTTAAGTAGTAAGGCTGGGAGAGCCTTGCTTAAGATTCCCTGAAGAAATGAAATACTGAAGAAATGAAATACTTGATGACACCTCAAAATGATTACGTGCATAGAGGTTGAAGAGGAGGTGGAGGCAGAAGAGAAAGTTGGAGAGGAGAGAAGATGGAAGTGAAGTTGGAAGTGGATGAGGAGGTAAAGTTTGTTGAGTAGCAAGAGTTATAATTACATTTGTTTTGTATGTGTTATGTTATGTTATGTTATGTCATGTTATGTTAGGTCACGTTATGTTATGTTATGTTATGTTATGTTATGTTATGTTATGTTATGTTATGTTAGGTTAGGTTAGGTTAGGTTAGGTTAGGTTAGGTTAGGTTAGGTTATGCTATGTTATGTAATATTATGTAAAATAAAATTTAGAGAGGAAAAAAATGATTACGTGCCATGGATCATTCTTCAGGTGATTAAAATAATGTTTTCTAAAATGGTGGGAAATTGAAGTAGGATCTAAGACCTACCATGGGTGTTCATAGGTGTGTGCATGATACACATGTGTGTACACCCAGACCCGTCATTCTCACAATTCCCACTTCTTATATATAATCTCATTCTTGTGAAAATTAGAGTTCTCTCTCTGCTCCACTCTGCTTCAAGAAGCAGGAAATCTCTTGACAGCTCTGAAGGGGGTGAGAAGGATTAAATCTCTAAAAATCCATTTCACTCAGATAAAATTAGAGCTACCTACCGAGTAATAAAAATCCATGAAACCACCATTGTCAAGCTTACCAGCTGGCAAATCTGACAGACAGCCGAGTTCATAAATGAGAAAGCAGCCCTATACACCTCCCCCCTCAAAACTAGTACAAATATTATCCCCCAAGTTGCATTCAGAATAAGCTCCCAGTCAGTTTAATCTCAGAGGGAATAGGGAAATGACCTTGCTTGCTCAAAATCAAGAGTTGTTTTCTACGGACTTGCAGAAAACTTTGGAGCAGTAATTTGGTAAAATAAGAGGTCTGCATTTGATAGCATTTGATTCTAGACTTAAAGCCTAAATGATAAACACGGGGAGAGATGTGAGAGTCAGCGAGAAGGCCCAACACAACTTCTTGCTATTAAAGGCCCATTAAAAGTTTTTGGAATGTCTATAAACAGAGGGAGAGATGGTAGGGCTACCATATCTGGATTGCAGATAAAAACAGTGAGATATATCCCTTTCCAATAAAACAGAAAGTCCTACATAGAACCTGTGAAAGTTTAACAGAAGTTGCCTTATGGTGTACGTTCCAAAAGACAGGAAATACTGAGTAATTAAAGCCATATGGTGGCACAGCTTCTAATCGTTGTCTGGACTTCTGCAGTCCAGATACAGCAATTGTATTTGAGGTTAGAAGGTCTCTTTTGCTGTGGTTCTCCAGTAACTGATGTGCAACCTGCTTCTGAGCCACAGAACCACCCTAACCACCCTTGATTGATTGATTGACGGATTATGTGCCATCAAGTTGTTTTCGAGTCCTAGCGACCACCTAGATAAGTTTTCTCCATGACAATCTACCCCTAACCTGTTCTTTCAAGTCTCCCAATGGTGCACCCATCGCCACTGTAACAGTCCATCCACTTCTCCTCTTCTTCTCTTTCCTTTCACCATTCCCAGCATTAGAGCCTTTTCCAGAGAGCTGGGTCTTAACCACCCTTATTCTATAGAAAATACATCCCTTTCAACTGCCAGTCCCTATCACCGTAGACAGCAAGGGAGGACAAGCCAAAGAAGTTGTCCCTATTTCTTCTCTTCATGTGTAGAGAAGCCCCAGGAGCATGATTCAGTGCAGTCATTCCTTAAGAGATGAGCCAGAGCTAATACATGTAGTCCTCACGTAACAACCACAATAGGAATTTCAGTCACTAAGCAATGCAGTTGTTAAGTGAATCCAACCCAATTTTACGACCTGTTTTGAAGTGGTAGTTAAGCAAACCACATCGTTGTTAAGCAAATCATGCAGTTCACTGATTTTGTTTGCCGGAAGCCGGCTGGGAAGGTCAAAAATGGTGATCATGTGACCGGGTGGATGCTGCAACAGTTGTAAGTGCAAGGACCGGTCATAAGTCAGTTTTTTCAGCGCTGTCGTAAGTCCAAACCATTGCTAAACAAATGGTTGTTAAGTGAGGACTACCTGTACTCTCTCCGCAAAACAGGCAGATCACTGCCAGTCAAAGTCACCTGTGCCATTTGCTGACTCTCCACCTGGCTACCTCTCTGGTGGCCCTGGCAATGCAGACGTTTCTGAACATATGGAAAAATGCTCCTTCCCCCTCCTTCTGGTGGCATGCTGATATATATCTACAACAACAGGCGAGAGCTCATAGCATTTCCCTCTGCTATTTCATCTTCAAGATTAGGTAAAAGGAATAGAGAGAAACGGGAAAATGTCAAGGAGTGAACCTTACCAATTATTAGAATGTTATTTCACTTTCCATTTGGTAAGCCAGTGTGGAAGCACAGTTTGCGACTGATAACTCATTAAGTTGGGCTCAGTTGGGCATCCTTTGCATTGTGTTGGGCCTTCTCGCTGACTCTCGCATCTCTCCCCGTGTTTATCATTTAGGCTTTAAAGCAACCGATGAACAAAAGAGGTTCTTTCAAGTAACTAAGTGATGCAGTGGCCTTTTGCAGTTAGAAATGTACCTCTTAAATGCAGTCCTTCGCTTATGTCTTCTTCACCGCAGCAAGCCAGCCCATTAACAGGCTTTACTTAAAGACAGTGATACATTTCTTTTCAGATGCAGCCAAAGGCAACACTCAAAAGAAGAGGAACCCAAGACAAATCGCATCAAAGAAATGTGGCAAGAATCTCATTCAATTCAAGATCAAGGGCAATGCTCATGTCCTGAAGCATGGTGTCCATGACATTCTAGCAACCGTCCTGAACTTCACGTTCTCCAGATATGTGGGGATATACAGCTCCCAGAATTCTCAGCCAACAGCAGTTGCAGTGTCCACCAATCCAGAGGTCTTTAAGCTTGGAGGATGGATCTAGGGCTCAAATTTCTGGCTATGTTTGTTCCCTTAGTCTTCTCCAGGTTCTGGTCTCCCGGGGGGAACCACAGTCAACAATAGGACTGTCTTTTCAATAGAAAGGTTGTATCTTTCTGAATTTTCAGCAGAATATTTTATATTGAAATTCAACAGTGTTATGGAGCCTGGCTCATAATGCGAGGGGATATTGGACACATGCCAGGATCCTGTGGAGTTTCACAACACCTTCCCATCTCTTTATTGCAAAGCTCCATTTAACACGCTTTGCAAATATTATTTATTATGCCTTTTATCTTAGATGATACTTTGGAGAAGCAACGTAGCACTGCAGAATTAAAAAATGAGTGCACTTACCCAAAAACTAGGCATTTTTATGAGCCTCATCCATCTAGAATTGCAATATGGATGACGATCCCCAACTGTCTGAGCAAACTTTTTGATAAAATGTAAAAGGAAGGAAGGAAGGAACATATGGTGCTGCTCCAAAGAGCTTTCATATTGTAAGAAGGAAATAAACTGGATACAGGATGTCACAATACTATGTTGTATTCAGCTGGGTTTGCATACAATGCTGAACCAGGCTATTGAACTGACCTATTTTTCTGGGTCTGCACAGTACTTTGAACCATAAACTAATCAAATAGGCCGGGTTCATAGAGCACACCAAACCACCAAACTAACAAGGATTGAAACTAACCAAGCTTAACATTTTGTACAAACGTGTAGGACTTCAGCTGAGCTGCTTAAGGTGAAGCATAGGGAAGCTAGTTTAATAAAGGCATTTCAAAGACATTAAAAAGTGTAATACGACTGCTTTAGTTACTTTTATGGGTGCATATAAAGCATTGAAGGATGGAGAAGACTCTTAAGAGTCCCTCGGACTGCAAGGAGGTCAAATCTGTCAATCCTAAAGGAAATCAACCCTGACTGCTCATTGGAAGGACAGGTACTGAAGCTGAAGCTCAAATACTTTGGCCACCTAATGCGAAGAGAGGACTCACTGGAAAAGACCCTGATGCTGGGAAAGATGGAAGGTAAAAGGAGAAGGGGACGGCAGAGGATGAGATGTTTAGATAGCATCACCGATGTAACAAACATAAATTTGAGTAGACTCTGGGGGACAGTGGAGGACAGGAAGGCCTGGCATGCTATGGTCCATGAGGTCACAAAGAGTCAGACACAACTAAATGACGGGAAAGACTGAAGGCAAAAGGAGAAGGGGATGGCAGAGGATGAGATGGTTAGATAGCATCACCGATGTAATGGACATGAATTTGAGTAAACTCCGGGGGACAGTGCAGGACAGGAAGGCCTGGCGTGCTATGGTCCATGAGGTCACAAAGAGTCAGACACAACTAAATGACTGAACAACAACAAAACAATAAAGCATTGAAGGATGGAGAAGAAATAGCAAACTGTTTCAAAACTTCCAGTCATTCATTTGCAGGCAGGCAGGCAGGCTCCTTATTTTATTTTTGCACTGTATTATGGCTTTCTCTCCTCCATGGACTCGGTCCATTTGATTACAAGTTAACCAAGAGAATTTCTAAGCCTATTTCCAGAACTAAGGCCATGCATAGGTTGCATTTAATTCATTGCCCTAATTTGTCTGCAGAACTCAACGCTACAAATCCTAGTGCCAAAAGGACTTGAAAACATGAGAAGTCTGAAAGATGGGGGGTAATCAAACTCAGCATCTTCTATTATAAAGTTAGAGTATACAACCTTTTGGAGTCAGCAGACAGAGTTGGCAGGCACCAAGGGAAGTACCAAGGGTTACATGATAGATGTCAGCCCTTCAAGGTAGTCTGAACCAGGAGACCAAATTTATTAATGCTAATACTACCTTTATTATGAGGTTACAGCAACAGAATCTTACAGTAACAGAATCTTTGCCCCTCCCTTCCCTAACTTTATGTTCAAGAGACCTAGGGAGGGTCAAGACTGAGATGCTTTCTCTACCCCGATGCCTGCTTTGGACTCAGATTTCTCTTATCTGACCATTGTCTTGGTTACAGCTCTTCTTCCTGTTCATCAAGGTTATTCTCATTACACCAGCATAGTTGTCCACAACAAACCATGATCATGTCAAAATGATACCATAAGCTAGTAATGTTGTCATGGTATCTGACACATGTAGGAAAGTCCCAACATTTGTGGGTGGATGTCATTAAATACATGTCCTTCTCTTCTCGCTTCCTTCCTTGTGAACACCTATAACTGAAGTCCATAGGCATCCCTTAGCCCATCTTTATTGCATACTTTCAAGCAAAGTTCTGGGCTGCAGCCAATCCAATTACTTAAAAACTTTATAAAAAGAGATGATCAGGGAAAAACACGGAATTTCCTGCACTGAAAGCCAATGCACTATCCTTGAGAAAGGACTCCTTCTCTATGTTTGTCATGCTCCGCCTCTGATTGACAGGTTAAATGGAAAATCGTAGATTACCTAGTTCTTGGTAGCTTAATACTTTGCCCATTAATATTCTGGTTGGGGGCTTGGCTGCCATTTTCTACCAAGCATTCTCCCCTTGTGTACAGAACCTTAATAATGTTTGCTGCAAGGTAACAGACTCCAATCCAATATTATTAAGCATCTCGTCACTCACCAGAGCTCTAGAATATTCAAGCAGTGAAACCTAATCAATCATGGAGCTGGACTAATCCCAGAGATTAACCCCCACCCATGCAAATGAGATGCTTAAAAATATCAGAAGCATTTTTTTTTAAGTATGTGTCCCAATTAAAACTGGGATCTCCATTAATTCAGTGGCTAGATTTCCACGTTAAAAGCTACAAGTCTCATCATCTTCTTTGCTTTGCTGGCTTCTACTCATGCAGAGTCTGATGACAGCTTAATCTCCCCCTTCCTCTTTATTAAAATGTCAAATTCTATTCTCCTGTAAAAAAATTCTCTCAGCACCAGGGAAGGTTTGCAATGAAGGTCTGGATTGACATTTGGGGTTTTGTGTAATCAATCTCACAAAGCCCATGAGCCCTGTTCACAAAGTTTCTTATGTAGGTGGAGGAAGGAGTTGTTCAGCTACCCATCCTCCACACATCCTTCAGGTTGAATTCTCCACCACTTGCCTGTTCAACCATGGAACTGAACAAGTTATGGATGTGACACTTCACACATCCTTCCTGCTTTATGTGAGTAAATCCAGGCATGTAAAGGATGATGCATCCAATGAGAAAGGTGTGATGGGGCAGCATCACAAAAGCACTCATCCCCACTCTACAGTAGGTAATTCGGTGACCTGAAGAAAGTTTGGACATCAGTTTCCATCAGCTCCTGCAAGCATGGCCAGGGGCAGGTGACTATCAAATCAAATCTTGAGTATGGTCATAGACCAGCATACATGTGACTGTGGGTATTAGGCTGAAACATATGGCAGATACCAAATCCCTGAGATGTTCCCAATCACATGTGAAATTTGAGAGTCCAAGATGGGACTCAGATGGAAAGGTGTGACGACACATGGCAAATGTTCTCGTACGTTCATGGATACTCAACATGCTGTTCCCTTTGGGCATAATGCAAAGTGCAGAAAATGCTTCCACCCTTTATAGCAAGCATTACCTGCAGCAAAGTAAAGCCGTTTGAGATAGTACATATCTATTGAAGGAATAAAAGGAAAAAGTCAGGTTGTATTCCATTTACACTAATCATGCAGGAAACCTTTTAAGAGTACTGTAACCCTTCTCAATGGAAGTCAATACTTGGTGAGGACAATTTTTTGCCCAACTGACCAGTGTTAACTATAGAATCATCATGAGACCACAGCCAGGATCCTGTAAACCTAATTTACTATTTGCAATGTACAAAACACCTTAAACATGTAAGAAAATGAAGCAATGGGTAGATAAAATGTACCCATGAGAAAAGAATAACTGCTATGGACCATGCAGGATGGAAATTCTAGGAGTGATGGTCCCAGAACAACTGCAAATTTTCAGGCTACAGTACCCTTGTGAGCAATACTTCCAATGATAACAGCAAAATCTCCATTCCCTCTCTGTTAGTGTATCGCCCCGACAATATCAACCAAGCATTGAGTATTGTTTTGTTTACACAGCCTCCAGCTTTGATTGGTTTTAAAGTTCATGAGAACCAGTGGAGGGGCTAGAGAAAGCAGCAACCATAAATAAACCACGTTATGAAGATTAGTTTCCCATTCATTGAGTATACTTATGAGGAACCATTCTGGATAATAATGACAATTATGGGTGTTATCTAGAAATGATGCACCATTCATAACAGTGAACGGGGAAGGATCAAGGAACAAAGAGGGAAGTGGGGGAAATTCTGTTACCTTTTTACAATAACAGCAGGGATGATTTTTACTGGCAGATTGCTTCTAATAAAGCTGCCATTTCAGTCGGCTGATAACCTCACAAGCAATTATAATAAGTTTACAAACAATTACACCTTACAAATGGAATTGAGAGGAAGCCATAAAGTTCTCCAATGAGTACAGTCCTGTTTCCATTGCCGTTTTATAAATGAATCACTGTTAATTTATGCCTGCATGAATGCAAATTATTGTCACAAGAGTTTCTATCCCCCCCCCCTTCAATTAGACCACCTGGTATTCTGTGCAATGGAACAAAAACACGGTCGATGGTAAATGGTTTTTTTCCCCCTTCTGAAGATGGATTTTAAATAGTTTCCATGAGCATATAGTTGTATAAGGAATAGCAGGACACCAACCCTTTTGCTGGCTACAAGGCCATAGAATCTGTCTCTCAGCAACACCTAGGGATTAACCAAACCCTCAGTAATAAAAACTCAGCTAGGATGTAGAATAAAGGTCTGGAAGATATCCCTAAGTCCAAGTGGTAGCTAGTATGATTAACAAGCAGCCAAGAAGACTGTTAACACACAAGAAGTCTTCCATTGGAAAGGGAAGAGAATTGTGCATGCACACAGACACAAAAAAGATGTAAATGAAATTAGAAGGATATTACTAAAGATATTAAGAACATCTATCAGCATATATCAAAAGCAGAAAACTAGGGTGTGGGAAACATTTCAAATGTGAAGTTGCAAACTCAGGACACTCTGTTTTGAAGCAGGTTGTTCTGATCATTTTGGGATGTTCCAAGCTCAAAAGAGCCATATTGTGGGTTTGCAGTGTTTTGAACTTGAAAACAAGTCCACTTCAAGCTCAAAACACATCCAGAGTGGTTGAAATAAACCATTTCAGGCTGGAAACACCCAATGTAAACTTGAAGCAGAGCATTTCAAGCGCAAAACACTTTGAATTCAAAACTTGTACAGGAACGGATTGGGGAGAAAGTTGCTCCACCAGACTAAAATGGAGTTAAAGGTGTGCTCAAAAAAGAAAAAAAGCTTGTGTTGAAACCTATGATTTCAGGAACTAACATCCATTCATCTGTCTTTCCTTTTTTGTGGTTTTTCTTATGTATATTATCCCAATTTTTCTAATGACATTTTAGCCAATCAAAAAAGGCAATTAACGTTGGCCAAGTACCTGTTTCCATAGCAACTCAGATCCCTCCCCCCAACTTTGATTTAAATTTCTTGGCTTGATCTATCATGTCATCTAAGTTAAAAAAAAACAGCTTCTATATTCCAAGGAACTCTGTCTATATAGAAGGCAACCATTGTATAATTAACACAAACTGACTGAACAGCTTTAGCTTTGATCATCACTATCTAAAACATTTGGAAGTATCTTTGAAGAGTTTCTCCAATGTCTTCCAACCTGCTCATGGGCTATTGTTCTTCTTGGGCTTGTAGCCGTCTTTTTATTGTGATGGTAATCAGAACCACCCATGGAATACAAGACAAATGCATCTAGATTATTTTTCAAGCCCAAGCCCATTGTTACCAGCTCTTCCTTCCATCTCTTTCTCTCTTTTGTCCTCAAGGATAAAGCAGATGGTTTTACTGAACAGTTGAAAGTCTCAGGATGAACTCTTGTCATTTTTAGAACTCATAAGAAACAACATGATAAATGACAGATATCTCTCAGCTGAACTAGACATTCTGCTGTCCAGGAAAAACACCCTATCTGACAACCTTTGGAAACAGCTGTAAGCCTTTGGCATCTTTTGCAGAGAAGAGCTCAAAGCAAAACAAATGGTTAGGGGAGAAAATAGATCGCTTTATGTTCTCATGCATGGGTGGAAATGTTAAGGGGTTGGGAAGAGGAGCGGTAGGAGTCAAACAAGATTTCTTCTCTAGCAATGAAGACTCTCGTGATAATGGATCAGGAGTGATTATAATATTGGACCTTCAGATACCGCTATCTTTTAGAACCTCAAAAAGCATAGCCAACACCTTCAAGCGAACCTACAAACAGAAAAAAAGCTGGTAGAAATGAAGCAGCGTCACAGTAATATGTTTTAAATAGTACAGTGGATTCCATACACTCTGGCAATTACTGTAGGACACGATCCATTCAATATGATACAATCATGTTTTGTGTCTCTGTAGTATTGGACCAATAGGTATCTGCACTCCTGAACATTAGTAGAACATCACAAAGAGGCTGTAGCTTGAATCATGTCAACTGGATTTCTATTTTCTCAGTGGAAACGGTTCGCTCCTTATCCAAGAAGCTTCTTCAGTCTGAGCAAAGTTTGTAAGGGAATCCTTAAATATGTTTCTAGGGTGGCTGTGTGACCTTGCACCTGGGGCTAGGTCATGGTTATTTGAGATGTTTATTTCTAAGTCCCTTTATCATCCAAAGGAGGATCGTTAAGATTACCTTACTGTTGTTGAGATTGCGAAATGGTCTTAATCTTCCTAGGCACAGAAGACAAAGCAGGAAGGAAAATAGGGGAAAGATTGTGCCTGAGGCCCCCACCTCTATTCAAAGAAGGATTTTCCAAGTTGGCGTAAATGGATTCCTTGACCCCTCTTTCAAACCACTTATCTTCCCTGTCTAAAATGTGAACATTAATGTCCTCAAATGAGTGTCCTTTTTCCTTTAGATGAAGGTAAACTGCTGACTCTGGTCCTGTGGTGTTGCTCCTCCTGTGTTGGGCCATCCTCCTGTACAAAGGTTGTTTGGTTTCTCCAATGTAGAGCTCAGAGCACTCCTCACTGCACTGGATTGCATACACTACATTGCTTTTCTTGTGTTTTGGAGTTTGATCTTTGGGGTGTACAAGCCTCTGTCTCAGTGTGTTGGTGGGTTTGAAATATACAGGTATGTGGTGTTTGCCAAATATCCTTTTTATCTTTTCAGACACGCCAGCCATGTAAGGAATGTCCAGGTTCTTCCGTTTACTCTGAGTCTCAGCCCTGTCTGTCGCTGTTTTAGGTCTGGTAGACTTAGATTTAGTGAAGGCCCAATTTGGATATCCACAGGCCTTCAGAGCTGTTCTCAGGTGCTGATTTTCATTCTTTTTGGAATCCATGGAGGTGGGGATGGTTTCTGCTCTGTGTGACAATGTCCTGATGACCCCTAGTTTGTGCTGTAGTGGATGGTGGGAGTCAAACATCAGATATTGATCTGTGTGTGTGGGTTTCCTGTAGATCCCTATTTCTAGCTTGCCACCAGTCCCAATGAGGACTTCACAGTCTAGGAATGCCAGTCTGTTGTCCTTGGTGTCTGCCTTGATTTTAACCCAGGTGCACAAGACGTACAGGCACAGGAAGTACAGGCCTTCACGGATCATATAAACACCATAGATGCCAACATTAGGTTCACCAGAGAAGACACCAAGGACAACAGACTGGCATTCCTAGACTGTGAAGTCCTCATTGGGACCGGTGGCAAGCTAGCACATCCACTGGTGCATTACAGTAACAAGAGGGTGAAAAAAGTAAACATATGGAAGGAGCTAAAAACTGGGCGTGCTTTCATTTTAAGATTAGCAATTTTCTATTACCTCAATTGAAAGTCACTGTGGTGTAATGGTTAAAGCATTGGACTAATGCTGGGGAGGTCCATGTTGTAATCCAGTCATGGCTTTCATGGCTGGGTCATTCTCTTCCAGTATAAAAATCACTCATGCTCCTGGCATGTTTGGCTGGATTTCTACTATCTATGTTCTGATTCTGCATATAAGATTCAATATACTTTGTAACAACACCAAAGGGCTGTCGTTCTGCAGGTAAAGTAAGAGGAGGGAGCAGTATGTACAGTGGCTTGAGGTCCTGTACAAAAGGCAAGCTATAAATCTAAGAAATATATAAACTGGAATTCAGAAATAACAGAATGGAGGCTGCCTTAATACAGTGTTGTTGTTCTTGTTGTTAATAAGGAAGTTTGTAGGAAGCAATCCAATGGGACAGGCGATTGATACAATTACTGCCTGGTTGCCAATAATCTGAAATGGCTCTCACTCTGCTCTGCCAATGTATTTATTGATCCCAGGTCCTTGGAGTTACATTTTGTTCAAGCCCCCTCAAGATGCACAGGTCAGAAATGCCAAATATATTCAGAGGAGATTGAAAATAACCATAAATTTAACCATGATCTGAGAAGAGTTGGCAAGGATGGAACAAGTCCCTATCCAGCAGCCGAGCAGAATCTGGCACATGGCAGACATTTGCAAGCCTCGCAGCTCATTTTGGCAGGAAGTCCATAGTGAACCTTTGCATCTCAAGTAGAAGATATTGATTCTTGAATGAAGGAGGAATGGTTTAAGGGAATGGGCAAGGATGGATGATCTCCCGGGGTGAAAAAGCTTGCTCAGATCAAAGTTCTAAACTGACAAGAATACTTTTAGGTTCCTTTACCAACATGGTTGAGGATAATGGCTAGATCTGCCTTACAGCAGAAAGGAAGACACTGCAACTGAATCATCTGATCTGTGCCAGGGCTATGAAATATGGAGCATTGTGTCTTGGTTCTCATAATACACTAAACACGAAATCCCAGCTAACAAATGTAATAGCTGTATTCACATAAGATATTATTTTCCTCCAAGTATTAAGACTTAACACAGTAGCCAGAGAAGATGCTAAGACCAAGATTGGGCTCCCAAAACACAAGAAATCATAAACTCCCCAATGGGATTTTAGCCCAGTCTAGTGCATTGTGTAAACCCAGTCTGTGTATATACTTACACATTAAGTTTTCTCTTAAAACAAGAAGAAAAACAGTTACAAGAAGTTAACCAGTTTTTCACTGAGCCTATAGATGAGTAACATTTTGATGTCCAAAGGCAATTTTTAAAAGTTTGGAAAAGATAGGGGGGGAAAAACTCAACAGTGGTTCTCTAAAATGTTGGACCTCTGATCCACAAAACTTATTGGATGACCTTGGGATAGTCATCAATTTCTAGCTAAACTTTCCTTATAGAAATTTCATGAAAGAAGAATTGGGAAGAAAGTCCTAGTACGCCACCTTAAGCTTCTTGGGAGAATGGAGAGATAGAAATGAAGCATATACTGTAAATGAGATCATGGATAAAGGACTAGATGGAAGCTTGGTCCTATCCAACAGAGTTTCTCGTATGGATTTTAAATTACTAGATGAATGAGTCCCTTATTTCAAAAGGCATCCTTCTGAAGCTGAAAGGTGAAGATCCCTAGTTAATCGTCTTCCAGAGAAATCCTGGTTGTCAGTGGATGAAATCAAAGGCATTTGTTTCACTTGTAAGAGTCAATCATGATGAGGTAACCCTCAAAAGTGTCTCCCAGCGTATTTATTAAAGCAAATGATTTATTTTGCTGAGTATTCCTAGTATAGCATCACTTTTTCTCAAGGAGAAAAACCTCTCATGCCTGGAGCCTTTTCTCAAGGATAAAACATCTCATGCTTGGAGCATAAAATAAATGACCACAGCTTCCCATGAAAAGGTATAACATACTCAAAATTCATGAGCAATAACTTTTTCAGAGAGTCTGTCTGTTTTTTTTAGTGTTCTGTTAAATAGAACTGGTGTTCCTTTTTTCCTTTTCCTCTTTGTGAAAGGGAACTATTGTGCAATTCAGTGGAATAAGACCAACTCTTCTTGTGAGCCATGCACTTTGTAGTGTAAATTTGCTCAAGGGAGGGGGTGGTGGATTTTGCTCTGTTTTATTTATATATTTATTTGACTTCTAATGCCTCCCACTCATCCAGCAACCCTGGGCATCTTACAAGAGGATTGAAAACAGCAAAGTGGAAAAACAGCAAAAGATGATAGTCGGAGGGTGGGTTAGAATAGGAGCTGATACAGACACACAGAGCCAATAGTTAAGCAAATAAGGGAATTTATTTTGGACACTGTGATACCTATACTAATGAGGTTTTGTTTTGTTTTTTAGTCTGTTCAATCATATCTGATTCTTGGAGACTGCCTGGACAAGTCCCTGCAATATTCTTGGCAAGGTTTTTCAGAAGTGGTTTGCCATTGCCTGCTTCCTAGGGCTGAGAGAGAGGGACTGGCCCAAGGTCCCCCAGCTGGCTTCGTGCCCAAGGTGGGACTAGAACTCCCGGTCTCCCGGTCTCTAGCCCGGTGCCTTAACCACTACACCAAACTGGCTCTTGTCAATACAAATGAAGTAGTGTGATCTAATAATAATACAAGCGAAAGTATTATTTACAAAACCAGTATGTTTTTCTATGTACTGTATGTACAGAATAGCATAAGAAATATAATATAAGAAACCAAGTCTTAAACAACTTAATGTATGGCAATATGTCTATGAAGGTTCTCAGTCATCCAGGTGGAATTGTCTGTAGCTTGAATCATGTCAACTGGATTTCTATTTTCTTAGTGGAAACGTTTTGCTCCTTATCCAAGGAGCTTCTTCAGTCTGAGCAAAGTTGGTAAGGGAATCCTAAATATGTTCCTAGGTAGCTGTGTGACCTTACACCTGGGGCTAGGTCATGGTTATATTGAGATGTAATTTTTAAGTCCTTTTATCATCTAAAGGAGGGTCGTTAAAATCACAATGCTGCTGTTGAGCTTCTGAAATGGTCTTAATCTTCCTAGGCACAGAAGACAAAACGGGGAGGAAGATGGGGGAGAGTTTGTGCCTGAGGCCCCCACCTCTATTCAAGGAAGGATTTTCCAAGTTGGCATAAATGGATTCCTTGACCCCTCTCTCAAACCACCTATCTTCTCTGTCTAAAATGTGAACATTAATGTCCTCAAATGAGTGTCCTTTTTCTTTTAGATGAAGATAAACTGCTGACTCTGGTCCTGTGGTGTTATTTCTCCTGTGTTGGGCCATCCTCCTGTACATAGGTTGTTTGGTTTCTCCAATGTAGAGTTCAGAGCACTCCTCACTGCACTGGATTGCATAAACTACATTGCTTTTCTTGTGTTTTGGAGTTTGATCTTTGGGGTGTACAAGCCTCTGTCTCAGTGTGTTGGTGGGTTTGAAATATACAGGTATGTGGTGTTTGCCACATATCCGTTTTATCTTTTCAGACACGCCAGCCATGTAGGGAATGACCAGGTTCTTTCGTTTACTCTGAGTCTCAGCCCTATCTGTCGCTGTTTTAGGTCTGGTAGATTTAGATTTGGTGAAGGCCCAATTTGGATATGGTTTCTGCTCTGTGTGACAATGGTGGGAGTCAAACATCAGATATTGATCTGTGTATTGATCTACAGGAAACCCACACACAGAGATCAATATCTGATGTTTGACTCCCACCATCCACTGCAGCACAAACTAGGAGTCATCAGGACATTGTCACACAGAGCAGAAACCATCCCCACCTCCATGGATTCCAAAAAGAATGAAAATCAGCACCTGAGAACAGCCCTGAAGGCCTGTGGATATCCAAATTGGGCCTTCACCAAATCTAAATCCCAGCTGTCTTGCTACCAAACAAAGCCTTTAATTCACCAAGTCCTGCTGTCCAGCATCGGAATCTCCATTCACACAATGGGGGGTTGAACTTTCCACATTCTCACAAGCCACTCTAGGCTTTTCCTCGTGGTCTTCCACCAAGTCCCAGAGCTGTAATTTCCAGACTTGGAAGGCTGGGCCATTTTTCCACACCATTCCTGCGGCATATCAAATATAAACTCCCGTCTCTCTGCTTCGCCTTCTTTTTTAATATTCTATATCTAAGGCATATACACGCCACGTTACAGGTACATTCTAGCATTTTCCTCTTTTCTGCCCATGTACTCTGCTTTCCCTAAGAAAACCTATGACCTCGGAAAGGACTAAACCATTTCCCTCCAGCTGGGTACTTCACCCTGCCACAACGACAACAAAGTTCCACTTTGTCTGGATCCTTTTTAAGTGTGTTGCTGAGAACTAGACAAATTGAGGTCTGGCCTGACCAATGCTTATTTGTGCCTTATTGGTACCAGATCTTGACTTTGTTTTCTCCTTGATTCCTTTGCAGAGAATCAAACAAAGATCTAGGAAATCACATACTTATTCTTAGGTCAAAGCCCATTTTTCTGTAACTACAGCCTGGGGGCAAATCTGTTGCCTTTAAGTTGGGCATATGGGCTTCCAGAGATGTCTAACTGGGCACATCAGAAACAGGGTGTATAAGCTTGGTTAGATAGACTTTTGGTTTGATTCAGCTGGACTTTTCTTTCCCTCATCTACATTCTCTACACAGACACTTGCTTTCTGCTGTCTTCCAATCTAGCCCCCAGCTTCCAGCCAAAATATTGCTTTTCCACACGGTTAACATTTGTTCCGCAAAAGCACACTGAAGGAGCAGGAGAAGGCTGGCGATTTTTGGCTCCCCAGCTCTAGGATGACATACTGTAGATTTTATTTCCAATAAGAGCAAAACTGATCCTGTTGATAGGGAAAACAGCTGGGGAAAACATGGGAGTTGTAAAAATGTATTTCTCAATGTTCTTGCCTTTTTTTATTATTATTTCATCATGGCCATTCCTGGATAACATTTTTCTTTGAAGTATCATCAAACATCCTGTTGGGAGCACTAGGAGACACAGTCACAATTGCAGGGAAGTGCTTGGCCATGCTATCCAACCCATGTGGCAAGAAAACAGTCTAGATGACTTATCTTGTTGAATGGGGGTAGAAGGGAAAGATGAGTGACATTAGCATCTAGGGTATCATTTACATCCACAGGGTTCTTAGGCAAAGCCTGCAGCCCCTCTAAAAACTTCCACCAAGCTATAATATCAGGTGGGTGGGAGGGATTTATTAAACCAGAGCTTTTCAAACTGTGTGTCGCGACACAAAAGTGTGTCGCCACACACAGCGTGGTGTGTCGCCACACCACCCGGAAGTGGCGGCGCGCGCGTGCACGGCGGCCGCCATGCACACGCGCGCCGCCCCACGCCCCACGCGCCGCCGCACGCCCCCCGCGCCACCACCGTGCGCGCGCGCCACCGCACGCCCCCCCGTGCCGTCGCCGCCGCTGCTACTGCTGCCGTGTCGCCAGCGGCGGCACTTTGGAAAGCTCTGTATTAAACAAATGAGGAGCTGCCATATTAAATGTATTTAATTAGTTCCATTTGATTGTAATTACATTTAAATCTTAAGTTAAATAAGGGTTAGGGCAGAGCTTTCCAAACTGTGTGTCGGGACACATTAGTGTGTCGGCTGCAGTGTCCCGACTGCTGCTGCCTCCAAGCCCTGCCAGGATTCCGCGCAGGTCCTAGTGCCTGCCTTGTGCCTTGCTGCCTCCAAACCTGCCCTGCCAGGATTCCACGCAGGTCCTAGTGCCTGCCTTGTGCCTTGCTGCCTCCAAACCTGCTGTGATTCCGCGCAGGTCCTAGTGCCTGCCTTGTGCCCTGCTGTAAGAGTGTGTCGTGAAATGATGCCCTGCTGTAAGAGCATGTCGCGAAATGATGCATGTCTAAAAAGTGTGTCACCAACATGAAAAGTTTGGAAAGCTCTGGGTTAGGGCTTTTATTCTTACCATATCAACTTCTTTTGCCTGATTCTGCTTCTGACATCTGACTCAAGGGCTAAGGGTGACCCTGACCAGAAATAAGCTGTGCATCTCAATTTTTGGGAGTGAGGCTAGCTGGATAGTTTCTTTATAGCAGTTCGGCTCTTCAGTCCCCACAATGAATAACTAGACAAAACTCCTGACTTTTCATCAGTAAATTACAATAAAAGGCAGATGGACAGAATTCTTAAAATTACAGAGTTGCTGAGTACAGATATTGCACTGTTATTAAATAGCGTTGGCTTGGAGCATCCTGAGTTTTCGCTTAGCATATTGTCTTTGATTTACCATATTGTGTAAACCCAGCCATTGTGACTTTAAAAGTTGATGCATGGCAGATAGATAGATAGATAGATAGATAGATAGATAGATAGATAGATAGATAGATGGATGGATGGATGGATGGATGATGGACGGACAGACCATGAGTTAGCTTAACATATGCATTTAGCCAATCTCTGCAGGAATTTTTGATCTGGACTCATGAGTCTCCATACATACCCACAACCCAGAATGTTTAAAGCCATTGGCAGAAACCAAATGATAATGCAATACTTATACAGGAGCATTGATCCAAAGGAAAGCAGAAGCTTGTTAAGTCTTCTTTCAAAATAAGACAAACTTATTGACCTGGCAAATAGCCTATGTTGGAGCTGAATTTTAATCCAAAACTTTCAGAGCTGCCACAGAATGTCAACAAAACCTCAGTCTAAAGCAGAGAGTAAATAAAGGAAAAGCTCATTCATTATTCTTGAGGTATCATTGTGTACTGGAGTTCTAGCTGCAGATAATGAGGAGTGATCATTGGTGTATTTTAACGAAGTGTTCACAGTCATTAATAAGGAGCTTTTAAAACGAAGTGGTTTAATCAATGTTCAGCTGCCTGGGAGGGCAGACTTTGGGATGTGTGTGTGAATGCTTGCCACTGCTCCTCACAACCCAATCTAAAACCAGTAACAAAAGCAAGTCATTTTTGTGTGGTTTCTCTGGGCAAAGCATCCATTGTTCCTCAACCGAGGGGACCCAGAAATTGTAGTCCTGTGGATGGGGCACAAATTGAACTCACAGCAACCTTAGTGGTTGGTAACACCCAGAATGTATGTAGATGTACCCAGATGACTGTATAGATACAAATATAGAAGTGTGTGTGTGCGCGCGCATGCGCCTTCGAGTCAGTGTTGTCTCCTGGCGACTACCTGTGGTTTGCCATTGCCTCCTTCCTGGGGCTGAAAGAGAGTGACTGGCCCAAGGCTTTATGCCTAAGGCAGGACTAGAACTCACAGTCTCCTGGTTTCTAGCCTGGTGCCTTAACCATGACACCAAACTGGCTCTCAAATAATGGAAATGCATTATATTGGAAGTATGATAACTTTGCCCCTAGAGCAGAAGAGTTCAGCCAACGTATCTGTGTGAATGCTTCTCTCCTTTCTTATGTTGCTTTATCTTTAAAATGGACTAAGATGAATAGGTGATGCTAGGGAAAGTGGAAGGCAAAAGGAAGAGGGGATGACCAAGGACAAGATGGATGGATGATATTCTGGACGTGACGGACTCGACCGTGGGGGAGCTGGGGATGGTGATGG
Source organism: Charina bottae (assembly GCA_023362775.1). Lineage (NCBI taxonomy): Eukaryota > Metazoa > Chordata > Lepidosauria > Squamata > Charinaidae > Charina > Charina bottae. The sequence goes on from JALMGJ010000018.1 coordinate 19,610,019, forward strand.
CTGACAGGAAGCTCTGGCATGGGCTGGTCCATGAAGTCACGAAGAGTCGGAAGCGACTGAATGAATAAACAACAACAAAGATGAATAGCTAAATTGGATTGTCTACCATGGCTGGTCTCTCCCACATGCACACACCCTTTGCCCCATGGCTTGTCACCTTTTCCCACAGCTGCTATTTGTACAAGAGAGGGTGTACAATTTAACCACAATCCCTCTGTGTTGGCTATATCACAATGTTCCATAGACTGGCTTTATTCATTTGTTTGTTTGTTTAGTAGAAAGTATTTCTGTGCCACTTCTCATGACAAGCAATCTTGAAGTAGTTGCCCAAGGGTCAAAGAATGAGTTTATTTTAGCATCCATGGACATCTTGCACTTGAAATGAGCTGCTGTGGCAGTGACAATATGAAGCTTTGGTTATCTTATTTAATGTAGTGACATCTTAAAATGAAGTTGAAGACAATCTTGTGTCATGGCATAATTGCAACGTAGGTGAAAATTAAGTGTGAATTATGAGCATTGTCTCTCTGCGTTACACTGTAGCTCTTTTCATCACACCACTTGAACCTTGCAAATGGGCAGAGTCAACCTGGGTTAGCTTCAGCAAACCTTTCTGGTATATGTGTATGTGTGAGAGGGACAGCTAATTTAGTCCAGAGTTGTACATCAATTTGCAGACAACAGGAGCTGAAACGTATAATTTGGGGGCTGCTCTGCAGTTGTTTCATTGCAGTTTGAGGAACCTTTTTAAATTGCTACTTGAGTCACTGATCAATACAGCATCCTCCCTAGATAATTGAGCTTCATGTACTTCACTTTCCCGGTGGGCTGAAAGTTGCAGAAGCATCCTGCTTTTACAGTTTGGGTTTCCTGTTGGAAGAAAGGATGCATGAAGACTTAATACTTAAGGCCTACAACTCTATGGAATAAGGAATGTAAGCCCAGGCAGATGACTTCAGCAATTGTCATAGTCTGAGGCCATGTTCACCATTTTGTTGTGGTTCGTTTGTTTTTGAGGAGCAAGGAACACAGTGGTTGAAGAAAGGAACCCAAGCAAGTAGGGCTATCTCACACATTTTGCATTTTCTTATGTATGTATGTATGTATGTATGTATGTATGTATGTATAATTTTTATTGAGAAAGAATTTTATACAGGATTAAAAACTACAGAAACATGAAGAGAAAATTAGAAACAAGAAAAAGATGTGAAAAAGATATGATAAGATAAAAGAAAAAGTGAAAAACAGCGAAAGTCAAAGAGAGAGAGAGAAGAAAAAGATCTAACGAATTGACTTCCAATCTTCTTTTCAGCAGTTACAAACATGATTATTACCGTTTCTGCCCTCCCAAATGACATAACATGGTTTACTTCTTCCCATAAACAACCCTTTTTAATTAGTAAATCCCAAAATCACCAATTCATCTTTGTCCATTTTCAGGAAAAAGACCATAAAGGGTATCCAGTCTTTTATAAAAGTAGTTATTGTTCCTTCCCTAATCAATTTAGCCATTTCAGCCAGTTCTAACATCTTCACAGTCCACTCCTCCATTGTGGGTATTTCTGTATTTTTCCATTTTTGCACATATAGTAGCCTCACTGCTATCACCATATATAAAACCAATCGTCCACGAGTCTTTTCTAGTTGGCTGTCCATAAGTCCTAGTAAAAAAAAGCTGTGGTTTTAACTGAATATTAAGTTTCAAAAATTCTCTGCATCATCGTATATATTTGTACCCAACACATTTGCATTTTCCTTATATGGGGAAAATGGAATTGGGGAGTGGGGTTAAAAAGTATTAGGCCTATTTTAGGGCTTATTCCATGGTTTGAGTTGGCAAAATCTGACCCGCATCTCATGAAAAGAGACCCTCATTGTGGATGCCCATGTCTCCGACCGTTTTTAATCACCTGGGTCCATTTACCTGGAAGATGTATTTGACATGTATTGTTCCTGACCATTAAAGAGGTTCCGAGCTGTCTTTAAACTTCTCTTGCCCAAACTTCTCCAACCTTGCAATATTCTTCTGAGTGATGTTCTTCAATTTCATTAATGATTTTGCAGAAGCTGAATGATCACATGCTACAGAGGCTAACAGAAAAGATCCTAACCTACAGCAGAAGGAAGAGGTTGTGGTTTGAGATTCAGCCGATTCTGTCACAGACATCGCATGAGCAGGGTAACTGGATTCATACCTCAGACATGAATCACTTAACTCTGATTTATTCTAGAGGTTACAACTCACACAGAATGCTAGCCATAAACCAGGGTTTATCAACTGGAATGATTAGATTCACATGATATGCTACTTTCAAAGTCACATTATGGCTTAGCAAAATGTGTCAACTGAGCCACAGCATCAATCCAGAGGAGCAAACCCTCACTTTAATGAAGCAATTGAAAGTAAAGATTGTAGTATGTCATCTGGATCTCACAGTATTTTGTTCCTTCTCCAAACGGAACCACATAGTCAAGAAGCATTTGCAATATCTTCCCTCCATGAGTTCAGGTTTTGAATACTTCATTTTTATTGGATTTGTAACTCATTTCATGACTTCAGTGAACAACTTGGAGGCATGATTTATCCATCACCTATAAAATGAGAAATCTGCATGCCTGAATCTGATTGCAATCAATCACTGACACTGTAAACTTTCCTGCAAATTAAAATTATAAATACATTGTTAACCCCCAGCTGGCTGGAGATAGGTCAATTTTGAGAGGGAAGATGCAATATATATGCACCTTCTATAACACCCATCTGATCTTCTGCCAGCTTGATCTCTTTACTCAGGGTAAATTAATTTTTATATGAATAAACTTTAGGAAATTTCCCAAGTTGGAGAACTTTGGGACATGATTTACCGCTTTTAAAAAGGTACTGAAATATGTACACTTGGGTAAAACATTTTAAAAAAGGACCATAGATTAGAGAATTGTATGTACAAAACTGCATTTTATTTTGATCATGTTTTGGAAAAAGTATGCAGACTAGGAAAATTGCACGTGAAACCAGTTCATCCAGAGAAAATACATATGGATGTTCATGAAGTCCCCTTGCAGCAGAACAGATAAATAGATTCGGAATTGAAAGCAGATGAAGCTTGCAGTCAGTAAATCCAGCAGGAAATGAAAATGACATTCTCCTGTTCCCAGTTGCTGGCAACAAACTTACTCCGTAGCTCATATGCCTTGTATGCAGGAGGTCCAAGATTCAGTCCCAACATTTGCAGACTGAAATCCTGGAGTTCTACTACCATTCAATTTTGAAAATTAACTGGAGTAGAAGAATCAAATATTTAATTCAATATGAAGCAGATTCCTAGGCAGACCAATCTGATGGATTTGTTTTCCATGCAGGTGTTCTCAAGGAAATGAAGATACCAGAGAGAGACTGGGGCTAACAACACACACACAACTTGCAATTAGGATCAGGAAACTTTGCTTCTCTTGTTGGAGATTCACAATGGAAAGCTTGCCATGGTCCTTCTTGGATGGAAAAGAGATGTAAGGGGGACAAGCCGATGTCTTTTCCTATGCTTTGACATGATAAACCCCTGATCACACCATCCTCTTCAACCATCAAGAGCTGTTCTCAGATTAAATATTCATGTCAACACCACTTGCCCACAAGTATAAACCTATATTTTATACTGCTCATATGAAACAGAGTTTCACAAACAAAGAGGATTACCCCCTCATTTAACCCTGACTAAATATTTGCAAGCTGGCTGTCAGAGAAATAGATGCAGCACACGGTCTCTTTTTCATTACAGCTCATCAAATGTTTCATTAGCTTTGAAACAGCACAGTCTACCGCCTTTTTGCACAGCTTTCGAATTTACTCCAGCTATAAAATTCACCACTGCAATTTCTTTTCCCTTCCTAGCAGTTACATAAGTCTTCCTGTTCTGGCCACTGAAGTTGCTGCAGCACAGAAAGCGGTCATGTCACCTTTCTTATGCAAAGCAGTGATTTCCACCATTCTTACCCTCTTTATCCTAGAATGTCTGCTAAAACCCATTTTGTATGTCAGGTGAAAGAGTGACTGAATGCAGACTGTTAATCTGTCCATGTATCTAGATACTTACTTATTTGTTTTCGGGACTGGTATCTAGTCCTCCAAAGACTTTTCACTAGTGTAGAATTGGATAATCCAAAATGCAATATCTTAACACCTCCATCACAGTTTGGACCTGTTCTCATATTACCTTATCTGGGTCAATGGTTGGTGTATTGTGGGAATACCAGAAAGAGCTCAAATGACCCACTTATTAACCCAAATGCAGCATCAAAATAGACACAATCTTGTATAGGAATAACTACTAGAAGTAACTCCATCCAGTTGGCAATGTTGTAGAAACACCGAAGCCTTCTTAACTGATTTGTATCCCTACTTAATACTCCAAATAAACAAATTGGAAAGAAAAAGTGGCTAGCAAACCAAGGCTCTCCATTACCATGGTCTCTGGCAAGGTCTAGAAACCAAGAACACATCTCCTAAACACAGATTGGCTTCAGTACGTAAGCTGTGCCTATCTACTCCTTGCCTATCTAATGAGGAAGCCACCAGGGATGTAACTTCCCAGCATTCTCATGGTATAACTTTGAAGCCGGGCGTGATCCTTCAGTCCCCAAAATGGCATTTCTTGACTCAGGTAGCATGAAAACAGGGGCACTGAAAACATTTGCAAAGGATGAAATTGTAAGCGATGAGCAGATTAAACCAATGCATCTTATAAGAAAGATTCTCACTACCTCCTTTGCTGCCTTCAGTAGCATCCACTAATACATCTCTCTCCCACAAGAGAGAGCAGGACAAAAACAATTAGCAAGAAAACACCAGTGAACAAGGATAGTTGGGCACTCAAGACTGCCCACAGAGGAAAGAAAATGCACATTTGGACATTATTGCAGAGAACTTGATGAAAAGTCTTGATGATGATTTAACAGACAATCTCATATGGATACAGGGGATTCTTCAACTTCCCTAATTTCAAGCCAAGCTAATCTTAAATTTAGATATCAATACTTTAAAATATTCATCATCATCATCATCATCATCATCATGATTTGAAGCATCTACAGTATATTATCTAAGCCTTCCTTCCTTCCTTCCTTCCTTCCTTCCTTCCTTCCTTCCTTCCTTCCTTCCTTCCTTCCTTCCTTCCTTCCTTCCTTCCTTCCTGGAGGTTGTACCCTAACCATTTATGCATGGGGGTGACAGTTCTGAATAAGCTGGAGACTTTAGAAGTGAAATGTTTTAGAACATTTAAAGGTGCTTCTATTTTGCAATGCCAACTACGTGGTCTATGTCATCAAATGTAGCATGATGCTGTTTGAAAATAAATAAGTACTTAAGGCAAAGACCATATATGGCATAGGCTGGGAAGCCCTTCAAAAATCTTGGGGGATAGAACTCAGAATAATTTGTTTGGAAGGCAATAAAGAGAGGTCTTTAGCTTTTAGCTTGGTGTTTGTTCATCAGAGGATTCTGATTTTAGATGACATTTGGAGACCCATTTGTTTCATTGTGTTCCTATTAGTTTTGTTCTCTTCAAGGTAATAAATATATCAGGCAGATAAGATCGTTAACCTTGAGAATTGGCTGCCATATGCAGAGAACCACCGTCGTTCCAAAATTTGTCTTTTTAATAATATAAAGCATTGTAGAACAGGAAGGATGTTGATCCAAAAGGAAATAAAAAGAGGTTTGGACTCTTATTGAAATATGCCACATTTTCCATCACTTAGTACACCCAAGAATCTCTAGACCCATGGGCATCAATGCCACGTTCCAAATGGAATTTCAGAGAGGGAGCCATATCAGTCTAGAATACTAAGCTGGTACAGTAAGCAGGACTAAGCAGAACTGCCACCCTAAAAGTGGCACTTTCCTTGCTTTTGAAGTATAACCATCACTGGTCAAATACTATTTTGAAGTTTCTTCAGGCATAAGTCAGAGATACAGCAATCCCCATGGACAGCTACCAGTATAACTTTGATTTAAACATGCAGGTCACGAAGCCAAGGATCCATAGGTGAACCAGTTTGTGCCAGACTTAACCTCATTCTTGCAGTCATACAGTATGTATGTGAAATGCTTTATGTAGCTATAGTTTGGGTTATGACAAAGACCAAGTTTCTTCTCAGCTGGGGATGGCAATACAAACTTTAGGTACTCGACTCTCTTTGAAGAAAGTGACAATCAGGAAAAAAATATTTTAACTAGAATCTCTACTAAAAGAAGAGATGAATCATTGATCAATGGACATTATGAACCTAATAATATAGAAGGGCAGTTTATAATATAGGAGGGAAGTCCAGGATTCCATTCTTGTTTATTTTAGTATTGTCTCTGCCTGGGTACCAGTGGTCTCCAGTAAAAACATGGGGGAAAGCATAGAAGGGGCCAAGCATCCTTCTGAATGGGCAGTGGTCCCAGAGGTTATTTATTTTATGTATTATCTTTATACTCTGTATTTCTCTTTCTATAAACACTCCAGGCAGTTTACAACAATTTAATGTTAGGTGATTTGCAAGTGAAGTAATAGCAGAATTCATGAAAGGTATAATTCATTAACTTTAAGTGGCAGTGAGGGTTTTTTACCCCCTCCCTTGGAGTAAGCCTAGGGCCTACAATTGTTCTGCCCCAGATAAAAGTTATGCTGACACACACACCCTCAATATGGTCTTTCACAGTAAAAGCAAGCTATTCCTTCCAGGCCATTTAAATAACTGGTTGATGTTGGGCTGCCTGGCTTGGTGCTTAAAGAGTTAAGAGACTTAAAGATTGCAAGCATAGTTGATTTCTTAGAGAAAATGTGTATTGATTTCCACCATAACAATTAAAGTGTTTATGACATCATCCTTTGCATGTAGAATCACCAAGAGGTAGGGTAGCAATGCAACAACATCCTAAAAAGATTGGTGAATGTTTTGATAAGGAGAAATAATACGAATAGGAACACATCTAAGTTCATTTGTAAGAAGAGCATGAATTGAGGAAGGGAAGGGAAGGGAAGGGAAGGGAAGGGAAGGGAAGGGAAGGGAAGGGAAGGGAAGGGAAGGGAAGGGAAGGGAAGGGAAGGGAAGGGAAGGGCAACTGTGAATTCCCTAATAATGCTATTGGGCAGTCTTTGGATTTTTTGTTTGGTTGTTGGTTTTCTTGGTGGTTCACACCTATTGCACCTCAATTAATGTTCCTGTTCTTGGTTACTGTGAAATGGAAGAGCATTCTGCTATGATTGCGGCTTGAATCCTGCAGGCTTGACTTCCAGCTGAACTCCCAAGCACATCTCATCTGCAGTACTACACTTGAAGAGCGTATTTGCACATGCAAACTATCACGTGATGATGCAGCCCCTATGGAGTACCAATTGATCTCCTTAGTGTAAAAACAAGGGCCACAAATAGAAGATGAAAGCCAAGGAAGAAAAAAAAACTGGGTTGTATACATATCTGTTTGGTGCATGGCAGACACTTAGTGGTTCCTTAGAGAGAGAATAAACAAGGGGGAAAGAACAGTCACCTTTGTGCAAACTGTTAGTTTTCCAATTTGCCCAGCTAATGAGACTTCATCGTTCTTCTCTCAATTGAGGGATTTCCTGGTGTGGGGCCTGAAGATGGAGACAGGGAGGAGGGGAGGTATTGAGAAACTGCAGTCTCAGGAGGAAAACATATAATGCCATTGATAAAATCGTAGAATCCATTTATGCAGCTGGGACAACTTAGACCGCCGAGGCTGCACAGAATAAACCCGTCGTGTTGATCTTGCGCACAGAATTTCTCAACCTGGATCTATGCAAATCAGAGGCTTCTCTTGCCAATGAACACTATGATTAAACTGATAATTTACCTTTTTAATTGAACTGTTTTTTCTTTTGGATTTCACACCATAATTCTTCTTGATATATATGGATAATTAACTGCCTAAAATAAGTTGCCAGCCTAAGTGCATAAATTGTAGAGATATTTTTCTGCTTCTCCTTGTTCCCACCCCTCCCATACCTGCTCCAATGAGAGATTTCCAGATGAACCAAGGGAAGCTGATTGCACAGCACAAAGCCATTGTTTGTTTAGCTGTGGTTTATGGAATAAACCAAAAATTGCCTGGATGTGTATAGCATGATGAGTCGTCATCTAAGATTTATGAGGTACATAGGCTGGATTCATGTAACACAGTAATTAAAACTAATCTAATTCCAGGATAGTACATTGAATGAACCAGACCAATGGATCAAATCAAAAAGAACTCCAATCCATGGATGGGAACTCACAAAGTATTCTGTGCTCTTGTGCTCTCTTTCCCCCTCTAAGTTCAGAATTAAGCCGTAGTTTGCTTTTACAGTTTTGCCAGCCTACTATTGTTGGCATAACCCTGCCTTCTCCAGGGAGACATTTACACAACTTCCCCCATGTTTGCTGAATTTATAAGAGGCACAGGTATCCACAATCTATGTAGTTGAGAAATCCACTGGCTGTGATGTTCACACACTCAGAAAAAGAACCTTATATAATTATGAAAAATCCAACTGGATTCTTGTGATGGTCATTTGATTTCCCCCAAATGATCAGGACAAATTATAGTTTGTTCCTAAACTGCAAGGGAGAGGAAGAATGACAAGTGTGGGAGCAGTGGGGCAGCATGGGCTCATTCACATAGCACTACTTTTTTCAATTTTGACCTTCCCATCCCTTTCCATCTGTAAAAACTGCATTACGTGCAATGCACATGAAATACACAGCATGTGCTAGAACTCTTTGTACAAATAAAACACCCAACTCAGCTTCTTTGAATGATCATTAAGTCATTTAGGGGTGTCTGTTCCAAACTTGATATCACCCTTCTTCTTCAATGGGAACTTGTGAACACTGCTGTCAACTGGGCAGCATAAGCTGTTAGACCTGCAAGATTCTATTCCTTTCAAAGCTGAGCTCTATCTTTTGGGCTGAACAGTTCTTCTAAGGAAGGGAGGCCAAATCAGGGAGAGCTTAACCATAACTCAGCCACAGGGCATTTGCTTGCCTGAAAAGGAGAGTCAATCCACGACATTGTCAATAAAGAGAGTTGGGAAGCCGTGTTGTTTAGAGCAGGCAACGTAGGACAAGGAGTCAAATCTTAGTTCACACAATAGCCTAATGAAAAACTATTATAATTCAGAAAGCTACAAGTAGGAATGGAGGAACTGCTCAGGGGGGGTGGGAGCTGTCCAAAAACAAGATCCATCATCTTTTTTATATATATTTAGCGGTATGGATGCAGAGCTCATTTGCACCTATCTGGACAGAACTAGATTATATATCCTTGACCAGATGTGAGTGGGGTCTTTGAACACCTTCTCCTGGAAAGCAAAGTGGGAAGGGAACAAAAGCTTTATCTCTGGGTGGTCCCACCATGATGGCCTATTATCTATCTATACAAATGTTACAAGTATTGCCCTCCTCAAAGTTGAGTGTGAATCATGAATCACCTAAGAGATCCATTTTTTCTTCTTCTTCTCAGAGGAAATGTAGAACACCAGCAACTGGCATGTCTGCTCCCTATATCAACCAGATCAGTTCAGCCCATGAGAAAGGTTATGCGGTTCAGGAGGAAGACCATACCTGGAAACAGCATCCCACTGCAGTGGAGAGGGCAACCCAGGTTTCTATAGCAACAGCAGCACTGTCAACATTACCCAGGCCTTCCCAAGCATTGAAACTTTTCCAAGGATATAAATAATGTATACTCTGACTGCTGCTTGAGAGAGAATGGCTAATTCTCCAAAGTGAATCTTGCCGAAGGTTTGTTAAATTAGCCAACTGCTGTGGAACGAGTCTCTAAAGAAATGAGTGAATTCCCTGAATTCTCCTTGGCAGGAGGAATAATCAGGATGGTTAAGCACCACATAACTCACAAGGGAGGAATTTCTGGGATCAGCTGAGTGCTAAGTCAATGTGAATGGCCATAGCTCAGTGGTAGAGATGTTCCTACAGAGTAAAGAAGTGGTTAAAAGGTCCCTGGTTCAGTTCTCAGTCTTCACCAAGGAAGACTGGAATTCCCACTGCTACTCAGTTCACGTATTAGGCTAAACCATAATGTTTGACTCCAGGATTCTAGGTTGTGTGAAGCTAAGCAATGTGGTGTGAGAACCATGGTTTATTGTGGCTTATAACATGTGATTCCAGCCAACAAACCAGGGTTAAATGAATGAGTGCAATGGATGAAACTTGCCAGTGTTCAAAAAGGTGGACCACATGGAACAATCAACTCAGTCGGGAAATATTGATGCTGGGTTACTATGTTATTGGATTTAATTTATCTTTGTAATTTTATTATATTTTGGTTTTATCTGTTTGTGGACTTCTATGAGTCACTCTGAGCTGGCAATATATACATATAATAAGAAAGAAAGAAAGAAAGAAAGAAAGAAAGAAAGAAAGAAAGAAAGAAAGAAAGAAAGAAAGAAAGAAAGAAAGAAAGAAAGAAAGAAAGAAAGAAAGAAAGAAAGAAAGGAGCCATTGTTTATGTTCTTAACAAAGAACCTTTGTTCTTTGTATACCTTTGGTTGAAAGGCAACTGTTTCCTGGATGAGATGCATGCAGAATATATTTTTAAAAACTGTTTTTCAAGGTCATCTTCAAAGCAAGTGCTAGATGGAGAAACTCTCCCACATTGTTGTCTTCTCGGGTCCAATCAGGTTATCTTATCTACCTCCAATCTTATCAGGTTGTCTTATCAGGTCCAATCAATGGTTGTCTTATAAGGTTCAATCTGGCAAAAGAAAACATTCAAAGCCCATTTTCAGGTAAATTCTCATAGGTGGCATGTGCTGCTCTTGCAGTGATGTGGCTCATTGGTGTCCATAGGAGGGGGAAGGAGGCAAATGAACAATACATTGTGTCACAACATCCTGATGGAAGCTCCACCCCTTTTGTATGGGCATCACTACGGCCCATGCATGTTCATAAGGGAAGGAGCTTGTATTATTACTTATTACCTTTATTATTATTTCATTAAATGTATTATGGCCACCCACTCCAGAAGACTCTTCACGTGTGTATCACAGTGCATGTTTCATTGCTCTGACATTGTTCTGGATTCAACAGACACCTCTGAGAAAATGTGCAGCTGTCCTGCTTTCCAGGGTATGATGGATCACTCCAGTGGTCTGCAGCTGTCCTGACTTCCCATGCTTGTATCCAAGGGAGGACCATAAAAGGAAACACTTTCATTACTGGTGCTACAGTCTCCACCAAGCAGAGTCTGCCCTTGAGAAATTGTTGGATAAATTCTCCTTCCATTAGGGACCTTTGAAGAACTTGTCCATATCGTTCTGCCCACAAATTTCAGAGTGAGTTTCTAAAGGCTGTTTCTGACCAGTTCTACTCAAAATCACAAACATACAGGCAGGTCTGAAAAGATAGCAACACTTTTATTCCATCTTGCTATCCAAACTTCCATCACCATCTACAGTATATAAGTTTCTTTATTATGACTTCCACTTTTCTTTTCTTTTTCCTCCTTCAAATAACCTTCCCTCACAACTGTTTCCAGGCTGCTTCCAATGGGATGAATGGGAGCAACTACATACAGGGGGTTTGCTAAGCACTGCAACCTTTTCACCCCAACCACCGCACTGAAGTGGAGCATGATTTTTGTGATCTGCATTGCAATCCACGCTTGTATTTATGCATCTCTCGGGTATATGCATTTCTGTTGTCAGTTCGTTTTTTTTCAAGTACACAGCATAAACAGAACTGCATTTATCTGGTTTTCATTTGACAAGGTTGCATTAGACCCAAGGTCTTCCCTTTATTTATTTATTTTCCTATCCTGCCTTTATTATTTTTTATAAATAACTCAATTCCCTTCCCTCTCTCATCTTCCTTGACTATAAACATGTAGCATAGCATGAATACAGACCAAAAACAAACAAACCCATCTGACAAGGCAGTCAATTCAGTGCTTGGTATCAAATTTTCAGAGAAAGGCACTGGACGTCCTGAACCATAAACCAGCCAGCCACATTTTAACTACCACCTTGGATAAAGCTAGCTGTATGACTACATTATGATTCAGTGGGTTGTTCGGACCCAGAAAATAGAGTTAATTCAACAAATCCTGATCAAATTAGTCAAATGCTTAAGTCCATCATGCAAATGAAGATGGTGCTTATTTTAGGGTATTTTCAGATCTGTGTCAACTCCGGCCTTTGCCAAATAATTAAACTTCGCCTCTGTGCATAGAATGGTGAAGTTTGCTTTGTTGAAAGTTAGTGTGGACCGGGAACCCAAGCATTGTGGTATGTAAACCATGGCTGGTGACTGAGCCTTCCAAGTTCACCATGGCTTGTTCAGTAACAGGGTTAAAAAAAAAACATGCTTAGCAAAAACGTGAGCCCAGCCAGTTCTTTACACACACTGACACACACTTTTGTCCCCATTTGCCTGCTTGGATGAATCATCCTCCCAAGCTCTGATAAATCTCTCTTACACCACTCTGCTTTGTTCTTAATATGATATTGCAAATTGCTTTCCTACTAGCTTAGCTCCTAGCAAAAATAAACAACCAAAATCTAAAGGAGACTTTCCCCCAAATAGCAGGAGGGCTCCTCCATTGAGTTATTAATAATTTGTTGTTGTTGTTCAGTCGTTTAGTCGTGTCCGACTCTTCGTGGCCTCATGGACCATATCACGCCAGGCCTTCCTGTCCTCCACTGTCACCCGGAGTTTACTCAAATTCATGTTCGTTACATCGGTGATGCTACCTAACCGTCTCATCCTCTGCCATCCCCTTCTCCTTTTGCCTTCAGTCTTTCCCAGCATCAGGGTCTTTTCCAGTGAGTCCTCTCTTCGCATTAGGTGGCCAAAGTATTTGAGCTTCAGCTTCAGCATCTGTCCTTCCAATGAGCAGTCAGGGTTGATTTCCTTTAGGATTGACTGATTTTACCTCCTTGCAGTCCAAGGGACTCTCAAGAGTCTTCTCAAGCACCACAGTTCGAAATTAAGAACAGACTATTAATAATAGTCATCCAGAAACTAAGCAATGCTGAAAGATGCTGCACCATGTGATTAAGAGTATTAATTCTGCTTTAAAAATATGAACGGGCAAGATGTGACATTGTCAGACCTTCCAATCTTTCTGGAGTGACATAGGCATACACGGTGGACAGCCAAGCAGCCCACCAGCCTTCACTTCTGGTTGGAGAAAAAGCAGAGCCCAATTCGAATCCCTCTCAAGTATTCCATGCAGAAGGAATGCATTGGTACGCTTCAAAGTAATTGTTTGATTGCCACAAGCTTGACACACATACACGTTTTCCGGGGCAATGATTATAAGCTGACAGTGTGCCTTTATGCATAAGAGTAAAGGAGTAACATCTGTTGAAGAATGTGCGCACACCTTGTAATTAGAAAGTGTTGGTGGGTGGATTTAATTTCATTGCGTTTGGATGCCGCTAATGACACGACAGTTATTTTGGTAATGTAAACACCCTGTATTCCTTTTTTGCTGTGCTCGAAGGCTTGGCAACAATCCATGAATCTGAACCAATGCTCTATTTAATAGGGTAGGGTAGACATGTTTCCAATAATCCACTGACTTCCCCTCCTTTGCTGCATTCTCCTGCTTAAAGCATCGTTTTGACCTCTCTGGAAGGTTCAGAGCTATTTGTTTTAGAAATATGTTTGGCATCTTTACAATCTGATATCAGCATTTACTGGAGTGATGTAATTTACTGCAGCAAAGCATAAATGGCTTTGCATACTACTTTTATGAAATAAGAGGACTTCAACCAGCCCGATGAGCATTTCTCAATAAACCAGAGTGATTCGCCCTACCTCAGCATACATATGACCTTTCCCGTGCCTACTACCTATAGATAGTAAGCCGTTCAGCTAGCTTTTGAGACTTGAGACCAATTTGCCAAGTGGTAGACCTGCTCCTGGGCTGAAGAATTCATTAAATTCTCTTTGGTAGTAATAAACACAACCAGGAAGAGGAGGAGATCATCAATAACAAGCCTGGATATCTTGGAGAAATTGAACTTAGAACTTCTCTCCATGTCCTCCTCACAACTCCAGAAGATGGGTATGTATCAGTCCTTTGAGGTAGTCCAGACTAGAAGCACAAACCATGAGTACTAACACTACCTTTATTGTAAGATTACAGTGACAGAATCTTGCAAATCTGAATGCATTTCTCCCCTCCTTTACTTTTACTTTCCAGAAAACTAGGGAGGGTCCCTTCTGAGACGCTTCCCACGCCCCCTTTCCTTCTATGGGCTGAGATACCTTTTGCATGATGGTTGTCTGGGCTGAGGCTCTTCCTCCTGTCTCCCAAGGTCATTCTCACAGCTCATTACATTACAGATAGTCCTCAGTTAACAACGGTAATTGGGACCAGAAATTCCATTGCTAAGCAATGCAGTCGCAAAGCACAACATCACATGACCGTATTGCTTAGTGACAGTAGTACTGGCAGTCCCAGTTGCTGTCATTAAGTGAATCATCACAGGTCGTTAAGTGAGGACCTCATGTGATCACAGTTTTCAACCTCCTGCTGGTTTCCCCATTGATTTGCTTGTCAGAAGCCAGCAGGGAAGGTCGCAAACTGCGATCACGTGACCGGAGGACGCTGCGATGTCATAATTATGTGCCAGTCGCCAAGCACCCAAATCTCAATCAAATGACCACAGGGATACTGGGATGGCTACAAGTAAGAGGACCAGTCATAAGTACCACTAGTTCAGTGCCGTCGTAACTTCGAAGGGTCACTGAACGAGTGGTCATTAACCAAGGACTGCCTGTATGTTACTTTTGCAAAATTAAGTAATACAATCCAGCAGCATGTTTACCAATCCATCTGGGTGGCTGAAATCTAATGGGGTTACATGTATGGATACAGGAAATGCAGACAGCTGAGTTTGATTTCCACACTTGCAAATGCTTGTTGTTTTCTTGGCAACAGTACATGGCTTGCCATTACCTTTTTCTGGAATTTCTTTCCACTTCCCAATCTAACCTATAACCCTGGATTTTCCAAGCAATCTCCTATCCAACTATCAACCAGGCCCACTTCTGCTTAGCTTTTTTTAAAGATCAGCCAAGGTAAGCTAGGTACTACCGCATACTACAGTACAGGAGACATTATCATGGATAAATAGATGATAGAGATGGAGATAGAGATAGGGATAGAATAATAAGAATAGGAATAGGAATAATCTTATATAATTGCTCTGAAACATACTACAGGAAGCAATGTATATCCCCATGCACTGAATGGGAAAATGTTGTAAAATGAGATATAATGTGTTGCTTGAAATTTAGTTCAGGCATGTTTCTTGTTCTTCAATAGCTTCAACACCCAAGCAATGACTTCCTCAAGATCTTTAATAGAATAGTGGTAGGTTAATTTATACCTCATGTTATGCCTCAAAACAAAACGAAAATAAAAAAAATCTTATTGGTGACTTGATGGCTTTCCATAGATCACAAAAGCAACCTAGAGGGTCCTCATCTTGAGTCAGTTCCATGACCGGTGTCCATTGGTCAGGCTGATAGGCAATCTTGAGAAGGACAACTTGGTTTATCTAGTCCCCTTGCAATTCTGATTTCTCCTTTCAGAAATTAAAATAAAATGCAATTGCCACTGCTCACTATTATGGGATTTCAACTGTAAAACCTCTTTGGCAAGAAAGGAGACTAATAAAGAGTTTTGGGTCAGGTCCATCATGAGAACAAGTAAATATGAATGAAGATGACCACTTATGTTTGTTGACAAATTCTTCTGTTCTCTTTTGATTGCCATTCCAGACTGGTTATCTTCTACATATTATGGATTTAAGAGATCCTTGGCAATAGAAAAAAGTTAAATATATTTCTGACTCACAGCCTTCCTTCCTTCCTTCCTTCCTTCCTTCCTTCCTTCCTTCCTTCCTTCCTTCCTTCCTTCCTTCCTTCCTTCCTATAATATTAATAACATTTTGTCCTTATTCCTTTATCAGAAAAATGAGTAAGTCATATCCACTCCTAACCTGCTAGCATCTGCTAGCCATTTTAGAAAAGAAGTTTTCTAATATTTTCAAATATTTTAAATATGTTCAGCGTCACTGTACGAACCATCTACCACTTGGTTTTAATTTATATTTATTGTATTTATATTTTATTGTGTTTTTATTGTATTTTAATGATGTTATTATGGCTGTGAACCGCCCAGAGTCCCTCCTTGAGGGGGAGATGGGCGGTCATAGAAATTTAATAAATAAATTAAAAAAAAATGAATAAATAAAAGAAGTTAATGTAAAAAAAAAAGCCCAAGAAAACTTTTTCGCCAAGCAATGGGTGGTGCATGTCGAGCATGTTTTGATGTCACAACAGTTTTCGGTTTCATTCCAACCAAACACAGGTGTCACTACTTTCAAACGTCTTTTTTCCTCCCACCAGACTTGGCAGCGGGTTCCACAGCAAATTGCAATTATGGCGAAATAATAACCTGCACAGGCTGACATCATCACAGAAACGCCAACATTATGCCACCATCTGACGCCAGTCGAAACTTTTGCGTCATGATGTCCTTGAATACGCATTGTCCTCTATGTCCTCCCTGGGGATTCCCATGAGAGTTGGGAATCTGATTCTGTTCAACTCTTGCAGCCCCACAACTGGGTCTTTAAAACATTCATTCATTCATTCATTCATTCATTCATTCATTCATTCATTCATTTAGATTTAAATTGCCGCCCATCTCAACTGCATGACTCTGGACAGCTTACAACAACGAAAAACGACAAAAAGAACAAAATACAATCTCAAAACACCTAAAACCATATAAAAAACTGAAAACAAACTCTATGGCCAAGGTAACAACACCCAACACAACCCCTGTGTAGGCTCAAGTACACATTCAGATCCCCAAGACTGGTAGCCAGATAGGATCCCCCTGATTGATTTCAAATGAAAATCACCTCAAGGCTGATTCACCCTCTGCGTTTGAAGCCCTGCCCAGTCCTAATACTGATATACAGTAATAGGTGAAAATGAGATGGGCAGAGATTCTGTTAAATACCAGGGAGGTGCCTAATGAGCATGGTTTTCCTCAGGCGTTGGATTAGAAAATGAAAGGTATGGATCCTCAGGGCAAAATAAATAAAAGGAGGTACATAATAACAGCCGTTTTGCATACCTGAAGCATTTCTGTAACTCGCTTATTCATCTTCTGCTACTATTAAAACCACAAGTTGCCGGCCTTGGCACAGTGATTTACACCCCACAGAAAATGGCTGTTTTCCCTCTCCTTGCTAACAGCAGTAAGACCCGGCTGATTTTGAGCAAAGCTGGAACATCTGGAGGAAAGATTAAATCCGCATCTTCAATCAAAATCTCCAGTCCTATGCCTCTCCTATTATTAGCCAAAGAAAATGACCCTGTTCTAAGAGGATACTTTCTCTTTCCAGCTTTTGTTAGCAACTCCCTGATCTATTTCTCTCTCTTGCTGGAGAAAAGAAACAAGTGAGGAACCAGCATAAAAAGAACTAATTGACTAGTTCTGTGTTCGAGGAAAGATTGCCTGGTGCATCTGACTTCTCATGCTGAGAACAACACTAATTTACATGACAGCCAAAGTGCCCTTTCTTTGCCTCTGAACAAAACCCACCCAGTGGGGGAGATTGTTAGCTTTCTAGAACATACTGAGCTAACTAATTATTAAATACTTGTGGGGAGATGGCATAGGGAAACTTGCTTATATTGGGGCTTAGATACCTGTTCTGTAGCTCTTGGCCTGACTTGCATTTAAATAAGTCAACACTGAACGCTATTTGGGATATTTCCTTACTGAGTCTTTTTTGGAGAGTGATTATCCTACAGCCTACTCCCTAGGGCACTATTGCAAGACAGTGATATATGAAGAGCAGTAGAATCTAAAAGAGTTTTTTCTTAGATGATGAGGAAGCAGACGGTGTGAAACTTTGTCAACAGTAGGAATCCAGCCAAGAAAACATTAGCCATTAACCCAAAGATCTGCAGGAGATGATGAGCCACATGAAGCTCCCATTAGATTAGAAGGAGAACATGATTAATAAGCTTGGGAACATGTTTCCAGTTGTCCCTGCTTAGCAAAGGAAGTCCTCTAATTTTTTGGTCATTGTCCCCAGCATATCACCGCTCCTGTTCCATTTTTGCCTTGGGCTATGGAAAGCAGTGGAGGAAGGCTGTTTTGTTTTTATGTCCTACTCAGAGGTGTCTTGGAAGCATCTGATTGGCCACCGGTGTTGAAACAAGATGCAGGGCATCTGTTCTCCATGCATGATCCAAGTACTCGATAATTTCTGAGTTTATATATCTGGAATAAGGGATACTAGTATAACAGTTGGTCATGTTGGTTTTCTATAACCTCCAGATTTAAAATTAATGTGCCATATTGTACCACTTGCTGGCAAACCAAAGTTGGAGAGTTCTATTGTGCCCACATCCTGTTTGAGGGTTTTATATTGATATCCGATTGATCGCCAATGGAATAGAATACAGAGTTGTATGGACATTTTGTCTCATCCATCAAAGCTCTTCTATAACTCTATCCATCATCCATATAATCTTCATTTTAGACCCTGAAAAACCCTGGTTTTTGCACGCAGTTCCTCAAAACCCTTTGTCATACACAGTGTCAGGTTTATCAGCTGTGCTTACATTACATTAAGCAAATCTAGAAACAGCACAGTGAATCATTAACCCATTGACTCGGGCTCGCAAATGGCCAGCGAGTATCCTGGCATCAAGTGTGAAGAATAATGGGGAACACAAAATTTGGCTATAGCAGAGGAAAAAGAGGAAAAATGTTCTCACCCTAGTTAGCATCATGTTGCTCTCCCTAATCTGGAGCATGTGATGGAAAGCATGCCTGCTTCTTGCTAAGCTAAGGAAAACAGGCATTAGGCATATGCTCAGGAGTGTGCTATGTTTTGTTCTCCTGGTTATTGACTGGCAGGAGGTGCGCATCGCTTGCTGTGGAAAAAATGAAGAAGTCAAAGAAACAGAGAGTGTGCATGTTCTCATGCAAAATCTAGCAACCATTGAACACGTATAGAAGGATATAAGATATAAAGATATAAGATGGTGTCACTGGCTATTCTCTAATGCCCACTTTCCTCTACAAAGGAGTGAAAGAAGGTAGCAGGATGCCATGACCACTTGGGAAACATGGGCACTGGATGGGGGGTGTTGAAGAGGGCGGCTGCTGCCAGTTAAGCAACAACATGCATGCCCAAGGCTTCCGCTGTGGCCATATGACAAGATGGCGGAGGTTGCACATCACACTTAAAGCAATCCGTTCCAAATCCATGACTTTATCTACAGATAAAGGTTGTTTGGAGAATTGGGCGCAGGGGGAGTGAACTCAGTGCATTTGAATAGTCCGTGTTTCAACATCTTGTGCTTTTCAAGGACTGGCACATTCGTTCTTTTTGAGTGACTATGAAACTGGGATTTATTTAACCCTCTGCACCTCCAAATAGAGAAAGTGTAGGACCAATCGAAGAGAAAGTGTAGGTTTCAAGGAATTATTTGCCACTTCAAGAGTTCTCAATGGTTTCATTTAGAATTAAGACTAGGAACACAGTGCCTTCAGTTATTCTCCTCTATGTATGTTCTGTTGGGTCCCTTCAATCTTCTACAACCCATGGTGAGAGCAGTGTTTCTGCAGTGTATTAACTCTCATGAGATGTCTTCACCTCACTTTTGACCATATTTTAACTAGTCATATTATGGCTTCCCATGTTACTTGGCTTTAGCTGTTAAGTCACCCAGGTTGTGAGTTCTGGACAAAAGGTAATTTAGGGATGATATCGTTTTTTAAAAAATTAAACACAAGCTTTTTAAAAAGTGTGAGGCCACTTTGTTAGTTTTGCCAAGATTGCTTTAGTTCAACCCACTTTGGTCCTAGCAACACAATGGGGGTCCCTCAGCTCATCCATGCATCCTTGATACATTAACCTGAGGAAATGTGTCACTAAAGAGAAAAGAAGATGGGGGGCTTCCCAGTGATGCTTTTTGGACGATCCAATGGATTCCCAAATGGACATCCAAGAAGGTCAACGTAGGCAAAACC